>JAKSZU010000020.1:28380714-28895714 GCA_026018925.1 Tupaia tana | reverse complement strand
TATACCTTAGATTTTCTTGTATCACCATTGAAGCCAAGTTTCCTGGAGTGATAAAAATGTTTTTAAGTTATAAACATGTAGGCCCAGCCTCTGTCGTGCTGACAGTAGCATACCAGACTGCAGAGCTGGAAGCCACCTGCTGACCACAGTTTGAGTCCCTGACCTGGTCAGCCAGAAAATACACTGGGCATGTGAGTGTGTGCCCAGGAACCCCATGAACTAGATGATTGGAGAAAGGGGATTACTATGTGACCCATCCCCATGGAGGGTCCCCACTGTGCCCCATGCATAGGCACATACTGTGTCATACATGAGGGCAAAATGTTTTAAAATAATGTGATATACTCTCTTACTGTAATCTTAAAATAGACTTGTTTCCTTAATTTACCTTCGAGTTTATTCCTAAAACTTCTTAATGAAGTATGATGAGGTTTTTAAAAATAAATTATTTAGGGGCCAGCAAGTGGCATGGTGGTTAAAGGCACTGGACTCCCACATGGCCAACCACGGTTCAAGTCTTGGACCTGGTGGCTTGCTTTCTCACTTTCTCTCTCTCTGATCAAAACTGGAAAATAATAACGATAATAATAATAAATAAAGTTCAATAAAAATAATTCTAAAAAATAAATAAATAAATAAATAATTTAATTTCATTTATTATCAGCATTTTTTTTAAATTAATTTATTTATTTTTGCTAGAGGGTATATGTGCTCTCTGGAGAGACAGAGACAAATAGAAAGCAAGAAATCACCCCCCAGTGCGGATGACCATACCACCATCCCTTCTCCTCCATTCCCCTCTGGGAATTCTGGGCACACACACACATGCCGCCTGCTGTGTTTCAAGCCTCCAGATCCAAGACTCGAACTTTGGTCAACCATGTGGGAGTCCAGCTCTTTAACCACTATGCCATCTGCTGGCCCCATTTAAAATTTTTTTAAATTTAGGGAACCAGCAGTTAGCGTAATGGCTATGTCGCTGGACTCCCACATAGTCGACCGCGGTTCGTGTCCCGGACCTAGTGGCTTAAAACACATGCCAGGCGCGTGTGCGTGCATGCCCAAGATCCCGAGAGGAGAATGGAGAAGGGATTGCGGCGTGGCCATCCCCCCTGGGGGGTGATTTGCCACTTTCTTTCTCTCTGTCTCTCTCTGTCTGTCTGGCAAACGCACGCGCCCTATAGCAAAAATCTCTCCAAAGAAAAAATTTTTTTTTAAATTTGCTACAGTGCATATGCTCAGCCATATGAGCTGAGAGAGAGAGAGAAAATGAGGAAACAAGCCACCAGGTCCAGGACTTGAACCACAGTTGGCCATGTGGGAGTCTAGCACCTTAACCATCAAGCTACCTGCTGGCCCCAGTATGATGAGTTTTAATAACAAGGCCTAATTTTTTGAATGATTGAGTAGCTAGTGGCTACCCGTTGGACAGTGTGAGCATAGAATATTTCCATCAAACAGAAAGCTCCACTGGGGAATGCTGTTTTGAGGTACTTCTTGAAATATAGTTCTAGATCTTTCTTCAGAGATGTTAGTCCCTTAAGCAGGGATTATGGGTAAAAGAATTTGGAGCTGACCCAAGTTGTAGGAAAACAGATTGGCTTGGTCCAAGAGCTGAGTAGAAGACCCTGAGGGCCAGGCAGAGTGAACACTAGGCTCGAAGCGGCTATGCCCACTCGCTGCAACTGGGAAAACGGGCCCTGTAGTGGGGGTTCTGAGGCTCAGGAGATCCTCGAGTGAGTACACGGCGTCGGGTTGGAAGCCGTTAACTTTAGCATCAAATTGTCAGTCTAATAGTAGAAGTCAGGTCCTTATTGGGTTTTTGATTTTTTGTTTATTTTTGGTTTTTGCCATACAATGTGTGTACTTGCCAGAGAGAGACAGAGAGAGAGGGACAGTGAGAAGTCACCCCTTGGGGGAATGGCTATGCTGCAGTCCCTTCTCCTTCAGTCTCCTCTCAGGACTTTGGGCACATACACCCATGCAACCTTGTGTGATTTTTTTTAAGCCTCCAGGTCTGAGATTCGGACCATGGTCGGCTATGTGGAAGTCCAACACCTTAACCACCACACCACCTGCTGGCCCCAGATGACTTTTTAATCACTGGGTGTTTATCTAGAACTAGAAGGGGTAAAGTCTAAGTTAAAGAGAGATGAAAGATCTGAATTTGGAGAGGAACCTAGCTGGAATCCTCTTGAGTTTCTGCCCGGACAGCGGGATGAATGGTATTTAAATAGCTGGTCACGATGTGTGTTAGAAAGAACCGCCTCTCAGGTCCTGAGGTTATGCATGGTTTCTGTTGACTTTCCGAAGTCATCTTTTCAAAACTTCAAATATGGTTCTAGATTCCAAAATCTTGAGGTATAGCCGTAGGGACCAGCAGATAGCGTAATGGTTATGTCGCTGGACTCCCACGTAATTGACTGCAGTTTGAGTCCCAGATCCAGTGGCTTAAAACTCACACCAGCTGTGTGTGTATGCCTGTTTCCAAAATCCTGAAAGGAGAATGGAGGAGAAGGGACTGTGGTGCAGCCATCCCCCCGGAAGGTGATTTCTCTCTCTCTGTCTCTGCTTTTGCCTGTCTCTCCGTCAAGTGCACACACCCCTTTTCTCTGTCTCTTCATCAGGTGCGTGTGCCCTATAACAAAAGTCTCTCTACAGAAAAATAAAAACACAAAAAAGAGTTACAGCAATAGGTAAATGTATAGTGTAAGGTAATGACTTGATGTCAAACCAAAGGGTTCTTAATGAGATCGTCTCTAGGAACAATGGTAGGGAATAGAATTGAAGACAGTTATTTGCCCAATGGAGGGAAAGCATCAGACATTCTTAGAAAAGTAACGTGAATGGACCGAGTGTTGCATAATTAGGAAGAAAGCAAATTTTAAAGTTAATGCTTTATATTACATTTCATGTGACCTTTTCCCTTTCCCCGTTAATACGGGCCAAGCTTCCAGAAAGAAGAGAGCGAGAGATACAGACTTACAGAATTTGGCTAAAAATCTATTCAAGATATGTAATATGATAGGACAGGGGTGCTACAGAACCTGGAAAAAAATAGTCATTCTAGGAGTAGGTTAGAGTCAGAGGAGGTAGCAAGAATAGCGTCTTCGTTTTTGTTTGTTTTTACCATAGGGTGCATGCGCTCACCAGAGACAGTGAGAAAGAAAAGGAGAAATTACCCCCCAAGGGGGGGATGACCATTCTTCAATCCCTTCTCCTTCATTCTCCTCTCAGGATTTGGGGCACACACACAGACGTACCTGGTATGTTGCAAGCTGCCAAGTCCAGGACTCAAACCATGGTCGGCCCTGTGGCATCCCAACAACCACACCACCTGATGGCCCCCGAGTAGTGTCTGAAAGCATCGGTTATGGATAAGATTGAGGGGGGTATATTAGGAAGTGCAGGAGAGTTCCAGTTACTATCACCCTGACAGTCTCACTTCTGCACCTTTACCCCAGGTGATATAACATCCTAGTTTTGTTCTCCAGGATGCAGATTATGCGTATCTGGGTACGACCATGGATACCTATGAGACACTGGTTCGTGCCGTCCCTCAGTTGGACCAGATGGCACGTGCGGCAGCAGAAGTGGCTGGCCAGCTCATGATCAAACTCACCCACGAGATCGAGTTGAACCTGGACTATGAGATGTATAACAACGAAATTCTCTCCTTTGTGAGGGGCCTCAACCAATTCAGAGCAGACATAAAGGTGAGCACCGACTGAAGTGACATCCCTATTGCTAAAGAGGCCAGCGGTTTGCAGTACCCTGCTTAGCTGCTCCTGAGGGGATAACTGTCACCCTAAGAGTGGGTTAGTCAGAGGAAGTAGCAAGAACAGTGTCTCTTTTTCGTTTGTCTTGATATGATTGGTAGCCAAGTACATCTTAAAGGGAATGGAAGTGTAATTTTGCTTAGAACTCATTACTCATTTGAAAGAGAAGTGGATTGTAGATCTAGGATAGACACGGTATTTCAGAACACAGAGCTATGTTAAGTTTTCTAGGCATCTCGTAAGCAGAGAGGACCCAGAAAATACAAAAATCTCAACTCTGGGTCGGGCTGCGCGTCTGATTTCAGGCATGACATGGGTGGCAAGAAAACACAGCCAGTAGTTCCGTCTTACTTAGTGTTGACCCTGTGTCTAGCATTCAAACGTCAAATATTATGAGTCTATTACCATCATTTACCTCAGAACCTCCTGAACGGGATGCTTGAGTGTAGTTTCCTGAGTCTTCAGCTTATCTATGAATCGCTTCCTTCTATTGGAATTTTCTCAGTTGCCACATTGAAATGAAAAAGATATATAGAAAAAGGTCCTTAAAAATACAACTTCTAATGGTGCATTAATGACTTGCTGTTTCAGGAGATGGGCCTGAATCTGCAGTGGCTGTATTCTGCTCGTGGAGACTTTTTCCGAGCCACTTCTAGACTGACCACAGATTTCCACAATACCGAGATCACAAACAGATTTGTCATGAGGGAAATCAATGATCGTATCATGAAAGTAAGTGAACTCAAGGAATAGGGAGAATTAAAGTATGTTAAATATTTAATTGGTAAATCTTGTATTCCAAAGAGTAGAATAACTCTAGGAACCTAGAATCCTTTGCTGCTTAAGAATTGAGTGCAGGTTTTAACTCAAAGCAAAATCGAAAACCAACATCCCTTAATCAGAAAACAAGAGGCATTTGAACTAGTCTTTTTTTTTTTTTTATTTTTCAGGCTTTAAAAACACATTTTAGAAGAGACCGTTAACGATATGTCATTTCCTTTCTCTTTTTTTTAAAGAATTATTTTATTTAACTTCATTTATTTATTTATTTATTTAAATCTGACCAAAGAAAGACAGAGAGAGACAGGGACGGAGGGAAAGTGAGAAAGCAAGCCACCAGGTCTGGGACTCGAACCGCAGTCAGCCATGTGGGAGTCCAGCGCCCTTAACCACCATGCCACCTACCGGCCCCGTATTAACTGTCACTTTCTATTGGTATTGTCTAATTCAGGCCTTACTCATGCCTAAACTGCTTGATCCTAGTCTGCTTGGAAGAAATCAAAGACTTGTTAACCTTCCATCTGTATGTGCCAATCCAAAAACATAATAATAAATTCAAATAATTTTTATACAGGTTTGTATACAGGGAATTGACATTTTGACCTTGCTTTGGAATTTTAACAGTAAAAATAGTAACATTCTCAGTTTCTTTTTGCTATAGGGTGTGTGTGTTCACCAAAGGGAAATGGAGAGAGACAGTGGGGGATGGCCACGCTGCAATCCCTTCCCCTCCATTCTCCTAGGATCTTGGGCACACATGCACATATGCCTTACATGGTTTTTAGGCCCCCAGATCCAAGACTCAAACGTTAGTTGGCCATGTGGGAGTCCAGCACTTTAACTACCACACAACCTGTTTTTTTTTGGAGAGGTTTTTTGCTATAGGGCGCGTGCGCTCGCCAGACAGACAGAGAGAGACATAGAGACAGAAAGCGAGAAATCACCCCCCAGAGGGGATGGTCACGCCGCAATCCCTTCTCCTCCATTCTCCTCTCGGGATCTTGGGCACGTACGCACATGCGCCCGGCGTGAGTTGTAAGCCACCGGGTCCGAGACGCGAACCGCGGTCAACTACGTGGGAGTCCAGAGACATAGCCATTACGCTAACTGCTGGTTCCCCACACAACCTGTTTTTGATGTTGGTGGTTTTTCTGTTTGTTTAGTTTTTAGTTTTTTGCCAGAGAACTCATGTACTCACAGGAAAGAGACAGAGAAACAGAGAGGGAGGGAAAGTGAGAAAGCGCTCCTCAGGGAGCATAATCACGCCCACGGTCCCTTCTTCATTTCTTCTTTGGGATCTTGGGCACACATGCACGTGCGTCCAGTGTGTTTTTCAGACTGTTGGGTTCCGTACTCCAACCTCATGGTCAGTCATGTGGGATCCAGCTACCATAACCACTCTGCCATGGGCTGGTCCTCCACATTGTTAAACTTAGAGGACTTTTAACATTGGAGGTGAAAGGAGGACGGTTTTTAGTATGGCGGGAGCTTTCCTGTGTAAGCTGTCTTCTGTTTTGTTTTCATAGGTGGAATATCACTTCCTCTCACCCTACGTATCTCCGAGAGAGTCTCCTTTCCGACACATCTTCTGGGGGTGTGGCTCTCACACTCTGTCAGCTTTACTAGACAGCCTGAAGCTACGTCAGAGAAATAGCAGCGCTTTTAATGAGACGCTGCTGAGGAACCAGCTGGCCCTTGCCACCTGGACTATTCAGGGAGCTGCAAATGCCCTCTCTGGGGACATTTGGGACGTCGACAATGAGTTTTAAATGCGATGCCGTAACTTCCATGTAAGAACAGCGGGGTAGTCTGGTTTCTAGCCTTGTGCTGGTCATGCTAATGTTCAGTAGGTCTACAAAACCTTACGTTAGAACTCTACCCAGTCATCTTGGTACTTCTAGATGTATGTCTTTAGGCGGCAGCTTTTACTACCGGGTAGGTACCTGCACTTCAAGTTAAAGTGAATAACCACTTAAAAAAATGTTCATGATAGAATATTTTCTCTGATTATCTCTAGAATTTTAAGTGCTTTGTAATGGTAACTGCCTCTTTCCTGTTATAGTTATGGAAGTATCAACCAGTTACATGAACAGTCGCTCTAAATCTTGAGGGCACGAGCTGGCATCTTTTGAGGTGGGAGGAAGAAGGTGGTGTTTGCTGAAGGTTAAAAGTGGTGGCGTAGTTTGATCCTCCAACCTTCATTTGATGCTAGATAGGAGATACCAGGTTGTAAGACCTTATTCTCCAAATGCGATCGTACGCCTTTCCTGAGGATTTAGCTGGTTTCCATATCCCTGAATGAAACAGTTAAACTTTGAGAAGAGGGGACTTGTTTTCCTGCCAGTGAGGGCTGAAAGAGAGGTCCTTCCACTGGATCAAATGAGGTTCAACTGTTTATTGCAGGAGTAAGGCCTTAATGTGTTTACCTTGATAATATTTATGAAAAGAGGAGACCAGAAGCCAAAGATTTAGTGTATTTTCTTTTCCTCTGACCCCTCCCTAAGAGTCTATGTTTAGTTCTTTGTCGTGATTTCTTCCAAAGTATTTTGAAAGAGAACCAGTTTCAGGTGTTTAATTTCAGACTCAGTTTGTCAGACTTAAAGAACACATTGCCACACCTTGGCATTGTTAGTCTTTGGGGAAAGCTTTCTATCATTTTGGCACTGAGATATTTATTGTTTATTTATCAGTGACAGAGTTCACTATAAATGGTGTTTTTTTTATAGAAGATAATTATCGGAAGCAGTGCCTTCCATAATTATGACAGTTATACTGTCGTTTTTTTTGAATAAAAGCAGCATCTGCTAATAAAACCCAATAGATACTGGAACTTTTGCACTTATGGCCAACACTTCAGGGTCATAGAAAACAGCCACGAGACAATTAAATCATACAGTTTTTGGAGAAGCATTCAATTTAATTAGGGGTTGCTAATCAAGTTAAATTTCTACCTAGCGGACCACGTAAAAATGATAGTTCTCCTAAATGTAACGAATTGTGACCGAGTTATAAATACATGTCAGTAAAAGGCTGGGGTAGTACTTGTATATGTGAAATTTTACAACTCGGTTTATCTAGGGTATCGCCTCAATTCCAGTTTTGCAAAACTTCCAGTACCTTTGTCACAGAGCTAACTCACATTATCGGGAGCAGTGTCTTCCATAATGTATAAAGAACAAGGTAGTTTTTGCCTACCACAGTGTCTATATCGGAGACAGTGATCTCCATATGTTACACTAAGGGTGTACGTAATTATCGGGAACAGCGCTTCCCATAATTTTCTTCATGCAATGACATCTTCAGAGCTTGAAGATCGTTAGTATCTAACATGTATTCCCAACTCCCTGTAATTCACTTCTAGTTTTAGTTGCAGAGACATTTTGTGGTCATTAAGCATTTGGTGGGTAAATTCAACCACTGTAAAATAAAATTACTTCCTTCAAGATTTTGTTTTGTTTTGTTTTAAACTTCATGTGGGTATTTTGTTATCTTTGTGGTTTCTCCAGGTCTTCTACGTAGTGAGATAGTAGTGTAGCATTTGCTGTTGACAAATGAATTTAAATTATCCCCTTATTTGCATGTTATTGCCTATAAACTTAGTTCAAGTAACTTTGAATCCAGAATTGACCTTTTTGGCTTAAAGCAGGAGGGAATTGTATAGGAGGCTTTGGGGGGTGGGGGTGGGCACAGAGTGAGGGTTGTGGGGAAGCAAAGCTTGCAAAAGAATCTTTGATCATGTCTACCTACCCACTAGTTTATGGTGGCTATAAATTAAACGTAGATATGAACAACTAAATTTGAGACTATGTGAGTAAAGACTGTATTTTCTAGTTAGCCATCATTATAGACCTGATGATCAGCTAGCCATTTCTTCAAAAGTGCCACCTATGAAAATGTCCATAAAGGATCTTAGCGTTCTTCAGCTTGGTGTCACTTACCTGTTACGGTAGACCTCGGTTATTGCAGCCTCACCACATTTCTCACTGCTCACCGTCTCTTTAATCTTCACAGTGCTTTATTTTGGACCAATCCTTAGTTAAGTGAGAAGGTCACAGCTGGGGTTCCTGGTTTGGGTACCCTGCATACACACTTGAGTGACTTCAGGGCGTAATAGGAATAGAGGGCATACATTTTATAGCAGTAAATCTCTTCCAAACTCCTTTCCTAGGGTTAGGTAGAGTTGTTTCTGATCAAATGAGCCAGTAAGTGGCAAGAGGCTTAATATTCCTGAACAAAATGTGTATCTGAGTAGTGACAACCTGCTAGACTTCATTTTTCTTTCTGGTTAAAGATACCATGTGCATCTTGAAGGTAAGGGATAAAATGAGTGAGTTCTGTCATGATTCACTATTTTAGAACTTGCATGACTTTTACTGTGTTTGCTCTTTGAATGTTGTGAAAATTTTAGACTTGTCAACCTGCTCTGCTAAGTCTTTGTAAACAAGTGATATGCCCTGAAAATTGTATACAAGCTGGTATGAGCAACAATGTGGAGATTATTTGATTTAATAAAATGCTTGAACACTGCGTTGCGATTATCATTTTTTGTGCTTTTTAATTTTATTGCTTTGTTTATTCATGAGAGAGGGCACGTGTGTGTGCACAAGAAAGAGAGAAAGGGCAGCCTTGGCAGGATTTTGTCACACCACAACCCCCTGACCCCAGCCCTTCAGCTCATCATGATTTGGGTGTGTATGAGCTCATCTGGTGTTTCAGGTCAGCGGGGATCTGAACCTGTGGCCTGCCTGTGGCTTCCAGCACTGCAGATCAGAACGCGACTGCCCAAGTCACCAAGGCTGGGCCTTTTTTTTTTTTCTTTTAAAGAATTATTTTATTTATTATCATTATTATTATTTGTTTAATTTGACCAGAAAGAGACAGAGAAAGAAAAGTAGGAAAGCAAGTCTCCAGGTCTGGGACTCAAACTGTGGTCTACCACGTGGGAGTCCAGCGCCTTAACCACCATGCCACCTGCTGGCCCAGGCTGACATATTTTTCTAGACCAGTTTTAGGTCAGCAAACTGAGCAGAACGTACAGAAAGGTCCATATACCCCCGTCTCTCACTTGTATATCTTCCCCACTACCGACATCCCACATCAGAATGGTACATGTTTTACAATTGACCCTACGTTGGCATACCATTATCACCCTAAGTGCATCCATTTACATTATGGTTCTCTGTATTCTCCCTGCTCACGTTCTGTGAGTGTCCACAATGTATAATGACATGTATCTATGGTAGTATCACACGACGGTGCTACTGCCCTACATTTCTGTGCTCTCCCATAACCCCTTGGAACCACTGATCTTGCTACCGTCCCGTAATGGTCCAGAATGTCACAGTTGGGGTTATAGAGTACATAACCTTTTTGGACGGGCTTCTTTTACTTAGTAGTGTGCCTTATTCTTCAAGGCTCAACAGCTCATTTATTTACTTATTGCCAGAGAGGGAGAGGCAGAAAGCACCCCCAATGGGGTGTGGTTGTACCACAATCCCCCCATCTCCATCCCGTCAGGATTCGAGGCATGCACACAAGCCTGGTGTCTTTCTTTCTTTCTTTCTTTCTTTCTTTCTTTCTTTCTTTCTTTCTTTCTTTCTTTCTTTCTTTTTTTTTGCTGTATGGCGTGTGTGCTCGCCAGACAGAGAGAGACAGAGAGACAGAAAGCGGCAAATCACCCCCCAGGGGGGATGGCCATGCCGCAATCCCTTCTCCTCCATTCTCCTTTCGGGATCTTGGGCACACACGCACATGCGCCCAGCATGAGTTTTAAGCCACCGGGTCTGGGACACGAACCACAATCGACTACATGGGAGTCCAGCGACATAGCCATTATGCTAACTGCTGGTCCCACAGGCTTGTTGTATTTCTTGATATACAAGGGCTGAGATTTGAACTGTGGTCAGCCATGTGGGATCCTGCTCTCTTAACCACTAGGCTACAGGAATGGGCCATTTATTTATTTTTTGAGAGGTTTTTACTATAGGGTGCATGCACTCACCAGAAAAACAGACAGAGAGACAGAAAGCAAGAAATCACCCCTCAGGGGGGATGGCCGGGCCTTCTCCATTCTCCTCCTGGGATCTTAGGCATGCACACTAATACCTGGTCCTCTCCACTAATCCCTTCAGGTGCTTCCTCATTGCCTTTAGATAGTACTTGTAGGTCTTATTTCCAGTCTGTTTCTCCGGAGGAATTCTTTTAATCTGGGGACTTATGGGGCTGGCAGGTGGCATGGTAGTTAAGGGCACTGAACTCCCACACCCAACCGTGGTTCAAATCCCAGACCTGGGGCTTGCTTTCTCACTTTCTCTCTATCCTTCTCTGGTCAAATTAAAATAAATAAATAAATAAATAAATGGATAAATAAAGGTAAATAAAACAATTGTTTTTTTTTAAAAAGGAAAGAAAATCTGGAGCATTATAAGCGTGTTTTCTAGCATGCCTAGGAAGAGACTGGGCATGGCCATTCCATCTACAGACTCTTGTTTGGTGCTTTAAATGGAGTGCCTTGCCCACTCTGGTGTGCCTGGAGTCCCACCCACAACCTTTCTGTTCCAACCTCTGGATGGTAATCTTACGCTAGGTCGTGTAGGGAAGGGAAGGTGCAGATGGTGCGGTCGTGATAAAGGCTTTCCACATATCCTGGATTTGGTCTTATTTCAGTTAACCCCCACGTTGTTTATTGTTGTTGTGTTAGTTTTGCTATAGGGTGCATGCACTCACTGGAGAGAGACAGAGGTGGAGTAAGAAATCTCCGGGACCAGCTGTGGGTGGCTGTGCACCAGTGAGTCTGCTGAGGTTTCTCAGAGAGCAAAACAATTGCCATGATTGGTTCCCTTCAAAAAACCTGACCTTCGAAACCTTGCTCTGATTGGCCACTAGAATCCCTCAGATTTGCATATCTGGCACCTCATGATTGGTTCAAAAGCAACCAATCATAACCCACCTTTTACAACCAATCATGGCCCACCGTTTACAACCAATCATGGCCCACCAGCGTGTATATAACCACGATGCCTGGCTCACAGTAGCCAGACGACAACCCTGGAGAACCTGAAGAGCTGAAACACTACACAGTCTCCAGACGACCCTGAAGACCCTGAAGAGTTGTAACACTACATCGTCTCCAGACGACCCTGAAGAGTTGTGACACCGCGTCGTCTCCGTGCTGCTCACAATAGACGACGCGACCCTGAAGAGTTGTAACACTGCGTCGTCTCCATGTTGTACTGTGCTGCCCACAATAAACAGACAACACTGAAGACACTGTGTCATCTCCGTGCTGTGACACTGTGCCGCTTGTCCCGGCTCTCACTCCTTCCCTCAGGAAACCTGTTCGACTGTCCCCCCGGGTCGGGACACGTGGCGCCCGAACAGGGATGGGACAACCAGCAGGTGGCGTGATGGTTAAGGTGCTGGGCTCCCACATGGCTGACTGCAGTTCGAGTCCTGGACCTGGCAGCCTGCTTTCTCACTCTCTCTCTCTGACTCTTCCTTTTTGGTCAAATTAAAATAAATATATTGATTAATTTAAACAAAAAAATTTGGGGGGCCGGCAGGTGGCATGGTGGTTAAGGCGCTGGACTCCCACCTGGCCAGTCACAGTTTGAGTCCCGGATCTGGTAGCTTGCTTTCTCACTTTCTCTCTCTCTCTCTCTGTCCCTCTCTGGTCAAATTAGAATAAATAAATAAATAAAGTTAAATTTTAAAAAAGAAAGAAAGAAATTTAGGGAAATGGCCACATCACAATCCTTTCTCCTCCATTCTTCTCTAGGGATTTTGGGCATGCACACACATGCGTCCGGCAGGATTCTCAAACTGCTTGGTCCAGGACTCAAACTGCACAGCCGGCCATGTGGGATCCAGTGCCTTAACCACCACACCACCTGCTGACCCCCTTTGTTCTCTAATGCTGTTAAAACCTTAGTGTGGCTAGAATTCAAGAAAAAGGTGTGTGCGTGTTTGTGCACATATGTCTCGGAAGGTTATTCGATAGCTACCTGGTCCCCTCCACTAATCCCTGCAGGTGCTTCCTCATCATCTTTAACGAAGCAAGTAGAGACTGTGCTAGGTACAATCCCTACATACAAACCCCAGGACTCACTGAGACCTCTTTGCTGCCTTTTGTTTATCTTTGAGCTCAGCTTCGGCATGGTTCAGACGTGTGTATCAGAAGGTTCAGGAAGCTGGGAAGAAAGACAGCAGAGGTGAGATGCCACCATGGCATACGGAGGCCAGGGCCAGCAAGTGCAGAAGGTGATGGTGCTGCCCACCAACCTCACCTTCAGATTCTTGCAGAATAGACCCCACATTCAGGCGTGGCTCTGTGAGCAAGTGAATGTGCAGATAGAAGGCTGCGTCATTGGTTTGGATGAGTATACAAACCTCGTATTAGATGATGCAGAGGAGAGTCATTCTAAAACAGAGTCACGAAAACGACTGGGTCCATCATGTTAGAAGGAGGTAATATGACTCTGCTACAAAGTGTCTTCAATTAGAAATGAGAAAGGAGATCTGGCTCAGAAGACCACGGTTTGTTCCCTTTGTGGAGAGTGTAGTTCTAACAATTTGTCCATATTGTTTTGATTCCCCTTATGTTATTACTAGTTGGCAATAAATGCTGTGGATTGTTTTTATTTAAAAAGAAAAAGACAGCAGAGTAGGAGCCCTGGGTCTGTACGGCATGCCTCGGACATAGTGCCTGTCCAGATCCAGACCACCACAATGAAGTAAAAGTAGCATCACGTTAATGCTGAGTGACAAAAACCTGGGGGTTTCTCAGTGCATATATAAAAGTTACGTTGGGGCCAGCAGGTGGTGTGGTGGTTGAGGACACTGGACTCCCACATGGCTGACCACGGTTCGAGTCCCAGACCTGGTACCTTGCTTTCTCACTTGCCCCCTCCCTCTCTCTCTTGCTTTGTTCCTCTTTGGTCAAATTAAAAATAAATACATAAAAAGTTAAATAAAATAATTCTTGAAGTTATACTTACACTATACTACAGTCTATAAAGTGTGCAATAGCATTATGTCTAAAAACTGTTATTTATCTTTTTTAAATTATTTAATTTTACTTATTCATTCATTTATTTTAATTTGACCAGAGATAGACACAGAGAGTGAGAGGTAGAGAGGGAAAGTAAGAAAGCAAGACACCAGGTCCGGGACTTGAACTGTGGTCGGTCATGTGGGAATGTCCAGTGCCTTAACCACCATGCCACCTGCTGGTCCCCCCAAAAACTACATATATTTTATCTTAATTTAAAAACCCTTTATTGGCAAAAATGCAAATGCTCATCCCAGCCTTCAGGCAGTCGTAATGTTTTTGCTGGTGTAGGGCTTGCCTCGATGTTGACGACTGCTGACTGACCAGGGTGGTGGTCACTGAAGGGCCGAGTGTCTGTGGCAATTTCATAAACTAAGGCAGCAATGAAGCCTCCGTATTGACTGACTCTTCCTTCCGCAAAAGGCTTCTCTGAAGCATGTGATGTGTCGGACAGCATTTTACTCAGAGTAGAATTTCCTTCAAAATCAGTCAATCCTCTCAAACCCTGATGCTGCCTTAGCAACTAAACTTAGGACGACTCTAAATCCTTTGTTGTTACTCCACCAGTGTCACAGCATCTCCACAGAGTAGAGCCGGTATCAAGAAACCACTTTCTCTGCTCGTCCATCAGAAGCAATTCCTGGGGACCAGCAGGTGGCACGGTGGTTAAGACGTTGGACACTCCCACATGTTCGACCACGGTTCGAGTCCTGGACCTGGTGGCTTGCTTTCTCACATTCTCTTTCTCTCTCTGTGTCTCTCTCTGGTCAAATTAAAATAAATGAATAAATAAATAAAAATAAACAATTATTATTTTAAAAAAAGAAGCAATTCCTAATCCACTTAAGTTTTATCGAGGGCTGGCAGGTGGCGTGGTGGTCAAAGGCGCTGGACTCCCACGTGGCTGACAGTGGTTTGAATTCTGGACCTGGTGGCTTGCTCTCTCTCTCTCTGTCTCTCTCTCTGGTCAAAATTTTAAAATAATGATAATAGATCAAGAATTCTTTTTTTAAAAAAAGTTTTATCAGGAGATTGCAGCAAATCAGTCACACCTTCAAGTCCCGCTTCTTCTTTTCTATTTTTTTTTTTAAGATTTGGAAACATGTGCTCGCTGTGGGAGAGAGAGAGGAAAGTGAGAAATCACCCCCCAGAGGGGACGGCACACTTTAACCCTCACTCCACCTGCTGGGGTCCCGATTCCACTTCCAATTTTCTTGCTATTTTTACCACATCTGTAGTTTCTTCCTCTACTAAAGTCTTGAAATCAAAGTTGTCCATGAATGTTGGGTGTAAAGCAGGTCGTAAGCAGATGTGCTTTGTGGTTCTATTTATAGAGCTCAGGCAAAATAGGTTTAGAAGTACTAGGATTTTTAGAACAGTAAATGAACATCGGCTTCAACTTAAAAGTCACCAGGTGCATTAGCCCCTAACAGGAAAGTCTGCCGTCAAAGCTTTGAAGCCCTCTGGCAACAACAACAACAAAAAATCCAAACATACAAAAGCAAAACAAAAAAGTTTTTCATATGATTATTTTGTTTAAAAAGTTATTATTTATTTTATTCCATTTGTTATTATTTTACTTATTTATTTTTTGGAGAAGTTTTTGCTATAGGGTGTGTGCGCTCACCAGAAAGAGAAAGAGAGAGACAGAAAGCAGAAATCACCCCCCAGGGTGGATGGCCGCCCCACAATCCCTTCTCCTCCATTCTCCTCTTGGGATCTGGGGCACGCGTGCACACGCACCCAGCGTGGGTTTAAGCCACCGGGTCCGAGACTCGAACCATTACGCTGTCTGCTGGTCCCCCATTTGTTATTATTATTGTTTAACTTGACCAGAAAGAGGCAGAGAGAGAAAGGGAAAGCGAGAAGGCAAGCCAGTTCAGGTCACATCACTGGCAGACACTGGCTTTCAATCTCAACTCCAGATGTCCACCAGAGGGCGCCAGAACCCAGCACTCCACAGCGTTCCGTTTCAGAATAGCCCATGGTGACCTCAGCGCTTGTAATCTCTTGGCTCATTTGGCTCTTACTCTAGTTGACTGGAGGGAGCAGGCGTGTGGGAGCAGCTGGTAGTGCCTCCTCCCAATGCCCTAGTAAGGTTTTGAAAACTGAATTGCTTGGGAGCGTGTGAGCAGGGGGGGTGGAGGTGGGGACGACAAAGCAGCTCCCCTGG
Source organism: Tupaia tana (assembly GCA_026018925.1). NCBI lineage: Eukaryota > Metazoa > Chordata > Mammalia > Scandentia > Tupaiidae > Tupaia > Tupaia tana. The sequence goes on along the minus strand of JAKSZU010000020.1, from coordinate 28,879,933 downwards.
AGCTCAGACTTGGGCAATAGAGTGAAAACCAAGTCTGTTCTTGGGCCTGGGAGGATGTGGCTGGGGTTGATAGAGACCCCCCAGGCCTAGGAATTCCTGCAGAAGCCCCTCCTCTCACCTCCAGTAAGAGACCAATGGTCCCTTTCCACTTCTGGTTGCGTGCTGGAATCACCCAAGGAGTTAAAACTACAGATGCTCAGCTCCATCCTAGAGATATCAATTTATTGATAATTGTACCAGGGTGGGGCCTAGTCATTAGCATTTAAAAAAAAGTTTTCTAAGTGATTCTTACATGCAGTAGTATTCAGAATCTGAGTCCAAGGCCTTGCCTCTTTACTTCACCTGCTGCCTCCCACCTTTTTTTTTTTTTTTCCAGAGATTTTTTTGGTATAGGGCATGTGTGGCTGCAGGAGATAAATAGAGACGGAAAGCGAGAAATCACCCCCCATAGGAAATGGCCAGCTCCAATCCCTTCTCCTCCATTCTTATCTTGGGATTCTGGGCATGCAAGCACACACACCCGGCCTGAGTATCAGGCTGCTGGGCCTGGGACTTGAACCTCAGTCAATTACATGGGAGTCCAGCGACAGAACCATTATGCCATCTGAGGCCTTGCCACTTTCAAGGTGTGGTCTGTGGAGTACCTGAAAGCTCGATACAAATGCCAAATCCCGGCGTGCCCCTCCTAACTTGCCGAATCGGTCTGCCTTGCATCCAGATTCCAGGTGATGCAGTCACAGGCTGAAGTCTGGAGAGCGCATTGTTCTTCTTCAGCCATGCTCATCCCCCCGGCCTGAATCACAGCTGGTCTGACTTTCTCGAGCTGTAGTAGTAACTTTGCGAATTTTTTGACTGTGACCTATGGAAAAAGATAGATTATTACATCAAGATGTATAGCATGCATTTTTATACACGATGGAACAAAAATGCCACAAAACCAACGCTTTTACTACCTGCGAGGCACCCTCACGCGTCAGCAGATATTTTTGGCACGTACTTTGTGCCCAGCATTGTTTTTGCTATCTGTGCCTAGAACAAAAATCTCTCTTGTTATGGAGTTTATCGTCTGGGGGGAGGGCAGAAAGCTAAAAATAAACCATGAGTGTGCATATTAACGCTAGAAGATCAATAAAAAATATTTTTTATAATATTTTTCTTTAAGAATTATTTTATTTAACTTTATTTTAATTTGACCAGAGAAGAACAGAAGGAGAGAGAGAAAGTAAGCTGCCAGGTCCCGGACTCAAACTGCGGTGGGCCATATGGGAGTCCAGCGCCCTTAACCACCATGCCACCTGCTGGCCCCAATAAAATGCGTTGTTAAAAATACATTTGTATTTCGAGGGAGCAAAGAGTGGTGTAGTGGTAAAACACGATGCTCTTCAAGGCAATCCCATACAGGAAGGTTCCCATGTCCAGTCTGGAGACCTCCTTGTATGCTGGGCACACGTTGGCCCATCATTGGGCCAGGCGGGAGGTGTGCTACAGCGTCAGGACCCCTTTGGAGGTGCTGGCTGTCTGTCTATCTGTCTGTCTCTGTCCCTCTCACTCATGGATGAAATAAACATTTTTAAAAATTACGGTTTGGAGGCTGGCCCAAACTGCCTAGGGGTGAAGGGAACTGGATCTCACATGGTTGACTGTAATTCAAGTTCTAGCCCTAAACACTCAGGGCAGGGACCAGCAGTTGGTGTAATGGCTATGTCACTGGACTCCCATGTAGTTGACCGCAGTTCAAGTCCCGGACCCGGTGGCTTAAACTCACGCCGTGCATGTGTCCGTGCGTGCCCAAGATCCCGAGAGGAGAATGGAGGAGAAGGGATTGTGGCGTGGCCATCCCCCCTGGGGGCTTATTTCTCACTTTCTGTCTCTCTGTCTCTGTCTTTCTGGCAAGTGCACGTGCCCTATAGCAAAAACCTCTAAAAAAAAACCCCAATAAACTTAGGGCACATATGTACGTGTGCCCCAAATCCCCACAGGATGAAGTGGAGAAGGGATTGCAACGTGACCACATCTTATTTGGTGTGTTTTCTCCCCGCCGCTGCCCCATACTCTAGTGAGTTTAAGTGCTCTTTGGCAATTAAAAAAAATTACATTTTGATAGGGCCAGCAAGAGGCATGAATTTTCACATGGTGGACCAAGGTTCGAGTCCTGGAACTGGTGGCTTGCTTTCTCACTTTCTCTCTCTCTCTGTCTCTCTGTGGTGAGTGCACACGCCCTATAGGAAATTTAAAAATAAATATAATAAACTTAAATAATTCTTTAAAAAAAAAAAAACACTAGTTTTGTTCATCCTGTATTGGCAATTCCAAGAGTAGTTTTAAAAACTTAGTTCTATTTGGGGATGGCAGGTGGCATGGTGGTTAAAGGTACTAGATTTCCACAGGCCGACCGTGGTTCGAGTCCTAGACCTGGTGACTTGTTTCTTACTTTCTCTCTTTCTCCCTGGTTGAATTAAAAAAAAAAAAAATGGAGTCAAATAAATAAATAAGTCTTAAAAAATATAGTTCTATTTTTAAAAAATCAGAATGAAAAAAGCTTCAGTCCACCGGCAGCACCACCACTCTCGGCTGTGCACCTGTCTTCAGGTGTGAGGCCGCGGGTCTTCACCGTGCAGTCGCTTTCCTTGCCCTGTGGCTTCCCCTACAGCACAGCCATCTCGGCACCCCCAAGAGCCTCCCTCCAGCAGCATGGCCGCCTCTGCTTCACGCGAGACCTGACGAGCCCTTCCCCTTGCAGAGTCACTGTGCGGTGGGCGGCGCTCCTGAAGTTCCAGGTCTGGGAAGAAACTGGCTGTGGCACATTGGAGCTGGCCTTTTCCCTGCAGCCGTGTCCCGGATTTCCTGAGCTTTATGCTTCTAGTCTGGATTCTTTATTTTTCAAGGTATTTGTCTTAGGGTGCATGTGCTCACCTGAGAGAGAGACAGAGACAGAGACAGTGAGAGGGAAAGTGAGAAATCACCCCCAGGGGGGATGGCCACACCGCAATCCCTTCTCCTCCATTCTCTTCCGGGGACCTTGGGCACGCATGCACACACGAGCCTGGCATGAATTTCAAGCCACCGGGTTCAGGACTCGGTGGCGATGTGCCGCGTGGAGTCCAGCGACGGAGCCGCCATGCTGGCCCCTAGACTGGACTCTTCTCTTCCATTATGCTCTTAGCTTCCTGGTGGCAGGGCAGTCTTCCTTGGTGTCTCTCTAGCCAATGGCTTCGGAGTCACAGAACGATGTGGAGATAAACACAGCCTCAGAGATGACTCCCAGAGCAGCCCCAGTGTTCAACGTGATGGTGGGACGGTTGAGGAGCGGGTGAGGAACAGGGCAGGACAGAGGAAGTGGGAAACCTTCCTGTCCCTGAGTCTAAAGCTCCAGAAACCTTACAAGGGGTGTGGCTCTAGTAGGCGAGGGAACTGGGAGAGACGGGGGCTGGGCTCGCCTAAAAGAATCACCCGGGCAGGACGGGACGGGCAGGTGGAGGTGCTTCACCCCTGACTTTGTTTGATTTGGAACTTGATTTACTGGCAGGGAAGTTTGCTCCAAATCAGTTTGTTTGCTTTTATTGACCACTAAACCCTCATTCGTCCTGACGCTTCCAGAACCAAGGCTTCTGGGTTTGGTGCGGCTTTATTGAGCCTTAGCGGGTCAGAGCACTGCTTCAGAGTCAGAAAACTGATTTCAAATCCTGGCTTCATACTGCCTGCCACGTGACCCCGAAGGAGTCATTTAACCACGCAGAGCCTCAGTTCTAGCATCTGGAAAATGGGGATGGTGACGTGGACCTCCTGGGTTGTTGAGGGGGTTGGATGGAGAGTAAATGCAAGGTGAGGGCTTTGCCTGTAGCAAGGCTCTGTTAACCCGAGCAATTGTCACTGCCGAGATAGTGTCAGGGAGACTGGGGGAGAACCCTTCTCAGGGTCTTGCCCCCAAATCTTTTGTCCTCTTGACCTTCTCCGCCAAGGCCAGGCAATAGCAGGGGCTGGGCTGGTTAAGCTCAGAGGGGGTCAGGTCCTCCTGCCAGACCATCTCTGGGCTGAGGTAGGGTTGCTCCCTAGGGCAGGGCGGTTGTCACATACTAAGTCATTTGTTAGTAGGCAGCCCCCGCATGCCTCACAGGGCAAGGCACCTTGCCCCAAACCCAGCCAGACTAGGCTCTGCTTGGGTGTCTGAAACTCATCCTCTTTCCAGGGCAGCGTAAATGCAGAAAGAGCCATTCGATGGCTGATGGCCCTGATGTCTGAGCCTTAATTCACTCCAGAGTGGTTTTATTATTTTACCCGTTTTATGGGGGAGACAGGGTGAGTAAAAGCTTTTGGGCTCTAAGCTCGGATGCTCAGGGCTGTGTCTACACAGACTGGGATCTGCTTGGCCGGCTGCAAAGGGAATCGGAGCTCTGAGCTCGCGATTCCAGGACATCGTGGAGGGATGAAGCTTTTGCTTAACACCTTTACGACACGACCAAGTCCCAGACTGTGAATTATGGAGGGGACAAACAAAGGATAGCAAGGCCCAAAAGGGTGCAGTGCAGGGAGGCGGAGGGCCTTTGCCTGGGGCAGGTTCTGGGGTTCCGCTTGAGTCTTCAGGGGGAAGCACCACAGGCGGGAGACAAACTCTTCTCTCCTTTGCCTTAGGGAGAGGATGGCCCAGGTCCCTAGGCCTCTGGGCTGCTGCAGAGAATGAGGATCAGAGCTCCACTCTCAGTGGAGTGTGTTCTTGGAAGCCTTCCAATTCAAGCTCCTCATTTTAGAGCCCCTGCAACTGAGGCCAGGCGTGAGTAGCTTTTTACACTCAGTGCACCAGCAGCAGCTGATTTGCCACTTAGAATTAGACTCTCATTCCAGTGCTCATGGCCCGGGCCCCGTCTGTTCGGTGGGACCTACCACTTTCTCCTTCATCTCCTTGGCACGACCAGGAAGGCACAAGCCAGGCCGCGGGTGTGGGAGTCTTCAGGGAATGGGCCAGAGGCGGAGGGGAGGCGAAGGCGGAGTAATGAGAACGGACCCTTTAAGGGGGCGGGCCAACGCCGCTGGGCCCCGCCCCCCGGGGCGGCGCAGGCGCACGCGAGCTCTGGGAACCCAGGAGGGAGGGCGGGCGCTCGCTGGCTCGCGGCCGGCGCGCGGGGCCGCAGCACCTGCGGGGGCTGGCGCGGGGCGCAGGGTGCGGCGCCCGGTGGGCGGAGGTCGACGCCCGGAGGCGAGGGCAGGGAGGCGGGTCTGGGACGCGGGGGCGGCCGCAGAGCGGGTAGGGTCGGGACCCTGTAGCCCCCTCCCGGGGCGGCTGGCGGAGGGAGCGGCGGGGGCCGGTGTGAGCGGGCGCCGAGGGTAGCACCATCTGGAGGGGCGGGACTGCGCGGCCTCTGGGGGGCAGGCGAGTGCGCTGGGCTGTGGGGGCGGGGGGCCCCCGGCGGGGAGCACAGGAGGAGCGCGGCGGGCTCAGCCCCGCGCTGCCTGAGCAGCAGCCGCAGCGCGTCGGGGTTCTCAGCTGGGGCCCGCAACAGCTCCGCGGGCTGAAGCTCGGCGTGGAGGAGCAGGGCGGCGTGGGTCCGGCGGTGCAGGAGGAGGGCGGGGTGGGCCCGGGGGTGCAAGAGCGGGGCGGCCGTGGCCACGAGCCCAGCCTGGGGGTGGTGTGGGGGCCGCCGGACGGCGCGGGCTGGAGGCGCCCGCCGCCGTGGACCGGCTCCGCGAGCTGGCCTGTGGCGCAGGAGGAGGGGCTGGGGCCCCGCAAGCAGCACCAGGAGAAGGGGGGAGGCAGCCCCGCAGTGCAGGAGCGGGGCGAGGCCCGCGCTGGGGTGCAGGAGCTGGGGGAGGGGAGCCCACGCCGGCTGCTGCAGCAGCCTGAGCCGCTGCCCGAGTTCGGGGACGGCTCCCGTGAGCGCGGGGAAGAGCTCGAAAGTTCCGGCGAGCTGGGGGAGCGAAGTTGGGAGAGCTGCGGGCACCTCGGACGGGAGGCGGTGGTCCTGGGAGCCGCGCCAGCACACCGAGACCGACGTGAGCTGCTGGGGAGGGCCCGGCTGGTGGGGCCCCGGGGGCCGGAAGGGGAAGGGCGCCTAGGGGTGCAGGAAGCGAACTGGCTTCCAGGGGTTCAAGAGGGACAAGTGGTGCAAGCTGTCCAGGAAACGTACTTGAACGGGAAGGGAGCCCAAGAGGGAGAGGGACCCCCCGAGGGGCCCAGGACCCGGAGGCGCAGGCGGAGAAGAAGGTGGTAACCCTGCCTGGCACCAGGATCTCTCCAGGGCCAAAGAGTGCAAAATGTAGGGGTTTGCTGATTGGGGAGCAACAGAGCACTGTGAACCGGGAGCTTTGGATTCCTCTGCCCGAGGGCAGGTAGCGGCCTGCAGGATTCTCTTCTGCTACCTCAGCCTGGACATCCTCGAAGCTGTGTTTCGAGGCAGCGAAAGGCGGCAGGTAAGGAAGCCCAGTTCTGTTCTCAGCAGGAGTTGTGTTTGGGTGTTAAGAGGCTGTGGTTACCCGGAGAAGGTGATCTCCAAGCTGTCCTGGTTCTCGAGCCGGGAAAGGAGGGAGCAGAGCAGTTTTCAATCACAAGGCAGGACGGGCTCCGTTCTGTATATGGCTCCTGGAGTGATGGGGCATCTCCTTCAAGCTAGTCTAGACTGGAGGTGAGACCATCTGGGTGGCTGCCAGGTCTGGGCAGAGGGAAGAGAGGGGCAGCCTCAGGGCTGAAGTTGCAGGGAAGGCAGTCACCCCTCCACGTCTTCTGGTGGAGATGGGGTGTCTGTGTAGCTGGGATGGTGCAATCAGCACAGGTTGCCTCAAGTCCTCAAAACACATTCTAGAAAAGGAAAGAGCAGCGTTGCAGCAAAACCTTATCTTGTAACCCTGTTGGCCATGTGAGCTGAGCAGTGAGTGCAGCAGCCAGCGGCTTGGCCACGAGCCTGACCTGCTCCCTCCATGCCTCTTGTCACAGTTGATTTACACTGAGGGCCCAGAGCCAAGGATGGATAGTAGACGCAGAAAGGCAGAGCAACTGGTGAGGCGACGTCTGTCCCCCTGTGGGGCCTTGGGACCCCATCCTGAACAGGGTGGGCAGGGAAGTGTACCTGCCTTGCTGAGCTGGTCCACTTCTGTGGGTCAGATCTTGGCCCCTCCTGTGAAGATTGGCGGAGGGGCACTGTGGCAGCATGGTCTCTACACCCCCAGAGGGCTAGCTCCCAGCCAAGCCTCCAGGAGGGGACTGCAGGGCCAGGAGTGGACTAGGCTTGACTTCTTGTTGCCTCTCATGGCCTGGTTGGCCAGCTTGTGGACTTCTCCTAGGGCTGTTCACCTCTTACCTGGCACTGTCAGAGTCCTTGCATCCCTGGCCCGCTGCTGGGGCAGGTGTAGAGTTGGGGCCTTCCTCAGCCTTTGCTGGAAGCCATCTCTGCCCCAGCCCAAGGTGTGACTGAGTCAGATGAACCCCAGACCCCTGTCCTAAAGCAGACTGGGTGGAGATAGAGCTTTCCTGTGGGGGCGGCGGCGACTGCCAGAGGAGCTGGTTAGCCTGCTCCCTGTGCAAACCCAAACCCGTCCGGCAGCTTCATCCCATGCCTGTCACACTGCCACCCTAAATACTCATGCACCAGAAGTTCAACTGCTGTGTCCGTGGTGCTTGGCTCTTCTGGAATGGCTAGCGTGGTTCTGGCTCTCTGGTTTCAGAGAAAGGAATCGTCTATTCTGAACACATGCACATAAGCACACATCTTCACCCTTTTATTACAGGTTGACCTTTTTGAACTTGTGGTTTCCATCTGGCTAATAACCTCTTATTAACCTCCTGGGACGAGATAACCTCTCTGGGCTTTGGTTTTCCTGTCTGTGTGGTTGGGACTTGGCTTTCCCTACAGTGTCCTGACTGCAGGGGACTCAGCCCCACATCCTCAGGAGCCCTGGCTCGTAGCTGTTGGGGGAGCAGGGTCAGTGTTTCCAGAACTGTTTGCTCTGGCTACACCCGAGATTATCCCCCTGCTCCATGCTTAGTCTGGATGATGATTTATTTTTTTAATAACAGCTTGTGATCTGATGACATACGGTAAACAGTATATATAAAGTGTAAGTCTTAACGTTTGCACATACCTGTGAAACGACCGCCACGAATGAGAGAGTGAACATACTCCTTACTCGCAGACTTCCCAAGGTGTTCTTCCCCTGGGGAATTCTTCCATTTCACCCGTTCTCTGTCATACCCCTTTCCAAGGTAACTGATCTGCTTTCTGTCACTATACGTGACTTTGCAGTACCTAGGATTTCATTTTAATTGATAGAGGGCATTTGCACTTGCCAGAGAGAGATCACACCCCGTGTTGCAATCCTTTTTCCTCCATATCTTCATCCTGTCAGTATTTGGAGAATTCACACATACATACCCAGCATGCCTTTCAAGCTACCGGGATGGGAATGTGAACCGAGGTTGGCTGTGTGGGGTCCAGCTCCCTCTGCACAGTACTTAACTGCTACACTATGGGGCTGGCCCCCTAGTATTTTATCTAAATGGAGTCAAATAGTATGTGCTATTTTTTGGGGGGAGGGGTCCTGGATTTTCATTAAGTGTACTTTGAAATTCATCCATGTGGTTGCACATATGAATGGTTTGTTTCTTTTTTATTGCTGAGCAGTCTGTTGCATGCATATACCATCATCTTTATCCATTTACCTGCTGATGGGTTGTTTTCTGTTTTGGGTTCTTACAGATAAAGCTGCCGTGAATGTTCATGTTGGTCTTTGTATGGGAATATGCTTTTATTTTTCTTGGGAAGGCTATGAATCATGACAGGTGTACATTTAACTTTCAAGAAACTGACAAACTTTTCAAAAGTCATTGTACAATTTTTTACACCCACTTCCTGTGTGTAAGTCCTAGATTATCCATATCTTTGTCAACCCTTGGTCACTCTTGTTGATTTTGGATGTTCTAATGTGCATGGAGTGGTATCTCATTATGGTTTTAATTTGCATTTCCCTAGTGACTAATTCTGCAGCGCATCTTTTCATGTGCTCGTTTACCATACATCTGTCTCTGGTGATGTGTCTGTTCAGGTTGTTTACTCATTTTTAATTGTGTGGGGTTTTTTTTCATGTTGAGTTTGAAGAGTTCTTTACATATTCCGAATATAAGCCCTTTATCAAATACATGATTTGTCCATTTTTTTCTTATAGTCTGTGGCTTGCATTTTAATCCTTAGCAGTATTTTTGAAGAGACATTTAAAAAATTTTAAACACTTCTTTAGGCCTATTAATTCTTCTATAAGAGAAACAGAAAAAAAAAAAAAAAGAAAAGAAAAAAGAAACAGATTAGCACCCTCAGTAGGGTCCCCATGCTGTGATCTGCTCCCAGTCTCAGCTGGCCCAGGTCATGGGCATGCAGATGTGCCGGGCATGCACATGTGCCAGGCATGCACATGTGCCAGGCATGCTCAGGGAGGTCTTTGGATGTGAAGCGAGAGCCTTTCCCATGCGGGTTTGGTTGCATTTTGCTACACCACTGCTGTTCTGCCTGGTCCCAAAAAGTTTTAAATTTTAAAAAAAGAATTAATTTTATTTATTATTATTATTTAATTTGCCATAAGGCATGTGCACTCACCAGAGAGAGGGAAAGTGAGAAAGCAAGCTGCCAGGCCCAGGACTCAAACTGCAGTTGGTCATGTGGGAGTCCAGCGCTTCAACCACCATGTCACCCGTTTGTACAAGTTTTAAATTTTAATGAACTTTCATTTACCAGTTTATTCTTTTTTTCCTCCTTCTTTTTAAAACATTTGTTATAGGGCATGTGTGCTTGCCAGAGAGAGAGAAGGAAAGCAAGAAAGCTGCCCTCCCCTAACCCCCACCCCCCGGAGGTGGGGGTGATGGCCATGCTGCAGTCCCTTCTCCACTCTCCTCTCAGGACTTTGGGCACACACACATGCCCAGTGTGTTTCTCAGTCCGCTGAGTCTAGGATTCAAACCACGCATTCAACCATGTCGGATCTAGCCACCTTAACCACCGCCACCACCTCTCCCCCCGTTTGTTCTTATATAGAATGGGGTTTCGGTGTCATGGCTAAGAAATCTTTGCCTAACTTCAAGTCATTTGGTTTTCTTCTGTGTTTTTTGCAGAAGTTTTATAGTTTTGGGTGTTACAGTTAGGTGTAGGATTCATCTGGGTTAATATGCATGTATGGTGCAAGGTATGGATTGAAGTTGAGCTTGTTGGATGTGGAGACTGTTTGTGAACTGCCTCGTCTCTCCACTGACTTGCCATTGAATATTTGTCAAAAATGCATAGTGTATGTGTGGGTCTACTTTGGGGATCTGTTTTTTTTTCCATTAGTCTATTTGTCTTCATTTCAGTATCACACCATTTTGATGGTTATGGGTCTATCTTGAAATCAGGATTAGATTTGAAACTTTGGGTTTATCTTGGAATCAGGGTTAGATTTGAAACTTTGTTTTTCTTTTTCAAAATTGCTTTAGCTGTTCCAGATTCTTTGCTCTTACATATGCCTTTTCGAATTAGTTACTATTAAAAAGCATGCTAGGATTTTTTTTTAATAATTATTTATTTAATTTTTTATTTATTCATCCATTTATTTTAATTTGACCAGAAAGAGATACACAGAGAGAGAGGGGGAAAGTGAGAAAGCAAGCCACCAGGTCCGGTACTCGAACCACGGTTGGCCATGTGGGAGTGTCCAGCATCTTAACCACCACACCACCTGCTGGTCCCAAGCATGCTAGGATTTTGATTGAGATTGCAATCAATTTTGGAAGAATTGAAATCTTAGCAATATTGAACCTTCTGATTCTTGAACAATATGTCTTTGTATGTATTTTATTTTTTAAATAATTATTTTTATTTAATTTTCTTCATTGTCATTATTTATTTATTTATTTATTTATTTATTTTTTGAAGTTGACCAGAGAGAGAGAAAGACAGAGAGAGAGAGAGAAGGAAAGTGAGAAAGCAAGCTGCCAGGTCCAGGACTCAAACTGCCATCAGCCATGTGGGAGTCCCGGTGGCTTAACCACCATGCTACCTGCCGGCCCCCTTTGTATGTATTTAAGTTTTAATTTTTTTTTTTTTTTTTGGTAGAGGTTTTTGCTATAGGGCACGTGCGCTTGCCAGACAGACAGACAGAGACAGAGAGATAGAAAGCGAGAAATCACCCCCCAGGGGGGATGGCCATGCCACAATCCCTTCTCCTCCAATCTCCTCTCGGGATCTTAGGCATGCACGCACACGCGCCCGGTGTGAGTTTAAGCCACTGGGTCCGGGACTCGAATCATGGTCGACTACATGGGAGTCCAGGGACATAGCCATTATGCTAACTGCTGGTCCCTTCTTTTTTTTTTTTTTTAAAGTTTTTGCCATAGGGTACATGCACTCACTGGAGAGACAGAGAGAGAGACAGTGAGAGGGAAAGTGAGAAATCATGCCCCAGAGTGGGTGGCCACGCTGCGATCCCTTCTCCATTTTCCTCCTGGGATTTTGTTCACACATGCATGCGCACATGGTATGAGGTTGAAACCCTCAGGTCCAGGACTCTAACTGCAGTCAGCCATATGGGAGTCCAGCACCTTAACCACTACCTCACCTGCTGGCCTATTAAATTTTAATTTCTCTCAGCAGTGGTTTGTAGTTTTTAGTATATAGGTCTTTTCCTGTACACTAATTTTTTTTTGTCAGACATGTCCTTAAATATTATAGATTTTTTTGATGCTCTTGTGATACAGAGTTTTTTAAAAAATGTTTTTACTGGGACCAGCAGTTAGCGTAATGGCTATGTCGCTGGACTCCCACGTAGTCGACCACGGTTCTAGTCCCGGACCCGGCGGCTTAGACTCACGCCGGGCGCGTGTGCGTGCGTGCCCAAGATCCCGAGAGGAGAATGGAGGAGAAGGGATTGCGGCGTGGCCATCCCCCCCGGGGGGTGATTTCCTGCTTTCTATCTCTCTGTCTCTCTCTGTCTGTCTGGCGAGCGCACACGCCCTATAGCAAAAACCTCTCCAAAAAAAAAAAAAAAGTTTTTACTTTAATTTTTAAAAACTTTTAATTGTGGTAAAATATATAACGGGCAGCAGGTGGCATGGAGATTAAGGTTAAGGCAGCTAGATCTTACTTCGAGTCTTGGACCCAGCACCTTGAAAATCACACTGGGCACGGTGTGTGCATGCCCATCCCACAAGGAGAATGGAGCAGAAAGGATTTCTGTTTGACCATCTCTCCTGGGGGGTGTGATTCCTCACACATACAGACATACCCCATTTCTCTCCCAGGGGTGCACACACTCTATGGGAAAACTAAAAAAATATATATAAAACATAAATTCACTATTTAACTTTTTGCTCGTGTAGTTCAGTTATATTAAACAATGTCGTAATGTTGTGCAAGCCTCCATCTCCAGAACTTCTATCTTGCAAAACTGAAACGCTCTACCCATTAAGTAATACCTTCAATTTCTTGTCCCCCAGTTCTTGGTAACCACCATTTTGCTTTCTGTTTCTATGAATATCACAACTCTAGGGGTCTCAGAGAAATAGAATCATATAATAGTTGTCCTTTTGTGATTAGTTTATTTCCGTCAGCATGATATACTCAAGCTTCGTGATGGAGCGTGTATCAGAATTTTCCTTATTTAAGGCCGAATGATAGTTTATTGTATAGACATACCAGATTTTTTTTCGTTCATTCATTCACAGATATTTGAGTTGATTCCGTCTTTTGATTTTGTTAATACTATTCCTAGTGGGAACCAGCAGGTGGCGTGGTGGTTCAAGTGCTGGATTCCCACATGGTCAAGCATGGTTTGAGTCCTAGATCTGGTGGCTTGGGAATCCCAACAGGCGTGTGTGTGTGCGTGTGTGTGTGTGTGTGTGCGCATGTGCACGTGTTCCCAAAATGTCAAGAGGAGAATAGAGAAGGGCATGGCCATCTACCCTGGGGGTGATTTCTCACTTAGTGTCTCTGTCTTTCTCTGGCAGGCATACATGCCCTGTGGCAAAAGCCTTAAATAAATAAATAAATAAAAACTCCTATAATATGATTTTTTTAAAGAATTATTTAATTTTATTTATTATTATTTTTTAATTTGACCACAGAGAGAGAGAAAGTGAGAAAGCAAACTGCCAGGTACAGGACTCGAACCATGGTTGGCCATGTGGGAGTCCAGCACCTTAACCACCGCATCACCTGCCAGCCCCAGATGGTATTTTTAAAATTTCAATTTCCAATTTTTTTACTGGTCTTCAAAAAGTTTATGGAAAATGTGTATTGTGAAAAAACTATCCATTGGCTTCAAATTTTTCAGCACCAAATAAACTCATGCTTTAATTTCATTTTTTCATGGCCTTTTTTAAGTCTCCTCATATGTAAGTAATAGTTACCTTATATATCGAGCCTTAACTTTGCACCCTTATTAATTCCAGTATTTTTTTTTCCTTCTAGTTTTTGCTATAGGACACATGCGCTCCCCATAGAAAGAGAGTGAGAAAGGGAGAAATCATCACATGGGGGAGATGAACACACTGTGGTCCCTCTGTATTCTCCTCCTGGGATTCTGGGCATGCACACGCACATTCCTGGTGTGTTTTTGAAGCCACCAGGTTTGGGACCTGAACTGCCTGGCTGCTCTGACCTCCATGCCACTGACTGGCTCCTGGTAGCTTCCATTTTGTAACTTCCATTGGATTTTCTAAATGGACTGGCATGTCATCTGCCAGTAAAGACAGTTCTTTTCCTTTCTGATCTTTATGCCTGTTATGTCTTGTGTGGTTGCACTGGCCAGATCCTATGGCATAATGTTGAATAGAAGCATGGATAACTTGACCCTGTGGGGAAAACATTCAGTCTTTCACCATGAAGCACGATGTTGTAAGGTTGTTTTTTTTTGTTGTTGTTGTTTTTTTTTGGGGGGGGTGGAGGTGTGGGGTTTGCTATAGGGCACTTATGCTCGCCAGAAAGAAAGAGACAGACAGAAAGCGAGAAATTACCCCCCCCCCTTGGGCGGGAGATGGCCACGCCATAGTCCCTTCTCCTCCATTCTCTTTTTGGGATCTTGGGCATGCACGCACATGGCGCCCAGCGTGAATTTAAGCCACCAGATCTGGGACTCGAACTGCAGTCGGCTACATGGGAAACCAGCGACACAGCCATTACATCAACCGCTGGTCCCAGTTGAAAGGTTTTCGTATGTTATCTTTTGCAGGTTGACGAGATTACCCCCCCCTTTTTTTTTTTTTAAGAATTATTCATTTTAATTTTATTTATTATTGTATTTTAATTTGATCAGAGAGAGACCAAGACACAGAGAGAGAAAGTGAGAAAGCAAGCTACCAGATCCAGGACTTAAACTGCAATTGACCAAGTGGGAGTCCAGTACTTCAGCCACCACACCACCTGCCAGCCCCTCTCTTTCTATTTTTTATTTTTAAGAATTATTTCATTTAATTTTTTTTTATTCATTCATGTATTTTAATTTGACCAGAGGGAAACAGAGAGAGAGAGAGAAAGTGAGAAAGCAAGCCACCAGGTCTGGGACTTGAGCCACAGTTGGCCATGTGGGAGTCCAGTGCCATGTCACCTACTGGCCACCTACTGGCCCCGTGAAGAATTTTTGCATCTCTGCTTATAAAGGTGTTTTTTTGTTTTGTTTTGTTTTGTTTTTTTGATGATGATGTCTATATGATTTTTTAAAAATACTTTTTAGAAGAATTATTTATTTTCATTTGTTATTATTTTTTAATTTAAACAGTGAGAGAAAGGGAAGGCAAGAAATGAAGCTGCCTGATGCTTCCTAACTCCTGGCTCTGTGATCTTATCTCAGGGAGTCTGCAGTGTTCATATGGGTTCTCTTCTCTGTACAGCCTGTTACTCCATTGTAGGGTTCACTTTTTTTTTTTAAGAGAAATTTTGCTATAGGGTACATGCACTTGCTGGAGAGACAGAGAGACAAAGTGAGAAATCAGCCCCCAGGGGGGATGGCCATGCCGCAGTCCCTTTTCCTCCATTCTCCTCTTGGGATTTGGGGCACTCTCGCACACGTACCTGGAGTAAGTTTAAGCCACCAGGTCTGGGATTCGAACCTCAGTTGACTACGTGGGAGTACAGCAATGTAACCATTATGCCATCTGCTGGTCCTGGTCGCGCTGTCTTTTATTTTCTGTTGTCTGGTGTCTTGAAAACTGCTTTGTGTGTTTTGTCCTTTTTTGTTGTTTCAATCAGGAGAGAAAATCTAATCCTTATTATTCCCTCTTGGCCGAGATGAGGATTTGATTTTCATTCTCCTGTCCCTACCCTTCCAGTCTTGAGTTCATTCACTCTAAATGTGTCTTATTCATTCTGTTACCCATATTTTCGTTGTTACCATGTAGGAAACTATGTTGCCTTTTTCTTTTTTTTAAGAGAGATTTTTGCTATCAGGTACATGCGTGAAACAGAGACAGGAAGTGAGACATCCCTCCCCCCCCCCCCATGTCCATGCTGCAGTCCCTTTTCCATTCTCTTCTCGGGATTTTGGGCATGCGTACACACATGCCCAACGTGATTTTCAAGCCACTGGGTCTGGGACTCAAACCGTGCAGTCAGACTGTGAGATCCAGCACCTTAACTTCCATGCCACCTACAGGCCCTGGAGTTGCTTTTATTTTTTGCTTGCCTACTACTTTTTAATTAGTGAAACCCTCCAGTAACCGTCTGACTTTCTCTGAAGGTCACATCCATTAGGGTTCTGTCACCTTCCTCTTTCTGAAGGCCTCTCGCACAGCCTCTGCCTTGCAGCAGCGTGGACCTGCTGCTCTCTGCCACTGCTGCGGCGCTGCCTCCTGGGATCTCCCTCCGGCATCCTGGGCATTTCCTTCACTGCCCTTCTGTGCTGGCGCTCCTGTTTGCTGTATCTTCCCCTTTGTGGATTCACTCTCTCATTTGTGTAGAGCATCTCCTTCACTGATTTCCTGATAAAGGAATGTGTGTTGGTGGCAGGTTTTGAGGCCATGCCAGCCTGACACTCCATCGCTCCAGCTGGTTAGCTGATATAGAGATCTAGGCTGGAAATTATTTTCCTTCATAATCTTTTTTAAATTACTTACTTACTTTAACTTTTATTTATTTATTTTTAATATATTGTGTACTGTAGGGCACATGTGCTTACCAGACAGAGATGGAGAGAGAGAGGGAGGGTGAGAAAGCAAGTCACCAGGTCTGGTACTCAAACCGTGGTTGGCCACGTGGGAGTCAGCGCCTTAACCACCACACTACCTGCTGGCCCCACTTCATAATCTTGAGGATGTTTCTCTTTTGCCTTCTTAGGCTCCAGAGTTAATGTTGTAGCCTTAAATTATTCCAAGTCCTTTGTGTGGGATGGTTGAGCTGTGGATGCTATTTTATCCCATGTGTGACCTGGATGGGATAGTTCACATCTCACTGGGGGGGGGGGGGGGGGGGGGCGGGCAGCTTTTCTGCCTGTAGGTTTTATGGAGGTTAGGGTACTAGGTCCCACATGGCCAGCTTCATGGTTCAAGTCCCGGACCCAGCAGCTTGAGAATCATGCAGGGATTGTGTGCATGTGTGCCCCAGATCCCAAGAGGATGGTGGAGGAGGAAGGATAGTGACGTGACCATCCTCTCCATGGGGTGATTTCTTACTTTCCCTTCTGCTCGCTCTCTTTTTGTCTTTTTCTGGTGAACACTTGTGCTCTGTAGCAAAAAATTACAACAACAACAAAAAACAAAAAACTTCCCAGAAAGGCTTGACTTGCTAAAGTTTTGAGGTCTAGATTTTAGTTTAGTTTTTGTTACAGTGTATGTGTGCTCACCAGAGTGGAGGGGGAATGAGACATCACCCCATTGGGGGGATGGCCATGCAACAATTCCTTATCCTCTAGTCTCTTCTTGGGATTTGGGGCATAAATTCTCAAGTGTCTGACATGATTTTTCTTTTTCTTTTTTTTATTTAAAAAAAAAAAGAATTACGTATTCAATTTTATTCATTCATTTTTAATTTGACAGAGTGGAAATGAGAAAGCAAGCCACCAGGTCTTGGACTTGAACCGTTGTCATCTATGTGGGAATGTCTAGTGCCTTAACCACCAAGCCACCTGCTGGTCCCTGACATGATTTTTTAAGCTGCCAGGTTTGAGACTCAAAACTGCACCTGTCCACATGAGATCTAGATCCTTAACTTCTGTGTCACTTGCTGGCCCTAAGGTCTAGATTTTTTTGTTTGTTTGTTTAATGTTAAGGCAGCTGGTCCTCACATGGCCAAATTTGTGGTTCGAGTCCCAGATCCAGCAGCTAGAGAAATGTGCTGGTGTGTGGAGAAGGGAGAATGGATTGTAGTATGACCGTTCCCCCACAGGGAGTGCTTTCTCACTTTCATTGTCTCTTTGTGGCACGTTTACATGCCCTCTGGCAAATTAAAAAAAAAAAAATTAAGGTAAGTGTGAGAATCTAGTAAGGAAAAAAGTTCTCCGAATGAGTTTCTTGGAAGACTGGTATAATGGTTTTTCTATCCACTGACAGCTTTGAAAAGTATCATCTGTGTGCTATCAGCAACTATGCCCATAAACTGATGCTCCTGCCGTGATGTGAATGGAGTCCTGAAAGAGCGGTCTATGTCAGCAGTGGAGCAGATATTTGAAAACACGACTGATCCAGCCAGGACAGGTGATTGGCACGATCCCGGGCTTTCTCCAGAGCAGTGGTTCTCAGCCCTTGAACTCTGAATAGAGTTCAAGGATGATGCCCGAGTCTCACCTAGAACAACTTGATTAGAATCTTGGGAATCTTAGGGTCCAAACATCAACACTTTCCATGGCTTTTCTTTCTTTCTTTTTTTTAGTTTTTTTTTTTTCTTTTTTTTGCCGTAGGGGGTGTGTGTGTGCTCACTGGATAGAGACAGAAAGACAGTAAGAGGGGAAGCGACAGATCACCTCCCATGGGGGATGGCCACTCTGCAGTCCCTTGTCCTTCTGGAATTTTGGGCACACATATGCACCAAGCTGGCGGGTCCGGGACTTGAACACAGTTGGGGCTGTGTGGAAGTCCAGCATTTTAACCATCACCACCTCCCTTGTTGGCCCCATTCCCAGGTGCTTTTAGTGCATAGCAGGGCAAAGAACCACAACCCCAGAGCTCAGCGAGGTCTCATTGCTTCTCAGATTATGGTTTGTGGATCAGTGTCATCAGTTGAGAGCTGGTTAGAAATGCAGGCTCCCGGGTCCTTCCTCATGTCTGTGGGTTCAAGGCCTGCAGTTCCCTAAGATCCACAGGTGATTCATATTACATTAAGGTTCATATTATATAAAGCAGTGATCTGTGCCTCCCATATCTAGCAGCAGGTATTTCTGAGCACCTGCTGTTGACTGTGCAGGGTGGTGTGGGGGTAGTTCTCTTGAATTATTTTTATTTCAAATAATTATTTTATTTGTTGTTGTTATTTTAAATTTGACCAGAGAGAGAGACAGAGAAAAAGAGAAAGTGAGAAAGCAAGCTGCCAGGTCCAGGCCTCGAACCATGGTTGGCCATGTGGGAGTCCTCACCTTAACCACTGTGCCACCTGCCAGCCCCAGTTCTGTTAAATTTTTTGTGTCTGTTGTCTTGTTGTGTTGTCTTCTGTATCTGTAATTTCTTGTTCCCCCAGTTAAAAAAAATATCTTGGGACCAGCAGATGGCATAATGGTTACGTTGCTGGGCTCCCACGTAGTCACCCTGGTTCAAGTCTTGGACCCAGCAGCTTAAAACTCACGTAGGGTATGTGTACATGTGTGCCTAAGATCCCGAGAGAACAATGGAGGAGAAGGGATTGTGGTATGGCCATCCCCCCTGAGGGGTGATTTCTCACTCTCTGCGTCTCTGTTTCTGTGTCTCTCCAGCGAGTGCATGCGTCCTATAGCAAATCTCTCTCTCTCTTAAAAAAAAAAAAAAAAAAAAAACGAAACAAACAAACAAAAACTCTTGTTTTGTGGCTATATTTTATCTTTCTGAGAATGTTAATGAGAATTTTCTGTCTAAAATTTTCTTCTTCAGAGTCTGTTTCCTCTCAGTTGCCTTTTCTGCATGTTTTGCTCTCTCTCTCCCATGTTATAGGCTTTCCTGGGGTATTTGGCAACTTTTTGGTTGTCTGTTTTTGATTTAGGGAGGGAGGACTGCAGCGCCACGTGGTCTTGTTGACTGGGCTTTGTATAATAACCTCAGTGGGCCTTCTTGGGAGAGCCCCCAGTATTAATATCTTTACGTTCTTGGCCTGGTCAGAGTCCTCAGAGAAGATAACTCGTTTCTGGCCAGGCTGTGGAGGCCAGGCTGTGTGTTCCAGGAGCAGGTAGGGAAGGGGACTAGGTTCTTGACATCTACAGTGCATGATTTCCTGGCTTGGAATGTGGCACCCCTGTTCTCAGCCAGGCCTGTGTGCCACTATCCAGAGGCCTTCAGTTTATTCTCTCTTGGGAGATCCCTAACTTTCACAGGGTAGTGGGGGCCAGTTACATGGTGACTGTGTGTGGGGAAAAAGTCTTGGGGTCCTACTGTTTCCTTTTTTTCTTTAATTATTTAATTTTTTTTTATTATTATTATCATTATTCAATTTGAGCAGAGAGAGAGAGAAAATGAGAAAGCAAGTTGCCATGTCCAGGACTCAAACCATGGTCAGTGATATAGAAGTCTAGCACCTCAAGCAGCACACCACCTGCCAGCACCCCCTACTGTTTCTTAATGACTTTAATCCTCTGTATTTAGTATCATAAGCATTTCTTTTTTTTGGGAGAGGTTTTTGCTATAGGGCGCGTGCGCTCGCCAGACAGACAGAGAGAGACAGAGAGAAAGCGAGAAATCACCCCCCAGGGGGGATGACCACGCCGCAGTCCCTTCTCCTCCATTCTCCTCTCGGGATCTTGGGCGCGCACACACGCGCCCGGCGTGAGTTTTAAGTCACCAGGTCCGGGACGCGAACGGCGGTCGACTACGTGGGAGTCCAGCGACATAGCCATTACGCTAACTGCTGGTCCCAGCATTTCTCTTTTGATATCTCACGTTTTCCAGAAGTTTCTACTGCTGCCAGTTCCCAGGCCTTTTGAGGATTATGTGAGGTCAAGCCAGGTACCTCCCACCTTGGAATCTGTGGTTTTCTCAGGTTCGTTGTCACTTCCCACTGGCCCATCTGCTGTCCAGCTTCCAAAGTCTTGAGGCTGTCTCCCCTGCCATTTTCCTCACCCTCAGGGACTTAGGTCATTCAAAAATAAAAAGAGCTCTCTCTTTTTTTTCTTTATTCATGATAGAGTGTATGCACACAAGTGTGAGAAGGAGAGACAGACAAGTACCCTCTATAAGGTCTGATCACACCTTGATCCCCTTCCGGTCAGGTCCTGGGTGCTTGTGAATGTGGCTGGCATGTTTCAGGGCAACAAGGCTGGGGATTATTTTATTTATTTATTTTTTTGGAGAAGTTTTTGCTTTAGGGCGCGTGCGCTCACCAGACAGAGAGAGACAAAGAGACAAAGCGAGAAATCACCCCCCAGGGGGGATGGCCATGCCGCAATCCCTTCTCCTCCATTCTCCTCTCGGGATCTTGGGCGTGCACGCACACGCGCCCGGCATGAGTTTTAAGCCACCGGGTCCGGGACACGAACCGTGGTCAACTACGTGGGAGTCCAGCGACATAGCCATTACGCTAACTGCTGGCCCCAAGGCTGGGAATTTGAACCCTGATCACATGTGGGATCTGGTGCTTTACTGCTATGTTGTGGAGTTGGCCCAACTTCCTTTTTTTTCCATTGTCGTTTTGGTAGATTCAGGAAGGAGTGAAGTTATGTGTGTATGTGCAATCCACTGACTTTCCCTGGAATCTCTGTCCCCTCTTTAATGCCCCCTGGAAATCCATGAATCCATCGTCAGTGAGTGGCATGGTGCATGCTCACCAAATCTGATAGGAGATAATGACTCCACTCTGCCCTCTAGGGACCCGTGTCCTAGAGTCAACCAGTTTAGCGTACAGTCAGATATGGGCTCAGTCCTGCTTTGCGTTTTCCTCTCAGGGTGATCTTGGTTACCTTTCCAGAGCCTCAGTTTCCTCGTCTTTAAAATGGGGGTCATTTTAGGGGAGTAAGGAGGGTTTTTAATCAGACAATGAAGAGCAAAGCTTTTAGTAAAGAGCTTGTACTTGGTACCGTCTTGAGAACCCAGACTGAGCGTGACATCTGCCACTTATTTCTGCGGATCCCTCGCACAGGGGCCAGCCCTGAGTAGCTCCCTGGTGAGTGAGTGGAGAGAGAGGAGGGGAGACAGGTTGGCCAGTTTCTTTAACAGGAGCCCCAGCTGGATGTGATAACACTGGGATCTTCTCGTCTGTCTGTCTACTCTGCCGCATCTCTTGCTAAGTCTGGTGACCTTCACCAGCCCCTGACTATCAAGGCTGCCCCTCAGTGGCCGGAGGAGAATCACCATTTGTTCTCCCCTTACTCCTGAGAATCCATTTTCTACAACAGCTTCTTAGTGCCTTAGACCAGGCAAGCCCCTTCCCCTTCCAGGGTCTCAGTTTTTCCATTGGTCATATGGGTAGGCAGGGTAAAGTAGGATTTATGGCACATATCTAGAAGACCCTGCGATTGGAGATTTGTCTCTATCCCAAATTCTCCTGGGCTCCCCAGCCTTCCCTAGACTGCGTCCTTCCAGCTCCTGGAATTCTGGCAGAGACATGGCCCTAAGGGGATGAGTGACACTAGCCAAGTAAATGTTCTGCAGCTTACAGCTCTGGCTTCCCCTCACCACTATTCCTTCCCTTGCCCCGCCTACCTCCAGGGCCCAACAATAGGCCCCTTGAGCTCTGGGATCTTGCTGGGGGGATGGGCTGGGTGAGGCCTGAGCTGGCAGTGGCAGGGCCACCAGCTGGGCAGCCATTGCTCAGCCCTGGAAGAGCCCTGGGAGTGGCTGGCTGCTGGGAGCCAGGCTGCATCCTTCTCCCCACCTGTCGTCATCCTTTTCCCGTGGGGAATGGCGCTGGGCCCTGGTGCTGTGACCACACCCAGGCAGGACAGTGGGTGAGAGGCAGCTCCCCACGTACTCAGCATCCCAGTCCTGCACCTGGTATCATGGTGTGCATGGGCACGGGACCCAGACAGCAGCAGGGACCTATGCTGTGTCACATGCTGCTGTGTTTGTGTTTGGGATCTCAGTGGCCTTGTCTCTGGGTGTCGGGCTGCCTGCTGGCCTTGAGCTGGTGGAGTGCGAAGCAGCGTCACAGTACTCAAGACCAACTTGGTACGGGGCAGGCTCCGTGGGCTGTGTTGTGTTGGTTAGGCATATCCTTTTCCTTCCTCTCTAGAAGGTACACTTTCTTCATTGGAGTAGGAGATGAGGCAGCAGAGTCCTTGCATCTGATGTATCTGCGCCACTTCTGCACCCTGCCTTCCCACCCTGGCAGTCCTGCACCCCCACCTGTCTGTCAGGGAGGCTGGGACATCGCACAAACCCAGGCCTCTGCCATCAACCGTGTGGCCTCCTATGCTCCAGCTCTCCTGCAGGCTGCTGAAAAAGGCCTTTCGAGAAGGCTGATTCAGGTCGCTCTGTCTGCCTGTGGGACTGGCCGAGTTGTCCCTGGGTCTGAATTAGCTTTGTGGAAGCAAAGTAGCTTAGTGGGTCTGGGACAGGAGTGGCTGTAATGAGATCGACTCCCCTTGGAGATGGGTTTCCCTGGACTACAAATAATGGGAGGGGCAAAGCTGGGTGTGGCTGGAGTGAGGGGGCGGGGCATCCAGGCCTGTTCTGGTATCCCTGGGGGAGTTGGGCACCTGCAGCTCCTGGGAGGAGGCAGATGACCTTCCTCAACTGTTTATCAACTGAATCCCTTTTAGTCAACGCATTTCAACCAGCTTCCTTGCCACTTCTGCCTTCAAGGTGACAGATGTGCAGCACCATTACGTGCTGTGCACAGAAAGCTGATGGCCAACCATGATTCGAACTCTGGCCCAGGCTACTGGGGGAAAACACATTGGGGGATCAGCAGACGGCGTGATGGTTACATCGTTGGACTCCCATGTAGTTGACTGCAATTCGAGTCCTGGACCCAGTGGCTTGAAACTCACGCTGGGTTGCATGTGCATGCGTGCTCAAGATCCCAGGAAGAGAAGGGATTGTGGTGTGG
Organism: Tupaia tana; assembly: GCA_026018925.1. Lineage (NCBI taxonomy): Eukaryota > Metazoa > Chordata > Mammalia > Scandentia > Tupaiidae > Tupaia > Tupaia tana. Next base: position 28,856,840 of record JAKSZU010000020.1, on the reverse strand, counting down.
CCATCCCCCCAGGAGGTGATTTCTCACTTTCTGTGTCTCTGGTGAGCACATGTGTCCTATAGCAAAAAAAAAAAAAAATCTCAAAAAAAAAAAAGAAAGGAAAGCACATTGGGTGTATGTGTGCATGTACATGTGCACACAGAATCCCAACAGGACAAGGTAATGGGGAAGGGATTGTGGCCTGACCACACCCTGTTGGGAGGAGCTCTCTCTTTCTGCTTGGCAAGGGGTATATTTGGTAATTAACAGAGAACAAAAGAAGTGACAGTTGTGACCACACCTCCTTTACTCCCTGCAGAACACAGTGGATGTGGTAGGCGTGCGTGGAGAGGGCTCTTTCCATAGAATCACATACTAATATGGAAGGCTATGGGTAAGGGTCCTTTAAAACATTCGTACACTTTTTATTTAAGATTTACTTTTTTTTTGAAAGGTTTTTGCTATAGGGCGCGTGCGCTTGCCAGACAGAGAGAGACGTAGAGACAGAAAGCGAGAAATCACCCCCCAGGGGTTATGGTCACGCTACAATCCCTTCTCCTCCATTCTCCTCTTGGGATCTTGGGCACGCACGCACATGCGCCCGGCGTGAGTTTTAAGCACCGGGTCTGGGACGCGAACCGAGGTCGACTATGTGGGAGTCCAGCGACATAGCCATTACGCTAACTGCTGGTTCCCAAGATTTAGACATTCTATACATTCTGCTGTTCTCCACGTGGACTACTCTGTGTTTATACTATTGCTTTTAAGTATTCCTTCAACAAAACAAATTGGGAGCTTGGCAACAGTAACTGGGGGTAGGAAATGGGAATTTACAGAAGAGACAACATTTGGTTTGGGTCTTGAGGGCTATGTGGGGGTTCACCATATAGACAATGGCGTGTCAAGAGCAATAGCTCAGAAATGCTAAAATTAAAGAGCAGGGTGTGCCCTGTTTCACCTTTGATTTGGGTGGGACGTGGAGATGTTTGAAGAGAATGGTAAGAGCTGGAGGTGTAGAAATGCAAGGAGTAGATCCTGAGGGGTCTTGTGTGCCTGCAGGGGAGTTGACCCCGAGAGAAGTTATCAAAGGAAGCAAGCAGGGGTGGGACGTCCGTCTGTGTGCAGGCGACAGTAATAGGCAGCCATGTGCTGCTTGCGTGCTGAGTGTGCAGGTCACGACTCACGGTAGCAGCTCTGTGAGGGGGGTTCTGTTTAGCCCCACTGCACAGATGAGGAGATGGAGACCTAGAAGTTAGGAGATTGGCCCTGAAGTTGCCCACCTAGAAAGTGACAGAGCTGAGATTTCAGCCCAGCTTTGTGACTTGTGATGCTGATGCATTGACTGGAGGAATGCCAAGGAGGTTGGAGCAACATGGTCCGTGGTGTGCCTGGTGGGAGAGGGGAGGAGAGAGGAGGAGTCATGCCTGGGGCCTCTAGCCTGGTGGCTGGCGTGGGTGGTGGTTTCAGGCTGGGCGCGGAGCACGGTTACAGGGTTCAGCTTCAGCGTCTGGATTAAGGTAGCTCTGTGCCTCCTGTGCTGCCTCCCGGTGGAGCTGCCCTGTAAACGTCTGAAATGTGGGTCTAGAGCTGCGGTTTGAGTGGTAGTCATGGGAGCCCTGGGAGGAAAGGAGGTAGCCCCCTTTGAGAAGAGAAATTAGGGTGAGGTCAAAGGTCTTAGGAAATGCCTACCAACAGTTAAGAAGGGTGAAGAGGCATCAGGGCTGGACTGGGCCCCTGGGCCCAGAACTGCTGACCGACACACAGCCCCAGCCTTGCCTGCTTTCAGGACCTCAGCTGTCAAGGCCCCCTGGAAGGAGGTGAGCCCCTGTGCCTGGGAGGTGGAGAGGGCGTGGACAGTCCTGGTGTGTGTCTGAATCACTCCCTTCTCTTCCTGGCCCCTGGCCAGCCTCTTCCCCAACCAGTGTGCTGTCAGACCCAGGCTGACCTGAAGCTGTCGGGGTGCCTATGCAGTTCCCTCTGGGATGAGGTCTCAAGGAGAAGCAGCCTGCCCTTGTTCTGGAAGCTGGGGCTCTGCACACGGAGGGGTGAGTTGAGGCTGACCAGACTCGGAGGGCTGACACGGGGAGGTGAGAGAATCCCTTGGCTAGGGAGAAGCTGTCAGGCTCTCTCCCCCTCTGTTGTTTTCGCTCCAGGGCTTGGAGAAGGAAGCGGCAGAGGTGGGAAGAGGACCAGCTTGGAGGGGGGTTGGCACATATTCCCAAGAATACGGTAGCTTGTTTTGGAAAAAATCCTCTCGGCCGGCCGGAAATTGCATGTCACTCTGCCTGCTCCTCCGTGTGGATCTGTCACTGCACCAATGCTATTGGAGAGGCTGGGGAGAGGGGAGTGGACTGGAAGGTGGGCTGGCCCCAGCCACGGGGGCTCCCTTCAGCTCTGGTGTGGAGAGATCAAAGGGGCGAGTGCAGACCAGCGGGGCGTGTGTCCTGTGGGGTGGAGTTCCCACATCCTAGGGGTAGTTTGGGTCTTGTCTTACAGTAGGGTGGAGTCTAGAGACCGGATTTGTGGGGGGCGCGGCAGGGAGAAAGTCGGAAGGAGGCATGCTTGGATAAGACTGTCCATCCAGGGCTGGAACGGATCAGCCTGGCATTTTCAGTCTTGCTTTTCCACGGCCGCCAGACTTGGTGTTTTTGTAGCTTTTCCCAAGACTAGTTCTGTCTGAGGAGCTGCTCTACTTAGGATCGGGCCAGGCATCCCGCGCCCTGTACCACAGCTGCCTCAAGGTGGGAGAGGGCTGCTGAGGAGTGAGCCTCCTAGGAACTCAGCCAGCGCCCTCCCAGGTCTCTTCCTCAGCTTGAAGCTGAGTGGGGAGGAGGTGTCCCAGCATCTCTCCCTGCCCTGCCCCAACCCAGGGAGGGAGGAGGGTGCCCAGAGCTCAGCCCTAAATACCAGGTACTGAGGAGTCAGTGGATGCTTCAGATGCCATCAGAATGAGAGGGTGTGCGTGTGGCGCCTTGAGGCCCTGAGGGCTGGAGGGAGAGGAGGAGCCTCTGCATGGGACTTCCTGCGCAGGCGATGTCCTCACCCCGCACTCTGGGTGAGGCTTCCCTGCGTGGGCACGTGTTGGAGCGACTCCTCCAGCAGGAGTCTGGTCACAGAGGTCAGCCCCGGTACCTGGGCCTGCCCCGGCTCGCGGGCTCCCAGGGGTGCACAGCTCGTGCTGTCCTGGGAGGGAAGGGGGGTGGGCGGGGGGCGGGAGGCGTGGCCTCTAGGGCTCGGGGAGGACTGGTTTGGCGCTGCAACCTGCCGAGTGCCTGGTGCTCAGTGGAAGGGCGGGGAGCCCGGCAGGTGATGCCTTGCCATCTTGGAGCACAGCTGATACTAGGCAGGTGGAAAGATGTCTGGAAGGAGGGATCTCAGATCGAGTGAGATTCCCTTAGAATGGAAAGGGGGTCCTGGAGGCGGGCTGAGAGCGGAGTGGAGCTGGGGCTCCTGGTCATTGAAGGTGGAGGCCCGCCCGTGGTGCTGTCCCGGGCATCAGCCCCCGCTGACCAACTCGCACCTTGGTCGATGCTCAGGAGACAGGGTGGGAGCAGCGCTGCCGAGAGGCAGGATGGGGACGGCTGGGGGAGGGGACAGCCGCAGGCCCAGCAGGAGGAAAGGCCAATGGTAGCCTGAGGCTGCCGGGTGCAGGGGTGCTGCCGTGGCGTTGAGGCGCCCCTGCCCTCCTGGAGGATGCTCGGCCGGCCCCTGGGGACGCAGGGCAGTGACGCCGCCGCGGTGCGCTGGGCGGGCGGGGACTGCGGGCGCGCTGCTGGCTTCTCCAGCCTAACGCCGCCGACTTTGGGCTCCATGGGGGAGCGATCAGCCTACCAGCGCCTAGCTGGGGGCATGGAGGTACAGCAGGTAATGGGGAAGGTGAGGGGCTAGCCCCGCCTGGGGCGCATCCCGGGGGAAGCCAGGGCCGAGTGCGCCTTTGCAGCTGCCTCAGCGAGCGAGGGGCGCCAGAGCTCCTGGGCCCCTGGTGGAGGCGGGGCAAAGAGCGGGGTGTGTGTGTGTGTGTGTGTGTGTGTGTACGTGTAGGTGGTGGAGGGCGGGTCAGCGGGTGGGTTACTGATGCCAGCGCCTGCCTCTGTATGGGTTGTGCCCTAGGGCCCAGGACTTTTTTCGATGTCCAGGGGAGCCCGGGAAGCTCTGCTAGGATTTAGGTTCAGTCTTCTGTGGGAAGCGAGTCACTGTGCCCTGTTCGTTCCCGTTCACTGGGCTTCTGGATGCATATCAAGCCTAAGGTCGTTTGCTTTGGAAAAGATGGTCACGTATTTATAGGGCTGGTCCCTTTCCCTTGGAGATCAAGCTCTTCCTCTCCTGGTCGGCAGAGGGCAGTAGCTGACAGGAGAAAGGGAAACGCACTCCGGAGAGTTGAGCCGAAAGGTGGGATTTGCTTTCCAGGGCTGGGAGAAAGGGGTCCAGATCTGCCCTGGCACCGGTCCCCAGGCTCTTTTTCTCCTCAGCGCCTTACACAACTGGATTGCGGGCAACCTGCAAGGGCTTGGTTTTACTGGACAGGAGTCTGGGCAGGGGAGGGGCAGCTGCCGGCTGAGAGCCCAGTGCCTGGTGCTGGGTGGAAGAGCAGGGAGCCTTTTCTGTGACTCCTTGGTGTCTCGTAGCAGAGCAGATACTAGGCGGGCAGAAAGGCTTCTGCCCTGGGTTGTCTCAGTTCCAGCTGGACTCTCTTACCAAGGAATGCGGGCAGGGTCCAGCATGAGGTTCTGGTGGATGTGGGGCACATCTTTCTGGGGGTGGCTAGAGTGTTAATATGCCGTTCCAATCTAGCAGCTCTATTTTGCAGTGGAGGGAGTGACCCTACCTAAGTCATCTGACCAGAGGTTCCTGGAGCATGGTGCCTGGTGGAGGGCGTGCTGCTCTCATTTGAGAACATGGTCTGCCGGGTCAGGGAGAAGGCCTGCTCTGAGTGCCACTGGCCTGACCGTCTTGTCCATGGGCTCTGACGTCAGCCCTCAGACTGAGAGGACCCCGCACCTGGTTGTTTCCCAGCGGGGGATGGCAAGAGGAACTGACTGCTGGGGGCAGCCCCATCGCCCAGGGCCAGACAAGAAGCGCCTGTCCTATCCCCTCGGGCATCCCCAGGGAGGTCCAGCACTGGGAGAGGCTCTGGAAAGAGCTTCAGATGCTGACTCCCCAAAACTCTCACTCCAGCTGCTTGCCCTGTCAGCCAGCCAGCTGGGGCTCCCTGAGCTGGTGGCCAGCTGGACAGGGACAAGAGAGCAGTGTGCATGGAACAGGGGCTCCCTCGGCACGGCATGGGGGGTGCCGGGGGAGCCGGAGACGACTTCCTGCAGCTGTCAGGTGTGTCTGGGGGCCGTAGTGGGGGGTGGAGAGTGGTGTAGGAGCAGCTGGCGCCCTTTGAGGAGGGCAGAGGGATCATTTGTCACTCTAGGAACGCGGGGGGCCCACTGGGGCTCGGTGGAGTGTCTCCAGTGCCCTGAGGCTATGGCTGTGGTCTCTGGGGTCCTGTGCAGGGGACATTACAGCCTGGGGTCCTACAGCTGGGGGGGGGGCTCTCAGCAGGGGTCTTGGGACTCATTTGTTTGTTTTGAAGGGGTTTTGAACTTTGGCCAGCTGATTTGGGGTGGAGGCACCCTGGGTGTTGTGGACAGCAGACAAGGCAACCCCAGGGGAGGGGTGGAGAGCCTCACCCCCACTCCTCGTTCTTGGCCGGGCTGCCCACTCTGGCAGACTGCCGGCCTCCTATTTCCGTCGGGCACCAGGGTAACAGGGCCACATCAGGGTCTGAGCCAGGAGACGGCCAGCCAAGGCTGGGCTGGGGGATGGGAAGGATCTCTGAAGCGTCTGCTTGGAGGACCCAGGAAAGACTCTCTGGGGTCCAACCCCCCACCTCAGGTTGGGCACTAGCCCCCGTAGCCCCAGACAAGCTCGTACGGGGGCCCACAGCCAGGCTTTGTTCACGCTGTTTGATTCACATAGCCTCCACCCGAAAATCCCAGGAGTTGTCTGCAACTGGGAGGGCAGGGGTGGAAGCTAGAGACAGGGGGCCTTGTGTGTGGGGAGGCAGGGGGCCAGTGCGGGAGGCTGGGAGAAAGAGTCCCCCCTCCCCGCTGCCCTCTTGGCAGGGATTCAGAAAGGTCCTTTTTCAGCCAGTGTCAGAACTGCTCAGCTGGGAGGGGAGGGAGGGAGGGAGGCTAGAGGGAGAAGGAGGGCGGGCACTCGGGTGGGGGAGCCAGGGAGTGGGGCCGGAGCGGTGACCACTGCACTGGAGAGAAGACAGAGAAGCAGGACGGAAGGCCCTGGCTGCAGCTAGCCAGGAGGGGAGCTAGCCCGTCTGCCCCCTACCAGCTAGCCAGCTGTGGCACCCCGGCAGGGCTTGCGGGAGTGCAGAGGGGCCCTCCTCATTCTTCTGTCCCATTTCCCACCCCCTGGTCTGGGATTTGGGGCAGCTCCTGGAGAGGCCAGCTTCCCTCTGGGCAGAGCACCAAAGCTAGGAGCTGAGGTCCCTGCTTGCCCACTTTCTGGGCCAGAGCCCCAGTGACCAGCCTGGGGGTCCAGCTCCGAGGAGATGCCCGCAGCGCGTCGGTTCCCTGGCCTGGAGCTCTCCTTCCCGCTCCTGGCCAGACTGCGGCGACGTCTGTACACAGTGAGTGGGGCCCAGGGGACAGGTGCTGGAGCTGCTAGGGACTGGGCACCTCAGGGCCAGCGCCTTAAGGAGGGCAGAGAGCAAGACTGGCAATGACGAGGACACCTCCAGTGAGGGCTGGCCTGGGGTCTGGGCCGAGTGGCCGCTGCTTTCATTTCTGGCGGTGGGTGCCGGCCAAGCGTGTGCACGCACGGCAGCCACAGAGCCGCGGGCGCGGGAGACAGGTGTGCAGGCCCCGCGCAGTGCCGGGAGCAGGCGCGCACAGAATGGAGACTGAGCTGGGGGCTGCAGCAGCGCTCCGTGCTTCACACAGAGAAACGTGGGCTCCGGGGAGCCAGCCTGTCCGGGGCCACCCTGGGCTCAGCATTAGGGCCTCTGCCTCCTGCCTCTTCAGCGGGATCCCACACACCCCCTAGGCAGGCGGCCCTGTTCCTGGGTTCAGGGAAAGGGAGGGGGTGCCCAGCCGAGCGGAGAGATTTGACAGGTGGCATTTCAGGGAAAGGGAGCAGGCTGTGCTGTGCTGTCTGCATCTTCAGGGGAGGGGACTCTGGGTGTCCCCCAGCTTTTGAGCTCTTGAGGAACCTAGACGGGGTAGGGATGAAGACCCTGGAGCCCTGGGACTTGGGGTTTGGTAAGGAGGGAGCAGTGGGGGCCCACAGACAGCTTGCCCCGTTGGGGGCTAGGAGTCCCCCATCTTTTTTTTTTTTTTTTTCTCTCTTTTTTTGGAGAGGTTTTTGCTATAGGGCGCGTGCGCTCGCCAGACAGACAGAGAGAGACAGAGAGATAGAAAGCAGGAAATCACCCCCCAGGGGGGATGGCCATGCCGCAATCCCTTCTCCTCCATTCTCCTCTCGGGATCTTGGGCACGCACGCACACGCGCCCGGCGTGAGTTTTAGCCGCCGGGTCCAGGACTCGAACCGCGGTCGACTACGTGGGAGTCCAGCGACATAGCCATTACGCTAACTGCTGGTCCCCTCCCCCATCTTGAGGCTGAGCCTTAGGGGTTGGGGTCACTTTGCTCCAGGGACGTGGCCGTGATGTTGGGATGTGGCTCCCTCTAGCTGGGCTGTGGGGAGAAGCTACCTGGGCCGGGGGTCTTCAAAGTGTGCTTTGGGGTTCTGGAAAACAGTGATGCCCTGTTCTCTTAAACCCTGTCCCCTCCTTTTTTTGGGTAAACATGACTTTGTGGAGGATAAGTGGGTTAGTACAGCTAAGTGCTCAGAGCTGTGCCCGGTACAGTAAGTGTAGTTGAAGTGTTGGATGCTGTTTCTGTCGTGACACTTCCTAAGTTAATAGAACTACGTGTTAACCGTGTCTGTGTGTGAAGAGTCCGCCAGCCAGCATAATGGCAACTGTGAGACGAAGAGAAATCAGAGGAAAGCAGTTCCTAGCACCGTGTGTTCTAGGACGCCAGTACTGGGTGGCAGAGTGGAGCGGTCGGTACTGAGACCCCAGGTAGGACACCACGGAGACGGCATCTGGACCTGCCAGGAGGGCGGGTCCCGTGATGGGCGGGGACCTTCCTTGACATTTTTCCAAATAGTGGACTTTTGCTATGTTCTGAATTTTTTTAAAAAGTCTGATTTTCCCTCAGATTACAGAGGAAAATTCAACGTATATTGAAACTTTAGAACAACTTTCTTGTTTGTGTGTAAAAGGGGTTCTGGATTTAGTCTGTAATGGCAGGTGTTTTATCTGCATGAGTTAAATTGTGTAGGAATATTGGGTCAGTGTGTGAGACAGTCCTGTGTGTTGCAGGATAACCCATGTTCTTGTCTCCCAAACACCCACTAAATAAATGTCAGTAGTGTCCCCCAAACATGATAACCAATATCTGTCTCCGTGGGGGCTCTGCAGCCTCATAGGAACCGTCCAGCTAAGGGTTACAGCTGAGGTTGGAAACCACCCGCTGGCTCAGCTGCCTGGCCCTGTCACCTCGGTGGGAGAGCCAGGGCTTGCACTGAGGGCTCCTCAGCCTTACTTGTCACTCTTTGTCCTACCGGGAGCTGCCTGGGAAAGTCTGAGCTTCTGACACTGTTGGCAGGGCTTCTGGGGCCTGCGGGGACAGGAGGCTCACGCTGCGCCTGGCTAGAAGTGCCTGCTCTTCCGAGCGCATCTTCCTGTGAGAGCTGGGGGCAAGGCCACCTCTGAGTTGGGAGTGGGGGTGCCGTTTGGCCCTCAGCCGGCCAGCTGGCCTGGCCAGTCTCGCAGCTCTGAGTTGTCTACTTGGCTAGGAACGGGCTTGTGTACAGTGGGTCTGGCTGCTTTGCAGGTGCCACTGGACTTTTACTCTGAGCCCCAGCGAGTAGGTCAGAGGTCACTCACTGGTACCCATTGGCTGACTGTGGCCTGCACGTGTGTGTTTCTGGCCAGTACAGTATGAGTGAGTGAGCGTGTGTGCACATGGATGTGCATTTCACACCTGAATTACTTGATCCTGTTAAGAAGTCGGAAGAAAATTATAACATCAGATGAAAACAAAAAATAGAATGGTTGGCCAGCAGGTGGCATGGAGTTTTATGGTGCTGGATCCCACGTGACTGACTGCACCGTTTGAGTCCCTAACCCAGTGGCTTGAAAATCATGCCTGGGGCATGTGTGCCCAAAATCTTATGAACAGCCTGGAGGAGGGGGATTGCAGTGTGGCCATCCCACCCGCCCCAGGGGGGGGATTTCTTATTTTCTCTCTCTCTCTCACATAAGCATATGCACACTGTACCAAAACCAAAAAGAAATTGGGACCAGCAGATGGCATAACGGTTATGTTGCTGGATTCCCATGTAGTTGACTGTGGTTTGAGTCCTGGACCCAGAGGCTTAAAACTCAGACCAGGTGTGTGTGTGTGTACATGCCCAAAAGAGGAGAATGGAGTAGAAGGGATTGTGGCATGGCCATTCCCCGGGGGGTGGGGTGGGGGTGTTCCTCACTTTTTCTCTCTCTTTGATGAGCATATGTACACTGTACCAAAACAAACAATGGGAAATAGAATGATATGGGCACTGTGTGGGTATTGGGGGACAGACAGGTGGCTGTGCAGTAAGGGAGAGAGACTTGAGGCTCTATTTTGAGTGTGCATTTTATGCATACTTATCTTTTTTTTTTTTTTGGAGAGGTTTTTGCTATAGGGCGCGTGCGCTCGCCAGACAGACAGAGAGACAGAGAGATAGAAAGCAGGAAGTCACCCCCCAGGGGGGATGGCCACGCCGCAATCCCTTCTCCTCCATTCTCCTCTCGGGATCTTGGGCACGCACGCACACGCGCCCGGCGTGGGTTTAAGCCGCCGGGTCCGGGACTCGAACCGCGGGCGACTACGTGGGAGTCCAGCGACATAGCCATTACGCTAACTGCTGGTCCCTGCATACTTATCTTAAAGAATTTTTAGTGGCAAGTTTCACATATAGGTTGAATATCCTTATTTGAAATGCTTGGGGTCAGAAGTGTTTTCGATTTTGGGTTTTCTCAGTTTGGGATATTTGCACATACATAGTGAGATACCTTCGGGACAGGACCCAACTCTAAATATGAAATGCGTTTCTGTTTCACATCCACCTGACACACAGCCTGGCGGTAGTTTGTACAGTGTTTTTGTATTGCATTGCTTGACTGCTGTCGTGAGGTAAGGTGTGGAACTTTCCATGTGTGGCCTTGTGCTAGTAGTCAAGTCTCAGATTTTTGGAACATTTCAGATGAGGAATACTCATCTGGTATAAATTCAGACTAGATTTCTGACATTTCCTGAAAAAGTTGAAAGCATTGGGACCAGCAGTTGGTTTGATGGCAAAGTTGAAAGTGTTGACAGCCATGGGCCTGTGACAGGCGTTGATGGTGGGAGCTGAGCTCCGTATTGATGGGAGGGCTCTGAAATTACAACCTAGTTCCCACCCTTCCCTCTTTTTAAAAAAATAATTATTTAACTTTATTCATTTTTTCCTTTTTAAAAATTTATTTATAAAAAATAAATTTAAGGGCCTGTCAGGGTGCGTGGTGGTTAAGGATGCTGGACTCCCACATGGCTGGCCACAGTTCAAGTCCTGGACCTAGTGGCTTGTTATGTTACTTTATCTCTCTGTCTCTCTTTCCCTCTCTCTGGCTCTTTCCCTCTCTGGTCAAATTAAAATAAGTAATAAATAAAGTTAAAGAAAATAATTCTTAAAAAGTTTTTTTAATTAATTAATTAATTTTTAAAATAAATTTAGTTTAAAAAATGACCAGAGAATGATAGAGAGAGAGAGAGAGAGAGAGAGCACGTGCAAGAGAAAGCCACCAGGTTCGGGATTTGAACCGCAGCCAGCCATGTGGGAGTGCAGCGCCCCCAACCACCACACCACCTGCCGGCCCCTTCCCTCTTGCCTCACACTTGCTGTGGCCCTGTAGACACTTGGTTGGTGGTCTGTAGCGTGGGCTTTGGATTGGTAAGAGAGGTCCTGGTGATAGCAGGCATTGGACGGACTTGGCTTAGAGCTCATTTGGTCCTGAGGTCTTTCTGTGGGGTCCATTGGATATGAAGAGCCCATGGTGGATCCCTGGGGACACTGTACCCCACAACATTTTATTAAAACTTTGGAGTAAAAACATACATATTTTCCTGGAGAGACGATTGTGTAGTTTTTAAGCAGATCTTTAAAGGGCTTATGACCCCTGGAGACTTCAGGGGCAGGTGAGGAACCTGAACTGATCTCAGGGCACGTGGCCATAGATTTAGATCACAGATTTAGGGAGTAAGACCCTGACTCCAGGGCCTGGGCTGTATCCCTTCTGCCCTTGTTGCCGTTGGGGGAGCAGGTAGGTGACCTGAGTCCTTGCAGACAGCAGCTTAGGAGGACGAGGGTGGGCCTGGTGCTCGGGCGGGCCCTGCCGATGCCTACGTCTGTCTCTCGGTCGCTGAGCCGTGTTGTCCTCCCCGCAGAGGCTGGGGAGCAGCAGCATGCAGCCGGAGGAGGGCACGGGCTGGCTGCTGGAGCTGCTGTCCGAGGTGCAGCTGCAGCAGTACTTCCTGCGGCTCCGCGATGACCTCAACGTTACCCGCCTGTCCCACTTCGAGTATGTCAAGAATGAGGACCTGGAGAAGATCGGCATGGGCCGGCCTGGTAGGTGGGACATCGGCCTTGCTTGTCTTCCCCAACCGATCACATCCTCCGTCCCCAGGATTGCTGGGGGCATGTGGAAGAACCCCTACCCCCTTTTCCATGGGATAGCAGCTGAGAACTCTGCCTGCCTGCCCCGGTGCCACTGAGGTGGGGTGCCCGAGGTGGATCAGTAGATCCTACACATAGGAAGGCACTGAGAACATCTTGCAGTTGCAGAGGGGAGTCGAGTTAGAGAAGCATGAAGTTTTCCAGCTCTGGCCCCGAGAACTAACTGCATATCCCCTTTTGTCCAATCCGGCACTTGTCGGGTGGGCTTCCTCCGGCTCCCCGTTTTTTATAAGCATAGAATGGAGTCTGCGCTGCTCACCCTTCTGAACACCCGAGGGTCAGTGCCCAGAGACCTGTAGGGAGAAGAGGTTAGAACGTTAGATGGTTTGCTGACTTCCCCTTTGTCCGTTTGTCTCTCACTCACACACCAAGATCTCTTCTAAGGTGAACTCATTCTTTATCTTTGAATTTATTCTAAAAGACATAGTTTACTACCTAGAAGTCATGGTACTCTGGAACATTAGAGACTCCGTGCGTTTGACCTAGAGTGCCGAGCGGGTAGTGCTGAGGGAGACGCCAACCTTGTCACCTTTGACCTGAGTCATTGGTGTCTGATGCTCAAGAAAATTTGATGGGGAAAAAAGCTTGAAACAGGAAATTCCACCCTTTACCCTGACTTTTCCTGAGAGGAGAACTGAACTACTGCTCAGTTCCGGTGGTTTACACACCTCCACCCAGGTGGAGAGCCACTGCCGAGAGGTGACATGCAGTGACCAGCTGCATAACTGAGGCCTTTGGTGGGCGTGGTGTGTGGGACAGCGTCTTCGGGTGGGCCCACTGAGGGCTGAGGAAGCCCGAGGCACGGGCGACCGCCTCTCCGGGGTTGTAAGCCGCCTGAACAGCGCCAGGCCTTCCGTCCCCATCCCTGTCCCCGCAGGCCAGCGGCGGCTGTGGGAGGCAGTGAAGAGGAGGAAGGCCCTGTGCAAACGCAAGTCATGGATGAGCAAGGTAAGTCCTGGGGCGGGCTGTCTCCGTGCTCCCTCGCACTCTGTCCAGGCCTCCCTCCTCGCAGAGCTGCCGGGCTCAGTGTCTGTTCCAGCCGCAACACGGGAGCAGCCCGCTGCAGTGAGGGCTTCACACCAGCCTTGGAGTGCAGGGAATCGGAGCTGGTTGACAAGTGCGGCTTAACTCGAGCCTTGCTCTCGCTGGGGCTGGGGTTGGGGCTGGTGTCGATGTCCAGTTTGGGGTGGTGGGTGCTGCCTGGGCCCAGTGCAGCTCTGCTTTGCCCGCCCCCCTCTGGGTTTCTTTGATCATCTGGCCTCCCTGACGGCTTCCTTCCCAATGCCCCCCTTCCACCTCACTTTGTCCGCGTTTGAGTCTGGTGTGGTGTGGCCCTGGTCTGACTCAGTGGAACTTTGCCCATTGTCTGGAAGACAATAAGAGAGGAAGTGAGCCAGCCTGGGCCTTCCCTCCCCACTTCTGGCCTCGGGGCTGCGGTGGCGGTGGGCAGGGCAGAACAGCTGGACTCTGCTGGGATTGGGCAGCCAAGATTTTCTGGCTTCAGTTTGGCAAAGGGTCTGTTTCTTGGGATCCTGTGGCCTTCTCTGGGGACGCCGTCCTGGTGCCTTGCCCAGGTTGTAAGGAAGGATGATTATGTTTGAGGCCAGGGAAGGCAGGAGAGAAGAGCAGTGGGGCAGGCTGGGATCCCTGGGTGGTCATTGACCTGCCCTGGGCTGTACTTGTGTCTCCAGCAGACCAGTGCTGGCCTCACTGCCCAGCTCACCTAGCACGGTTGGGCTTGGGGCTGCCCTGCACATAACAGCTGCATGGACCCCACAGTGAGCTTACAAATAGAAAGTATCCCAGCTGCTGGGCCCTCAGGTCTGAGAGCTTCCTGGCCCTGCAGATAAGGCTGTGCCAACTCTGGGGGTGAGGGCCCAAACTGGGAATAGTCCTGCAGCCAGAAGCCAAAGCTTGGGAAGACCAGTAGAAGAGGCCGAGAGAGACTGATGTGGTGAGCTCTGACCTCCCTGTCCTCCCTTTTCCTGTTCCTGGACCTTTGGCCCCCTCCCTCTCCAGCTCAGGGCTCAGGGGCCCCTCTTCCTTCTGTCACAGCCCTCAGCTCTGGATGCCCCTCCAGAATCCCAGTCGTCCTAGGCCTTTCCTCAGCGAGGACTTGCTTCATCTGTACTGCCCGCTGCCACGCCACCCCTCTCTCTCTCTCTCTCTCTCTCTCTCACATACACACACACACACACACACATGCAGTTCAACCTCAGACTAAAATTATCCTCTCCCCTGGGCAGGATGAAGGGCAGCCGATTCCCCAGGGAGGGTGGAGACAGACAGCGCCAAATGGTCAACCCAGAGAAGAGGCCAGGGCTAAAAACAGACAGGGAGGTGTTTGTGGAAGGCCTCTTAGGCTCTGCCCCATCTGTGCTAGTTAGGGACAGGGTCTGTGTCGGGTAGGGGGTACGGGGAGGAGGGGCTGGGACAGAAAGACGGGGAGGAGACTCTGACCTGGGACGGGTGAGACATGGAGGGCTCAGGATGGTCCCTGTCCCCACAGCTGAGTGTGGGCCCACTGCAGCCCAGGCCGCACACCTGGCAGTCTGGTTCTGGCCCGTACCCTAAGGGCACGCTGAAGCTGTGAGTTCCTGTTGGGAGTGTGTTCTGAGGGGAGCGTGGGCCTCCAGCCAGGCTGCCGCACTTCACAGTTTATTAGGGCCGGTCCTATTTGGAGCCGAGCTGAGGAGCACCAGGTGGACCCAGTGGGGTGGGACCGAGTGACTGGCTCTGAGGCCTTGGATTCATCTAGCCCCTGGCTGCCTTTAAACAGGTGTTCAGTGGAAAGCGGCTGGAGGCTGAGTTCCCCCCTCATCACTCCCAGAGCACCTTCCGGAAAACCTCACCCACCCCAGGGGGCCCATCAGGGGAGGGGTCCCTGCAGAGCCTCACCTGCCTGATCGGGGAGAAGGACCTGCGCCTCCTGGAGAAGCTGGGCGACGGCTCCTTCGGCGTGGTGCGCAGGGGCGAGTGGGACGCGCCCTCGGGGAAGACGGTGAGCCCTGCGTCCTGTGCACGCCACACAGGGACGGGGTATCGGCGGGGCTGGGAACAGGTCACAGAGCGGCTCATCCTGGAGCCAACCACAGGTTTAATTAAGCACGTTTACTTGTTTTTCATTTATACAGAGAACTTTCTTAGAAATGTTTGGAAACTATTTGAAAGATAAGGAAAAAAAATACGTGTAATCCCACCACATAGAGGAGGCAGAGTTAGCATTTCTGCCATTTTCTACCATCAGGTGTTGCGTCGGATTTAGTTAAGATATAGATTTTTTTTTTTTTTTAAGAGGTTTTTGCTATAGGGCGCATGTGCTCACCAGGAAGACAGAGAGACAGAGAGACAGAAAGCGAGAAATCACCCCCCAGGGGGTGTGGCCACACCGCAATCCCTTCTCCTCCATTCTCCTCTCGGGATCTTGGGCATGCACGCACACGCACCTGGTGTGAGTTTAAGCCGCCAGGTCTGGGACTCGAACCGCAGTTGACTCCGTGGGAGTCCAGCGACATAGCCATTACGCTAACTGCTGGTCCCTCCCCCTACTTTTTTAAAAAGAATTATTTATTTAATTTTATTTGTTATTATTTTTAATTTGACCAGAGAAGGGGGGGGGGGGGAGTGAGAAAGCAAACCACCAGGTCTGGGACCCGAAGCACAGTCGACTCTGGGAATCCAGCACCTTAACCACCATGCTACCTGCCAGCCTCAGCATTAGCCTTTTAATTTTCTTCCCTGGAGAAGAACTTAACTGATGCATACCATTCTTTTTTTTGGCATACTATTCTTAAGTGACTTTTTACATATGCAGACCCATGGAACCACTGTCCCGATCGTGTACGGAGCATGTCTAGCACGCCAGAAGGTGTCCCATTCCTCTTCACTCAGTATCCTTGCCTCCAAGGAAGCCACTTTCTGACTTTTAGCACCACTGACTAATGATTTGTTTTTGTATTATACATTTTTTAAAAGAATTATTTAATTTTATTTGTCATCATCATCATCTTTAAAATTTGGCCAGAGAGATAGAGAGAGACAGGGGAAGGGAGTGAGAAAATAAACCACCAGGTCTGGGACTTGAACTGAGTTCACCACCTTAACCACCATGCCACCTGCTGGCCCCTTCTTGTATTATACTTAAAGTGTTTTCCTTCACCCAAAACACTTTTTTTTTTTGCCCCTAGGGTGCGTGCACTCTCCAGAAGTAGATAATGAGAAATCACCACCCTCTCCCAAGGGCAATGGCCATAGTCCCTTCTCCATTCTCTTGGGATTTGGGGCATGCACATACACACACCCCCAGCATGATTTCTTTTTTTTTTGGAGAGGTTTTCGCTATAGGGCGCGTGCGCTCGCCAGACAGAGAGACATAGAGACAGAAAGCGAGAAATCACCCCCCAGGGGGGATGGTCACGCCACAATCCCTTCTCCTCCATTCTCCTCTTGGGATCTTGGGCACGCACGCACACGCGCCCGGTGTGAGTTTTAAGCCACTGGGTTCCGGGACGCGAACCGCGGTCGACTACGTGGGAGTCCAGTGACATAGCCATTACGCTAACTGCTGGTCCCCCCCCCCCCCAGCATGATTTTTTTAAGTCACCCGGTCCAGGACATGAAGATTGGTCAGCTGTGTGGGAGTCCAGCACCTTAACTGCTACGCCTGCCACCTGCTGGCTTCCCAAAACACTTCCAGTATTCTACTGTATTATAACATTTTTTAAACATTTAACTTTATTTATTTATTTTAATTTGACCAGAGAGGGACAGAGTGAGAAAGTGAGCGTGAGAGCGAGGAAGAGAGAGAAAGTGAGAAAGTAAGCCGCCAGGTCCAGGACTCGAACCATGGTCAGTCATGTGGGGGGTCCAGTGCCTTAACCTCCACACCACCTGCCAGCCCCTTATTATAACATGTTAATGTGCTGTCATCTCCTGGTTGTCTCCTGCCTTGTGGTTGCTCTTTTACCTGGAAGGGGAAGCCTAGCTGATGGCTCTCCCCGACAGTCACATGCAGAGCGCGTGAGCCCAGGCCCTGGTGACAGGCTCACCAGGTGGGTAGCTCAGTGGGAGGCAGGGATCTTTGAGCCTCGTTGGAAGGAGGGGTGGGTTGGCTCAGCGTGTTGGGGCTGAGCAGGCCCTGACTCTGTGTACCCCTACTGGGCAGGTCAGTGTGGCTGTGAAGTGCCTGAAGCCCGATGTGCTGAGCCAGCCAGAGGCCATGGATGACTTCATCCGGGAAGTCAACGCCATGCACTCGCTTGACCACCGAAACCTCATTCGCCTCTATGGTGTGGTGCTCACACCACCCATGAAGATGGTGAGTGCCGTGGGCAGGAGAGGTGAGGCAGCAGAGCCCGACTCAGTGCGTCAGGTCGGCCCAGGGCCCTCACCGTGCCCCTCCTCCAGCCTGTGCTGTGATGACTGTCCATTCTGGCAGAACTCAGACACCCTCTAGATTCTGCTCTGGTCCCTGACCTGATGGGCTTGCAGGGCCCGGTTCCGACTGTCACTTGGGCCAATGTCCACCTCTGTTTTTCCAGTGCTCAAGGAGAGAGTTGTTCCCAGGGGTGGGGGGCTGACCTCTGAGCTTGCGTTTTGGAATTTCTAGCCTGAGCCTGTTGGGCTGCTGCTCTCTGAGCTTCAGTCTTCCCACGTGGCCCAGAGAGAGAGGCTTGGGGAGCCGTGGCACTCCTAGAGGTCCCAGAGGACTGGTCCACAAGGAGCTGGAGCATGGCTCTGGGAGGCCTTCAGGAGAGACTGGGAGGGCAGCATGGGGTGCTGAGGGGCGGGGCTCATCAGCCTATTTCTCTCCCCTCCTCCTGGCCTCAGGTGACAGAGCTGGCGCCTCTGGGTTCGCTGTTGGACCGGCTGCGGAAGCACCAGGGCCACTTCCTCCTGGGGACCCTGAGCCGCTATGCTGTGCAGGTGGCTGAGGGCATGGGGTACCTGGAGTCCAAGCGCTTCATTCACCGGGACCTGGCTGCTCGGAATCTGCTCTTGGCTACCCGGGACCTGGTGAAGATTGGGGACTTCGGGCTGATGCGAGCGCTACCCCAAAATGATGACCACTACGTCATGCAGGAACATCGCAAGGTGCCCTTTGCCTGGTGAGGGGCAGGCGCTGCTGTCTCACAGGGCCTGGGCCCTCCCCTGGTCCCTGCAGACCCAGACCTCAAAACTTTCAGGGTCTTTGTACCCACCACAACTTTAAGGTCTCCCTGGGCCTGCCTTTGTGTGTTCTGGGCCCCATGCGCCCTGTGCACCCCATCTGTCCAGGAATTCTCAAGGGCCTGAGTAGCAGGGTCTCGCCCCTGGAAGGCACGGGATGCACTGCAGGTACTCACAGAGGGGGGTGTTACTGAGCAGGGTATTAAAGGCTTCCGTGAGGACTTGATACTCGCTCCTGAGATAGCAGAAGCTAGCCAGGCAAAGGCTAGTTGGTAAATATCCAAGATAGGGTGACGTGGAGGTTACAGTGACTGGATCCCACAAGGCCAACTGCACAATTGAAGTCCTGGACCTGATGGCTTGAGAAACACCCAGGCACACGTGTGTGCGTGCCCAAAATCCCAAGAGGAGAATGGAGGAGAAGGGATTGTGGCATGGCCATCCTGCCTCGGGGTTGATTTCTCATGTGTTCTATTGCAAACTGAAAGAAAAATAAATAAATAAAAATAAATAAACATATTCTCGATAGAATTAGCAACGGACAGGGCCAGACATTGCTGGGTCGCATAAACAGTGAACAGGCCTGCTTACCTGAGCACGGCGGGGGCGGGGGAGGGTCCTGGCCTTTGCCTGGCACCTGTGTGGGTATGTCCTTTGCTGAGACCAGAAGCACCCAAGGGAGCATGGTCTCCCTGCTTTTGAGTAGGAGGGCTTGGTCCAGTTCTGATCGCTAGAGCTGTGCTGTGAGTATAACCGTCCCAGACCAGAACGAGTGGTCTCCATCATTAGTAACTGATGTTAGACCCAGGGTGACCGCGTACCCTGGTGCCTGTTGTCCTGGAGTGATTTATGTAGCACGCCCTTTCATTTTCAAGCATTATAGTTTAGATGGCGAATTATAAGGTCATCTTTTTTTCCCTCAGCCCCCTTCTTTTCCTTTATCTTTCTTTCTTTCTTTTTTTTTTTTTTAATAAGGTTTTTGCCAAAGGTACGTGTGCTTGCTGAAGAGAGACAGAGAAGGGAGGACAGTGAGAAATCGCACCCCTCTCACAGGGTGGGGGGCCATGCTGCAATCCCTTCTTCATTCTCCTGGGATTTGGGGCATATATGTACATGCATCCAGCGTGATTTTCAAGCTGTCGAGTCTGGGACTCGAACCACGGTCAGCCATATGGGAATCCAGCACCCTAATCACCAAGCCACCTGCTGGCACCCCCAGAAGAAGACTTTCTAAAGTTTATGTCTTTATTCTGCGAGTGAGATAACAACTCCGGACAGGATCCCGACACCACAGTCCACCCCAGCCCTGATCATGAGCACACATGTGCCCGCATGCTTTATACTTGGGTCGACCTCGCAGAGTGCCACATTTTGCCACCATCCACCTCCCTATAGCTCCTTTAAATAGTTCTGGGAAGCGTATTATTATTATTCCCATTTCTCACGTGAAGAAAATGAGGCTTAGAGATCTTGGGTGACCTTCCCCGGGTCCCCTGTGAGTGGCAGGGCCAGTCTTAAGTCCCACAGGGGGCTTTTTGGTTCCAGTGTAGGCACCGTCCCCAGCCCCCATTCCGGCTTCACCACATTGCCACTTGTCTCCCACTGGGGAGGGAGTAGGGGTGCGATCGGGTGAAGCCAGTGTGGCCGTCGCCACCCATTTTGGTTCTTTCCCAGGCCCCATCCGAATTTCCCCCACTCACCTTCCTGCTGAAATGACCCGAATCTAGGGTCCTGCCCGGAATCTGGACATTGCCGTCCTTCCACCAGTTGGATGACAAGCCTGCGTTTACCTTCTGGCCCGTCCTGGGGCCTCCAACCTTCTTCCTTTCCCTGCTTTTCTGACTGGGGCGTTTCACGCTCTTCCCTCCCGGTCTGCGTGTGAATAAGAGACCTGAGTGTGGATGACTCTCCCAGTCTGCAGCAGGTCACCGGGAGCCCAGAAGTCCCACTGTCCCCGCCATTCGCATGGTGATCCTGGTACCTGTCGAGCTTGGCACGGGGGGGGCAGTGACAAAGGCGTGTTGAATGCGTATTTCTGTTATCTCGGGGCTGATGCAGGTAGCGGTGCTTGAGAGGCCTTGTCTTTGACTCCTGCCTCTCGCAGGTGTGCCCCCGAGAGCCTGAAGACACGTACCTTTTCCCACGCCAGTGACACGTGGATGTTCGGGGTCACGTTATGGGAGATGTTCACCTACGGCCAGGAGCCCTGGATCGGCCTCCACGGCAGTCAGGTGAGGGGGTGCTCCCCGTCGGGAGGTGTTCACCTACAGCCAGGAGCCCTGGATCAGCTTCCAGGGCAGTCAGGTGAGGGGGTGCTCCCCATCGGGAGGTGTTCACCTACAGCCAGGAGCCCTGTGTTGGCCTCCACTGCAGTCAGGTGAGGGGCATCGGAGGCTGCGGGTTAATCTCACCCCTCGTTCCCACCCTGGCCTTGCTGCCACTGGCTGTCCTGATGGACTCTCCCCCACAGGTTGGGTCTGTGTGAGTGCCCAGGGAGCTGAGCAGAGAGTGGGGCTGCCCCGTGGGCCAGGGGAGGGAAGAGCAGGGGCTTGCACTCATTCCTGGCGCCTTGCCTCACCTGCCTCTCTGAGAGCCCTGGACCTGGGAGTAAGGGCCTGAGGGTCTGGGAAATACAGCCCCTCCCCGGGTAGGCTGACCTCTGGGAGATGGGCATGGCCACAGTCGTAGGATGGGCTGAGGAGAAGGTGTGGAGTGAAGGGCTGGGGCTTTGCTCACCCTCAAAATCCGCACGACGCGCCAGCAGATCCTGCATAAGATCGACAAGGAGGGGGAGCGTCTGCCGCGGCCTGAGGACTGCCCCCAGGACATCTACAACGTCATGGTCCAGTGCTGGGCCCACAAGCCAGAGGACAGACCCACGTTTGTGGCCCTGCGAGACTTCCTGCTGGAGGTGAGGACAGGTCTGCCCACTTGAACGAGGGGCTGCCTCAGGGTGGGCAGTGACCTGTCTTTGCCCCCAGGCCCAGCCCACGGACATGCGGGCCCTTCAGGACTTTGAGGAGCCAGACAAGCTGCATATCCAGATGAACGATGTCATCACTGTCATTGAGGGAAGGTAGGGAGTGGACGCTGTGCCCCGCCCAGAATCCCCCGGGGGCACGTGGTCAGAGATCTCTTCTGTCTCCACGATTCTCATGGCAGCATAAGCTGGTGGCTGGCCTGAGCCTTCAGTGAGGGAGGACAGGCCGGGGTCAGGGACATACAGGCCGCTCGGGCTGATTTTCCCCGCCTGGCTGCGGGGCCACAGGCTGCCATCGTGAGAGAAGTAGGAAGTGGCCCGGCCTGGCCTGAGGGCCACACAGCACTGTGGGACTCCCTCTCGTCTCTACTCTCCCCTCCCCACCCCCCTCCAGCACCAGGACCAGCTTGTTCCCCCTCAGCAGCCAGCCCAGCCGGCCTCCCCTCCTCGTGACCACCCTGCCCACCCAGCCCCACGGCGCGCTCTCAAGGCTTCCCCTAGCCTTGGCCTCTGATATCTGCCGCTCTTTCCCCGGCTCTGCCTGTTGGACCTCTGTTCCCGACCACCTCTCCTCCACGTGCCTCCACACGTGTCTGCCTCCAGGCAGCGTCTCCTGAGTCACTATCTCCACCTGCAGCCCCGCAGCCCCAGCCCTGTTGGAAGCCCCACCCGCTGCGGGCCCTGCCCTCCGTTAATCTGAGCCAGGGTGTCCGAGGAGCTGCTTGGGCAGGGGTGAGCCTTGAGGACCAGGAAGAAGAGTGAGGCAGAGGAGATTCCCTGTGCTTCCTGCTCCTCTGACTCAGAACCAGGCGAGGAGGCGACGGGGGTGCGTCCCATGGCACCCGTCTTCGCCTTAGTCTAGACCTCCAGGGGGCTCCTGCCTTCAGTTAACCCTTATGCCTCATGGGGGCCTGGTGAGAAACCCCAGCACCTCCTCCCCAGGCCCGTGTCTGGGAACACGGATGACACACCATCCTGGGGCCGAGGGCAGGGTGGCTGGGCAGGTGGTGGCGGTGGAAGGGGGCCAATAGCTGCTAGGAGAGACGTGGGGTTTGGAGCTGGGGCCAGGCCATGGCACTCTGGGGGACATCCTGAAAGTAGGAGGGTAAATGATGGGCCCCTGTGGAGATGCCCGGCAGGGCCCAGGCCAGAAGTCTGCCTACAGCTGTTCCTGCCTCCAGGAGCCCAGAACCATGGACCTGCCCACTCCTCTGTACCCCAGTAGCTGCAGATTTCTTCCCCCATCCTGGTCTCAGGAGGAGCCTGTGTGCCAGGGCCAGTGTCCCCAGGGGGTGACTCAGGAGCTTGTGTTCCTGGGGCCCTGGTCACTGTCAGCAAGGTGGGCAGCACGAGGGGCCACAGGAGTGGCTCGCCCAGGAGCCCTGAGTGTGCACCTGCCCTGCTCTCCCATCACAGGCTCTGGCTGGCCCCAGCAGCTGGTTCTCCCCCACTGGCTGCTGATGGCTGGGCTGACTGGGCGCCTCCTCCCGGCTACCAGCCCTGGCTGGGGCCACAGCACCTGCCCCGCGAGCCTGGAGCTGTTAAGGAGGTGGGAGGGGAGGGGCAGAGCCGAGACAGCCGGTGAGGCCTGTGTGTCGGTGGCACCAGAGCTTTAACCCTGCCCCCTTGTTTTCTCGGTTCCTGGGTAGCTGTTTGTTTGGCCGACTCCGTCTCCGTATCTCCGGGTGGACAGGCTCTGTTGTGGGCCTCTTGGGGCCTGGGTGTGTGGAGGGGCTCCATCTGTTTGCCTGCCTCCTAGCCTGGCTGGCTGCTCTCCGTCTGCACTGTTAGACGGGGCTCTCTCCCTGCTGGAGCTAGCTCCAGTGTTTGCTTCTTAGTCCACCTGCCCCCACTCCGGCTGAGTTCGTAGACTCAGCGCGTCTCAAGGGACCAGGCAGGGGGCATAGGAGACACCCAAGTATTTCGTGAGCTGAGCTTAGGAGGCTCTGGCCAGATTCAGAGGGATGGATGATGAGCGGTCTTTCCCAGGGGGGCTTTCTTACTTGGAGGCCGGGGTGGTGGCAGTGTTTTTGTCTGTTCTAACAGAACTAGTCGAGGGGGCAGAGGCTTTGAAATCCTTTTGTAGGCCCTTGGCCTGGCCTGGCCCTGGAGCTGCTACTTCCTGTGGTGGATGAGGAGGGAGGCGAGAAGGATCTGGGTTCGCTGTGAGCTGGGGGCTCCTGGGACACTCAGGAGAGGGAGAGGCTGGGCAGAAAGTCAAGGTAATGTCTGTCCCGCCGTTTCTGTACTACCTCAGACCGGGCCTGGAGTAAGGGGCTGGGAGCTCTGAAGCGGGGGCAGGCTTGGGTGGTTCTCAACTCAGGCCTGTTTCCCATCCCTCTGCCTCAGGGACGCTGATGGGAGGGCTGAGGGCAGTGGGAAGTAGGACGTTCACGCCTAGGTGCTGGGCCCTTTTCTTCTTTTTTTTCTTTTTTTTTGGAGAGGTTTTTGCTATAGGGCACGTGCGCTCGCCAGACAGACAGAGAGAGACAGAGAGATAGAAAGCAGGAAATCACCCCCCAGGGGGGATGGCCACGCCGCAATCCCTTCTCCTCCATTCTCCTCTCGGGATCTTGGGCACGCACGCACACGCACCCGGCGTGAGTTTAAGCCGCCGGGTCCGGGACTCGAACCACGGTCGACTACATGGGAGTCCAGCGACATAGCCATTACGCTAACTGCTGGTCCCCTGGGCCCTTTTCTTCATTTCTCCCAAGTCTGCTTCTGTCATTGCCAGCTGGTTGGCCCGGCCCAGCCATTGCTGGGGATACTCTGGCCTGTCCCTGGTGGGGGGAGAGGGTGTGGCCAGAGCAGGCCACTGGGCAAGCTGGCCTCAGTCGGCCCCGTGAACCTCAAAAGAGGATTTACAGGCAGTGAGATGTGGCCGTGGCCACTGGGAAGTTCCGCGTGGGCCTGTCAGGGATCACGCGGCTTCTGAGGGAGCTGGGGTGCAGTCGCAGGGGCCCTGGCTCACACCTCTGTGCTGACTCCTCTTCCCCCAGCAGCAGGGGGCTCTTGCCTCGGCCACACCTGGAACCCAGTGAGGTGGGCTTGGTGTCGCTCCCTTCGTAGAAGGGGTCCAGAGAAGGCCCCCGTGTGGAGCTGGGCTGTGTTGGCAGTAGGAGGGGTGGAAGCAGTGACCCCCTGCCGGGCCTGGCTGGGACACAAGTCCGTTCTCTGAACTCCGTGTCTGTCTCGGTGTGAGTCTCGCCCTGGTTAATGAGCACCTCCGAATGCTGTGGGGAGTGAAGCCCGGGGGCTGGTCCTGGGCTGCTGAGGGGCTGTCATGGAGGGGGCTGCCAGGGAGCCCCTGCTTGGGGGGTGGGACAGAGCAGCCTGGCTTCCCCTTGGGCTCCCGTGGAAGGCGGTGTGTGCATGGCACAGCCGTTCCGCTCCTCGGAGTAGCTCTGCTATTTTCGGATGGGCCCATCCCCTCTCCGGGTGTCGTCCTCTCCTCCTCCCCACCCTGAAGGCAGGGTGCTAATCACAGGGTGGCTGCGGCTGGCGGCCTTGTGGACAGGAAGGCCCCACCTCACCTCCCTGGGACTGCTGTGCTTACGGGTTCGACTTCTGGTACTGGGACAGGCTGCTTTGGAGGTCACACCACACCAGGCTGGGCCACGTCACCTCTCAAAGCAGCGGGTCCAGGTGCTCAGGCCCGCTGCCTACTCCATCCTGCATCCTCCCCCATCCCTTCTGGTCTGGCTGCATTTTGGGGGAGTCTTACTCTTCTGGCCCTGGAACAGGTGAAGTAGCGGTGGGTATGAGGCTTGCTGCCACGTGAGTCCCTTACACGGTACGAGGCTGTCTCCACTCCTGCCTGAGCCCAGATGCTGCTGCCTGGTCGGGGCGAGCAGTTCCAGCACAGCTGCAGGGCCTGGCAGCCTGCCCAGACCTCGAGGCCTTTAAAGTGTCCATGGAGAGCCCAGGCCCCCGCTTAGGCTGTGTCGGCAGAGGATTTGGTCTGAGGTCAGAGTGAGGGGCTGCTGCTCCCACAGTCCAGCCACACGGGAGGACCCAGTTCCCGTCTGTGCCCCCATCTTAAAACGAGAGTGCCACTGCCCGGGGAGATGGGTGGGGTGGCAGGGGCGAGGGTCCCACAGCCCTGCCAGGATGGGGAAGCACTGGAGACGTGTGAAGTGCGGAGGGGAGGGCTTGCCAGACACTCGAAGGTCTGTGCCGTGGCAGGAAGACGTGGTACTAAGGCCTCTGCTGCTGCCTTGGGCCCTGCTCTCCTGAGGCCCCTGGATCCCGGTTGCACAGTGAAAGCAGGAGGCAAAGAGGCCGGGGAAGAGGGGCCCAGGTGGTATTGTGAGAAGCTTTGCAGACTGAACAACTGGGTTTGAATCCTGGGTCTGCCGCGATCTTTCTGGTAACTGTAGGCAAGTCGCATCGCTTGTTGGAACCCGTTTCCTTATTTGTAAACTGCAAGAAGTGCAGCCCAGTCCACTGGGGAGCTTAGGGAGGAAAGGCTGAGTGCAAACAGCCAGGCCTGCTGGGAGTGGCGAGTCATGAGGGGCTGGCTGGGGGCACTGGTTAGTGGCAGACCTGTGGTCCCTAGACTTTAGCAGACCATTACTCAGTAGATACCCAGGTAAGAGCGTGGCATGAGAAGGGTCCCCCCAGGGAGTCCCGCCACACCTGCCATTCACTCTGTCGTTTCTGTCGGGCAGGGCTGAGAACTACTGGTGGCGCGGGCAGAACACGCGGACGCTATGTGTGGGGCCTTTCCCTCGCAACGTGGTGACCTCAGTGGCTGGCCTGTCGGCCCAAGACATCAGCCAGCCTCTGCAGAACAGCTTCATCCACACGGGGCATGGCGACAGCAACCCCCGCCACTGCTGGGGCTTCCCTGACAGGATTGACGAGTGAGTACCTGGGCAGGGCCGCTGCCCTCGCCATGCCACGCGCAGGCTCTTGAGCGCCCTTCACCCTTCCGTGTCGAACCCCGCTCAGCCAGCCTTCCCTCCTGATCCCTGCCTTGCTCTTGGAAGCCGTGGCATCCCACAAAGCCGGAGCTCGAGAGTCAGGACTTCTGATCAGAAGCTCGGTCTTCTGTCGGAGTTTGTGGACAAGTACTTTCACTTCCGAGGTGTCCTTGGTCTGTCACGGGGCACATGCGACAGGCGGAGCCAGTTGTGCTCCCACCGGTGAGATGAGGGCTGCGGACACACTCTGGTCAGAAGCTGCCGCTGGAATCAGGCCCTGACAGAAGCTTCCCAAGGCCAGCGTTGCCACGCCTGAGCTCCCAACCCTGGTTTCCCTCTAGTGAAAAGCCGTCGGGTGATACGAGACCCTCCACCCCATGGTGTGGCAGGGCATGTGCACGGGGGAAAGGGTGCCGTCAGCCCAGCGAGGACGGCACAGAGGCCTCTCCCAGCCCCACCCCAGCACTGACCGCCAGTGCCTGGCTCAAAGCCCCTCTCTGGCGCCTGTACCCACCCCATTTTGCCTCCACACCCTGTTCTCGTGTGCAAGCGTCAGCAGCGAGGGGGGTAAGAGAAATGCGCAGTGCAGGTAGGGCTGGGGGAGCACAGCGAGGCTGGGCACCTGCACAGGGCTGGCGGGGGACCCAGAGCCCCCTGTGCTCACTCACAGCAGACGCCTGCACACGTTCCATAGCGGAGTTGTCCACTCAGTGTGTGAGGCCATTGTGCCCCTCTGCAGAGCCCTTGCACCCATTGGTGCCAAGGCCAGGAGACAGTTGAAGTGAGGTGGGCAGAGAAATGCAACAGCATAAAAAGGGGAATGCTCAGGCTGCTCCGTGCGTGGGGCCGCTGTGTGGGAAGAAGGGCCCCAAGGGACCGAGTGTAAACCCCGTGGCACGGGGGTTGCCCTATCTGAGCTGCTGTGCTCGGCAGCATCCTGGCAATGCAAGGATCACGTGTGAGGACAGTGAGGGTGGCGTCCATGTTGGCCGGGTCAGAAGGCCGTTCGTGCGTGTGCGGGCTCCCAGGCGGCAGTGACATGATGCAGGCACCTGCGAGCTCATGCTCCTAGGCCCCCTGGCACAGTGTGAGGTACAGGGTCTCGTCGCCCCACACTGTGGCTCTCCTCTGTGGGCAGAGCTGGGGTCAGAGGCATCCGATGATGGACCCACACCTGTGTCGTGGCAGGGCCACGGCCTGAAGCCCTCGACACATGGGCCTTGGGAACGGCCCTCGGGGAACAGTGAAGTGGGAACACTTCCTTGGGACCCCTGGGGCAGTGAGCTGGGGTGGGCTAGAGGGGTGAGCTGTCTGGGTCAGGCCCAGATAGGAGCGAGCCCGCTTCCCAGAGCTGAGGAGCAGGACCGATGAGGTCATCGGGGCATCTGGGGAGGACACAAAGAATTAGTCACTTCCTGGATGCCCTGCCCAGGGGGCTGCTGGCAACAGCTCACGCCAGGCCTCCATGCCTCTGCTTGGCTGCAAGGGAGGCCAGGCCCTGATCCTTGCAGCCCTTCCTCCCGCGGGCTTCTCGTGATACGTGTGTCTGCCTCAAGAGGCGCGAAGCAGGTGTTTAACCCTGTGTCTCCACACGCCAGAACGTCAGGGCTTGGTCCTTGGCTCTCAACCCACAAAAGTCTAACGAGGACCCGAAAGCATCGGAGCCAGAGCGTGCAGACATGGCCAGGAGGAGGCCGGTGCCTTCTGCCCCGCTCCTGGCACACGAGCCAGCCCAGCCCCCATTCCTCTGGGCTTTCATCAGCCCTGGTGACTAAGTCCCAGATACTGGAGTCTGTGCCGCGGTTGTGGGTGAGCTGGGAGCGGGACAGGTGGCCCACCCTGAGCAGGGGGTCCGTAGCCCGGATGCCTCTTCCCAGGCCTGTGGGCTGGCAGGTGGCTGCCGGGTGTGGGTCGTGGCAGTGCGGAGGGTGTAGAGGACCAGCAGGACCGTGTTGGGCCCTGGAGGTGCTAGGCCTTTTTACCTGGGGTTGAGGTCCTTTCTCTGCCCTTTTCTGCACCACATGCTTCTCTGGTTACAGGTGGATCCCTGTGGGTCGGGGTCAGGGGTGCGGGCCTCTGTGCACCAGACCTGCACACGGCTGGCCTCTGTGAAGGGGCTTTGACTAGACAGTCCTCTGGGCACACACAGGATTCCGTTTTCTGCACGATCCCAGGTTAGATGTCCTTGCCGCCGCCACCTGCTCTCCCCACCCCTGACCTGGCTTTCTCCCGCAGACTGTATCTGGGAAACCCCATGGACCCTCCCGACCTTCTGAGTGTGGAGCTCAGCACCTCCCGACCCGCCCCGCACCTGGGAAGGGTGAAACGTAAGTGCCCCCACTGCTCGGCATCCCTAGTCACTGGCTACCAGGAAGGACACTGTCTTCTCCAGCCACCCTGGGTGTTCTGACTCGGAGACAGTTGTGTCAGGGCAGCAGGTGGGACAGCTGTGCCACTGTCTCCGGCTGGGCGTGGGGTGGAAGACGAGAGGCAGCTGTATCCGCCGAGGTGGGCATCCTCGGGTTGGTCCTGCCCCGGCCCTGCCTGCCTCGGCTTCCCTCCTCCCTGCCCCTCCTCGCTCACCGGCTGTGCTCAGATCCTGGCTTTCCTCACTTCCTCCTAATCCTGCTCTTCTCTCCTGAGCCAAAACCACCCCACGGGCCATGTCCGCCAGGAGCCCGCCTCATCCATCTCCCGGATCCTGTGCTTGTCATTCCGGAACACAGTCTTCCCCATCCTGCCGCCCCATTGCCTCGCATTTGCTGTTGGGTTGGTACATTCACTCACCCCTGTTCACTTCTCTCTCCCTCTCTCCCCGCAAACTCCGCTTCTTACCCGGCTCCGTCTCCCCTCCCTCGTCTGTCCTGCACTGTCCCTCCTCTCCTCTCGCATGGCCTTTCTTGCAGGGGAGCCTCCACCTCGCCCACCTCAGCCTGCCATCTTCACTCAGAGTAAGTGGGGCTGCTTTGGAGGCCTCGGCCCCCGCCCCCGCCCCCTCTCTTCTCTCACTTCTCCTCTCCTGGAAGGTACAGAGTCTGGTGGCCAGGGGCGGGAGGGGACGCGGGCATGTGCTGCGAGCTTTTCTGCTGACCCAGCCCAGCGGGCCGCCCCTCACTGCATGCCCCGCAGCCTGGGCAGTGGAGCAGGTGCTGGTCCCGGCACCACCTGGACCTCAGCCATGCCCGGCCCAGCCTGCTCCCGCTCAGGCTTGCAGAGGCTGTGTGTGGGCTTCATGGCGGTGGTTCACGAGCTGTCTTCTCTGAGGAGGGCTCCTTTGGCCCACGGCCCCTGCCTGCACTAACGGTGTGCCGCAGTGCGGGTGGGGACGAGGGGACTAACCAGGGCCTCGAGCTGGGGCATCGGGGTGTGGTGCTGGTAAAGAGCAACAGCGACAGGCAGGAGCGGGAAGTCGCCGGCTGGCCTAGGTGGGGCTCCCAGCCCTCCAAGGACTGATGGCGCAGAGTGGGTTCTGTGCCCCCCACACCGGGGCCGGGTGTGTGAGAATGTTGGTGGCTGAGGGCTGCCTCTAGAGGAGTCGGGAGGTGGTATTGGCTTTCCTTCCCGCACCCCCTCCCCTTGCCCCTGCCTGATACCACCTCTGCTGGGGTCTCCCTTTTCTATCATAGAACCAACCTACGACCCTGTGAGCGAGGACCAAGACCCGCTGTCCAGCGACTTCAAGAGGCTGGGCCTGCGGAAACCAGGCCTGCCCCGAGGGCTGTGGCTAGCGAAGCCCTCAGCCCGGGTGCTGGGCACCAAGGCCCGTGGCGGGGGGCGAGGTCACGCTCATCGACTTCGGGGAGGAGCCCGTGGTCCCCGCCCCTCGGCCCAGCGCACCCTCCCTGGCCCAGCTGGCCATGGACGCTTGTTCGTTGCTGGACAAGACCCCGCCCCAGAGCCCCACTCGGGCCCTGCCCCGGCCCCTGCACCCCACGCCTGTGGGTGGACTGGGACGCTCGCCCGCTGCCCCCACCTCCTGCCTACGATGACGTAGCTCAGGATGAGGAGGACTTCGAGGTCTGCTCCATCAATAGCACCCTGGTGGGCTCAGAGGTCTCTGCAGGGCCCAGCCAGGGCGAGACCAATTACGCCTTCGTGCCTGAGCAGGTGCGGCGCCCCCTGCCCCTGGAGGACAACCTGTTCCTCCCGCCCCAGGGTGGCAGTAAGCCGCCCAGCTCCGCCCAGACCGCAGAGATCTTCCAGGCGCTGCAGCAGGAGTGCATGCGGCAGCTGCAGGTGCCGGCTGGCTGTCTGGCCCCCTCTCCCAGCCCAGTGGGCGACGACAAGCCCCAGGTGCCCCCTCGGGTACCCATTCCCCCTCGGCCCACACGCCCACGTGTCGAGCTGTCTCCAGGCCCCTCAGGAGAGGAGGAGACAAGTCGGTGGCCTGGACCTGCCTCCCCTCCCCGGGTGCCTCCAAGGGAGCCCCTGTCCCCTCAAGGCTCGAGGACCCCCAGCCCCCTGGTGCCACCCAGCAGCTCCCCGCTGCCACCTCGGCTCTCAAGCTCACCTGGGAAGACCATGCCTACCACCCAGAGCTTCGCCTCTGACCCCAAGTACGCCACACCCCAGGTGATCCAGGCACCTGGCCCACGGGCCGGTCCCTGCATCCTGCCCATCGTCCGCGACGGCAAGAAGGTCAGCAGCACCCACTACTACCTGCTGCCGGAGCGCCCGCCCTACCTGGAGCGCTACCAGCGCTTCCTGCGCGAGGCCCAGAACCCCGAGGAGACGGCCCCCCCTGCCTGCACCCCTGCTGTTGCCCCCCACCCAGCACCCCAGCCCCAGCTGCCCCCACCGCTACCGTTCGACCCATGCCCCAGGCTGCCCCAGACCCCAAGGCCAACTTCTCCACCAACAACAGCAACCCAGGGGCCCGGCCCCCCTGCCCTGAGGGCCTCTGCTCGGGCACCACAGAGAGGCTGCCCTGGGGATGGGCCGGAGGCTGGACGGCCAGTAGACAAGATCCAGATGGTGAGTGCCAGGCCCAGCCTCGGGCAAGCTGGGGCAGGCCCAGCCAGCAGGCCGAGTGGTGCTGATGGGTGGCTGGGTGTGCCCAGCTGCAGGGCATGGTGCATGGAGTGACCACAGAGGAGTGCCAGGCTGCCCTGCAGAGCCACGGCTGGAGCGTGCAGAGGGCTGCCCAGTATCTCAAGGTACCCACGTCCTGCCCATTCTGGTTTTCAGGGACCACCCCCCCAACCTGCCCTGGCGGTTCTGCTCCCGACCTGCACTCTCAGCTCCCAGCTCTGACACTTGTCTGCCTCTGCCTGGACTGGGACCCCGTGGCCCCTGTGTCCCCTGACACTGCGCTCTGCCCCTCAGGTGGAACAGCTCTTCGGGCTGGGTCTGCGGCCACGGGGGGGAATGCCACAAAGTGCTGGAGATGTTCGACTGGGACCTGGAGCAGGCCGGCTGCCACCTGCTGGGCTCGTGCGGCTCCGCCCACCACAAGTGAGGGACTTGCACTCTGCCCGCCTCTGTCCCCGGGAGGGTGCCCACTGGGCACTCCCGTGGTGGAAGGGAGGGCACAGGCCTAGGAGGCTGGCATTTGGGTTGAGAGCACTTTGTGCATTCGTTTAGACTCTCCCACTGCTTGGTTTTCAAGGAGCTAACGAGTAAAACGGGGACGGGGCCTCTCGGGGGGGCTGCTCCCTCGGTCCGACCCTAGGGCCTAGAGGGGCTCCAGGCAGCAGTGCTGCAGACCAGCAGCTAGAACTAGGTTTCTCACCTCTTCTGGTCCTTTCTATTCAAAGTCATGTTTCAATTTTAATACCTGCATACGTACCTATTTATTTAATTCTTGCCATAGGGCGCGTGCTCTCATGGGAGGGAAGGGAGAGGAAGAGACAGGAAGTGAGAAATCACCCCCTGGAGGATGGCCACACTGCAGTCCCTTCTCGGTTCTCAGGATTTGGGGCACATGTGCCTAGCACGTTTTCAAGCTGCCAGGTCCAAGACTTGAACCAGTCGGTCAGTCAGTCATTGGTCTCTAGCTGCCTTAACCACCACACTGCCTTCATTCCTTTTGAGGGACCAGCAGATGGCATGATGGTTATGTGGTTGGACTCCCATAGTTAACCACAGTTTGACCCAGTGGCTTAAAACTCACACCAGGCCTGTGTGCGTGCGTGGCCAATATCCCGAGAGGAGAATGGAGTAGAAGGGATTGCAGCGTGACCATCCCCCGTGGGGGGTGATTTCTCATTTTCTGACTCTTCATCTCTTCGGCAAGCGCACACGCCCTATAGCAAAAATCCATCTGGCACCTCCACACTGCATTTTCCATGCTCTTTAGCGGGAGCCCCGTCCATGGAGGGACTTTTTGGTTGTTTCCCATCCTTTAGGCGCTGAAGTGCTTCAGGAGAGCCAGAGGGTCTGCTCTGAAGGAATCACTTGAGCCTGTCCATCTGACAAGGGCGGGGAGACGCCCCACCCAGGCCTGGAGGACCTGCTGCTCCCAGTGGACGGAGCGAGGCCAGGGCAGCAGGAGGCTAGGAGCCTCGCCTTGCCCGTCCCTCCCTCACCCAGCACGGTCCCTGCACACTTCGGTTCAGGCCTCGGCTCCAGCCGGGGTGCGAGGAAGAGCCTGTGAAGGCAGGCCCCGTGTACGACCTGCCTCTGGCTTCCGTCCGGGGCTGGGGTGGTGCCCCCAGCTGCCCAGAAGGACCGGACTGAGAGGAAGCCAGGCTTGACCTGGGCAAGGAGGACGTGTTGGCCACATAGAAGATGGACCCGTGCCCAGTGGGCCCCCATGGGCTGGGCCCCTCTCCAGGGAGGGAAGGACAGTCGGGGTGTCAGGCAGTGTGACTTGCAGCCTCGCCGTAGACACGGTACAGGGCTTGGCTGGTCTTAGGGTTCTGTGCCTGAAAATAGCCCGAGGTGGCTCAGAAAGCGGAGAAAGGGTGCCAGGCCGTTCTCTGGCAGGGACCAAGGCCGAGGGCCCCAGGGTTGGAAGGCGACCAAGGGGCAGCTGCTCTGGAGGGACACCAGTGCTTCCTCCTGACCCCAACTCTTCCCCCGTGCTGTTCTGTGTTTCCCCACCATCACTGTTGCCAAAGTCGCCGGCCCAGCCATCCATACCTGCTTCTTCCAGAGAAATAAAAGTTAGTTTCTATTTTATGTTACTTACTTGTCTCTGCCTGTTTCTTTACCTATAGGTTAGCAGCTTAAGGCCCCAGGGCATCCCAGGCCACGTCCATCTGTTCTAGGCAGCTGGCCGTGTAGCACCACCTGTAGGCAGAGGGAGGAAGTGCAGGCCTGGGAGCCCTCAAGGAGTCTCTTGCAGGACTGGCAGAGAGCCACAGTCTCCACCTAATCTAGCCATCGACTCTTGCGGCCCCCGTGTTTGTGCTCCGTGGATCTCTGTAAGGCAGGATCTCCTGCAGGACTTAAATGTCTATGCAAAAATGCATCATGACTTTCCTGACAACCCAGTATTTACGTGGTTCAGAATTGAGAGTACTAGAGGGTGTCCAGCAAAGTGTCTGTTGCACCCAGCTGCCCACTCCCTAGCTCCCAGAGGCCCCCGTTGTCATCAGTTTCTTGAATATTACTCATTTAGCTCAGTAGCAATCCTGAAAGCTTTCCTGTTCTTACTTAGGGTTGCCTGGCTCACTACGATCTCTTTAACCAGCTCCTTTTGATGAAGGGGTATTTTGGTTGTCTCCATTCCTTTGCACTCCTCCTGCACAGCCACTGCTGCCTCAGTCACGGACGTGGGCTGTTTTCACTTGCAAGCCCGTCTGCGGGAGGGGTTACCGACAGCGGAACTCCAGGCCCGAGACCGTGTGTAATGGTGCTGGGTGTTGCACTGCTGTCCGTCGAGTTGTCACCCCAGCGATGTGAGAGCTTTCCACGTGCCAGGGAGCGTCTGATCTTTGCCAGACTGGTGGAAAATAGTGTTGCTCTACGTTTAATTTGCCTTTCTCTTATGAATGAATAAACCTTTTTTTTTTGGAGAGGTTTTTGCTATAGGGCGCGTGCGCTCGCCAGACAGACAGAAAGCAGGAAATCACTCCCCAGGGGGGGTGGCCACTCCACAATCCCTTCTCCTCTCAGGATCTTGGGCACGCACACGCACCCAGAGTGAGTTTAAGCCACCGGGTCTGGGACTTGAACCGCGGTCGGCTACGTGGGAGTCCAGCGACATAGTCATTACGCTAACTGCTGGTCCTATGAATGAACTTTGAAAAAGTAAATTGGACCATTTGTATTTCCTTTCCTGTGAGTTGCCTGTTAACATCGTTTGACCCATTTAAAAAAAGGTTAATTGCTAGAGAGCACATACATTCTCCAGAGGGAGAAAGTGCTCCCCAAGGGGTGTGATCAGGCCACAGTCTCTGCCTCCATTTCTCTGTCCTGTCAGGATTTCAGGCTCACACCCATACACCTGGCGTGTCTGTCAGGCTGCTGGGACAGAGACTCAAACTAGTCAGCCCCATGAGGTCTGGTTTTCCCTAACTGCTAGACGTGGGGCCAGTCTGATTTATTCATCTGATTTAGGAAATTACTAGATCAAGGAAATTCGTCCTTTGAGCTTCCCATCCCATATTACCATATGAACTTAAGGAAATGCAGCAAATCCTAAGAATCGGAGCCGTGGGGCTCTTCCGGATGGGCTGGGCCAGTCTGGCGCTGGGCTTAGCTCCGAGGCCTGGGAGGTCTGGAGAGCCACAGTAATCTGTGTGCCCTGTTTGCTAATTTTTACCGCTTTGTTTTGTTTTAGTTCTGCCAGAGGATACATGCACTCACTTGCCCATCTTGAAAAGGTATTTAACCTTTCTGAGTCTGTAATTGGGGGAGAGGAATTCCTGCATTAGAGAATGATTGTAAGCACTCTGAGTTCCGGAGGTCAGCATTCTGCTTAGTGCGTGAGCAGACGTGCCCTTCTGAACTGCGGCCTGGCCGTTATAAATTCTGTTTTCTCAGGTTCCTGCCTGATTCTTTCCCTTAGTAGCCCACATTATTCATTGAGCACACTCTGCATACAATTTTGTTCTACTTCTCCATTATCTTTTTTTTTTAAATTTAGGGAATAGTTTGTTCTTTTGCTGCAATCATCCTATTTATAGACTATGAATGTTTTGACTTCAAACACGGACATTTTTAAATGCCTTTTAGAAACAGGCATTTTTTTTGGATAAATGATGGCAGATTTTTATGCTTTACCAGCTTTTAAGAATTCATTATAGGGGGCCAACCGATAGTGTGGTGGTTGGGGCATTGGACTCCCACAGGGCTGACCGTGATTCGAGGCTTGGACCTGGTGGCTCGCTGGCGCGCCCTCTCTGATGACTTTACATGCCCTATAGCAAATTTAAAAACAATAATGATGATGAATAAATTCTTTCCAAAAAAATTATAGCGCTAACACATTTCCAAGGAGGAGCCCTGAAGAAGCTGGAACATTCTTAGGGGCTTAGGATACCTCTCTCACCAGACACAGTTCCCTAAGCCCCCAGGCTGCCAGCTTTGCTGGGATCTCCTGGGTGTAGTGAAAAGATCTTAGGAGGATGTTGAGAAATCTCACGCAGGTGGTTTGCCAGTAGGGCTGGTCAGTTCTGTGAGGATGTATTGGGCATTTCCTCCGAGTCCAGCCCTGATGAGGAGGTCCCCGCTGAATAGACAGTTGGTGCCTCTGGAGAGGTGTTCATGGACTCTGAGGGACTGTGAGGTCGTCATGGCAAGATGACAGGTACTCAGCACTGTGTGCCGGGTGCCTGGAAAATAGAGGAGATGGCTCCTCGGAGAGGAAGTCGTGGTGACGGGTGAGAACAAATGCCGGGAGGTGAGAGGGCTGTTGCCCAGGTTGGGGGCCCGAACTGGCTTCCCCTGTAGACTGAAGTCTTGGCAAGGCCCGAGGCCATCGCTTTGTGGCTTTGGGAGTGGGTTGGAGGTGGCTTTCTGGATCCCTGTGGCTGAAGGGGTCTGCATGGAAAGCCTCCACCTTGAAATGCTGATTTGTTTTGACCTCGTAGACAAGGAAAGCATTAGTGAGGGAGGATGTGGTCCATCGATCTGTGTGTTTAAGCAAGATGGGTCTGCTTGAAGGTGGTCCTTGCAGCCAGGAATGGAGGAAGTGTCTCGCACGTGTCTGTGCACACATGCTGGGAATGGCAAGGTTCTTCAGTGGAAGCATGTTAACGCGTTATTTTAGAAATTAGAACTGGGGGAATGGAGGAATTTCCAACTCTTAGAAGTCTCGGTGAGAACAGTGGTTCACAGAGGTCGGTCCAGGGCCACTCCTGGTCCAGGGTCAAGTTCTTACTGGTCTCAGATGAAATCATGAAAATAAAAACCACAAACTTAAAAAAAAATGAAATGTATTTCATTTCAAGGGCTGTCTTTATTCTGAGTTTTTTCCTTTTTGTTTTGGTATTGAAATGGCTGTTCTTGGAGGAGACGGTAGTCATAGTATTCGATGGTACTCTGAGATGTCCCCCGTGCCCTGTGTAGCAGTGCTGTGTCTGCACACCGCTCCAGCAGTTGCTATTATTAAATGACCCCTGCCATCAATCTCAAGAACGCCTGGGCGAGTGCTTTTGTGTTGGGCAGCACCACCTATTGACAAAATGTGACATTGCATCCTCAGGCTAAATTTTAGACAGTGGAAGGGAGGGATGAGATGCAAGTCATTGCCTAGTAAATCTATTAAGCTCAAATACTGCTGACCCAGGCCCATTGGGTGCTTAAAGGGACTCAGCCCAGGGAAGCCTGGAGAGAAGAGAACAGATTCACCCAACATCTGGCGTTAAATGGGCACCAGCTAGGGTCTAATGTCCAGAAAAGAGACTGTGTTGGGGGCTCTGAAGGAGGCCATGCCCAACCCTAGGGAAGGAGCCAGCAGCTACTGGGCCTCCTGGGGGATGCTGAGGGCCAAGGGAGCGCACAGCCACTCCCCAGAGCAAATCCTCCATGACACAAGCTCCACTTGGGAACCCTTAGCACCCACTGTATTCTTGTAATGATTATCATACACACTCATTGTTGAATCAGAACATTTAGAAAAGCACAATGACAAAATTACTTACCACTGAAATTTGTGTGTGTATATATATATATATTTATTTATTTATTTATTTATTTATTTATATATTTAATTTTATTTATTCGTTCATTTTAATTTGACCAGAGAGAGACAAAGAGAGCGAAAGTGAGAAAGCAAGCCATCGGTCCAGGACTCGAGCCATGGTTGGCCATGTGGGAGTGTCCAGCGCCTTAACCACCATGCCACCTGTTGGTCCCATATGTATTTTTTTCTGTGTATATGTATGTATATATGTTATGGTCATAAAAATGATGTCATCTGGCATGACATCAAGTTACAAGTTTTGTAACTTGCTGCTTTTAAAAGTATTTTATGCCGGGATCAGCAGTTAGCGTAATGGCTATGTCTCTGGACTCCCGTATAGTCGACCATGGTTCGAGTCCCGGACCCAGTGGCTTAAACTCACACCGAGAGCATGTGCATGCGTGCCCAAGATCCTGAGACGAGAATGGAGGAGAAGGGACTGCGGCATGGCCATTCCCCAGGGGGGTGGTGGTGGTGATTTCTCACTTTCTGTCTCTCTGTCCCTCTGTTTCTCTGGCGAACACAAGCACCCTATAGCAAAAAAAAAAAAATCTCCAAAAAAAACCTCCAAAAAAAAAATTATGCCAGAAGTTTTTTTTCTTT
This sequence comes from Tupaia tana, assembly GCA_026018925.1. Lineage (NCBI taxonomy): Eukaryota > Metazoa > Chordata > Mammalia > Scandentia > Tupaiidae > Tupaia > Tupaia tana. The sequence continues at coordinate 28,819,281 of JAKSZU010000020.1, read as the reverse complement.
AAATTTATCTTTTCAAGTAACTTCTTTAAAAATTTGCTAGAAGGCACATGCATTCTCTCTCTCTTTCTGGCGAGAGCATGCGCACTATAGCAAAAACCTCTCAAAAAAAAAAAAAAAAAAACAGAAAAAAAAGAAAGCACCTCCCATAGGGGATGGCCATGCCACAGTCCCTTCTCCATTCTCGGGATTTGGGGCATGCACACACACACACATATCTGGCATGTTTCTCAGGCTGCCAGGTCCAGAACACAAAACACACAGTTGGTCAGGTGGGATCCATTCTCCTCAACATGCCACAGGCTGGCTCTGGAGATACCAGTCTTAGATATTTGTGAATGAAGTGATCTGTTGAGAATCATCTGGATGATTGGAGGAAACTGGCCATACACAAAGTCGTTGAAGGTGGAGATGGGATACAGGGCTACTGTATTGCTCTACTTACTAACTTTCAACAGAAGGGCCTGCAGGAGGCATGGTGGTTAAGATAACTGGATCCCACATGGCCGACTGTGTGGTTCAAGTCTTGGGCCCAGCAGCTTGAAAAAATGAATCATGAATGCATGAGTGTGTGTGCCCAAAATCCTGAAAGGGGAATGGAGGAGAAGGGATTGTGGTGTGGCCATCCCCCCAGGGAGTGCCTTCTCTCCCCTCTCTACCGATGAACCCCCAGCAAGTGCATGCACTCTATAGCAAAAAAAACTAAAAAAAAAAAACATGGAGACCTGCTGTCTTCTCTGAAGTTCCTTTGGTAGTTGCTCATTATGTTTCTACAGCCACCACCAGAATGGCCTCCAGGGGTACATGGTTTCCCACTTGAAGATTCTGATCTGGATAAGGTGGACAGAATCCTCTTCTCTTGCTGGCTTTCATGAAGTTAAATCAGGTGGAGTTTACAAACCACAGAATCAGATTCTGAGAGAGACATGGAAACATTGCCATGCTGTCATCATCAGCCTTGTCACAGGCCCAAGCCCCATCACAGGCCCTAGCCCCTAAGGCTTCTCCATAGAAAGCAGGCAGCAGGCCAGCAGCGCCTGGGAGCCGGTCAGAAATGCAGACCCCAGGCCCCTTCCAGGACCTGTCAGACTGCAGTCTGCATTCTACCAAGATTCCCAGAGGATCCTCAGATAGGGAGGTGTGAACAGCTTTGCATCAAGGAGCTCTGCTCTCACCTAAGAGCTGGCAGGACTTGTGTGGCCCTGCCTGGCTCCTGGTAGCCCCTGGTCCTCTCCGAGGAGGGCCCGTGCTTCCTACCCAACCCTCCCAGAGGGCCCCTCATAATCCTAACCCTCCTTTCCGAATAAATAATACATTTTTAAAATTTTGTTTTTAGGGCTGAACCCTTAGTGTAGTAGTTAGTGGCTATGCATAAGGAGCCCGATTCCATATGGCTGACCACAGTTCAAATCCCAGGCCTGGAGGTTTGAAAAACGTGCTGGGAATTGTTGCGTGTATGTCTAAAATCCTAATGGGTTGGAGAAATGGAGAAGGGATTGTGTGGGAGGCTGCACACCAGTGAGTCTGCCGAGGTTTCTCAGAGAGCAAACAATTGCCATGATTGGCTCCCCTTCAGAAACCTCACCTTCAAAACCTTGCTCTGATTGGCCACTAGAATCCCTCAGATTTGTGTATCTGGCACCTCATGATTGGTCCAAAAGCAACCAATCATGACCCACCTTTTACAACCAATCATAACCCACCTTTTACAACCAATCACGGCCCACTAGCATGTATATAACCACGATCCCTGGCCCACAATTGCCAGACGACCTGGAAGACCCTGAAGAGTTGTAACACCACATCGTCTCTGGAAGACCCTGAAGAGTTGTAACACCCCATCGTCTCCGGAAGACCCTGAAGAGTTGTGACACCGCATCATCTCTGTGCTGCTCACAATAGACGACGCAACCCTGAAGAGTTGTAACACTGCGTCGTCTCCGTGCTGTACCGAGCTGCCCACAATAAACGGATGACCCTGCAGACACTGTCATCTCCCTGTTGTAACACTGTGCAGCTTGTCCCGGCTCTCACTCCTTCCCTCAGGAAACCTGTTCGACTGTCCCCCAGGCCAGGACAGGATTGCAGTGTGACCAAGCCCCATTGGGGGGATGTTCTTTCTCTCTCTCTCTGTAAGTGCATGCGCCCTCTGGCGATTAAAATTGTTTTAACTGGAGAGGAAGAAGCAACAGGGAGACCCCTCAATCCCAGCAATAGAAGGACCAGCAAGCAGGCCTGAGCCAACTCACTCGGTGTGAACTCATCAGCAAGAACCCCTGCCCAGCCTGCTGTTGCGGGAGGAGGGGCTCTTCAGCTTTCAATAACCAGTACCAGGTTTCTGCAATTCCAGAGAAAGAAGGAGCAACAGGAAGACCCTGCAACCCCAGAGATAGGAGGTAGGAGCTCAACATGTGTTGTATTGATGCCATTCTGCCCCCAACCCATCCGGGACCAACAGGCAGGCCCAAGCCAAGCCACTTGGCTTGAGCTGATCAACAGGGACGCTGCCCAGCCTGCTGTGGGGGAGGAGGGGCTCTCCAGCCTGCACAGTGTGCAAGTGCACTGCGTGAAGTGGTCCACCACCTTTCATTCTACTTGCCAGCTCAACCTCCATCCAGATTGGTTCAGGTATACAAGAATCAAACTCCTAAAGAGGAGACTGGAGGGATTCTTTCCCCATAGCTCCCTTAGCAGTTAAAGGAGAGAAACTGCCCTCTGAATACTTGATGAACCCTAAACTAGAATGGACTCCACACTCCCACCCACAGTAGAGATGGGAAATTGGCACAGACCTTACACGTATCATAAGGAAGTGTAGGAACACACGGCTACAGAAATGTGCTTCAAAAAAGTAAGGAGGAGTATGACATCAGATGACTAAAAACACAAAGCCCCAAGAAAAAGCAGGAGAAAATCAGGAAATGCCTCTCCCTCAAAGCATCATAACTCCTCACCAACAATGGATAAAACACAAGCGATCACAGAAACACCAGAGAAAGAATTCAGAACATTCATCATCGCAATACTCAACAAGGTGCAAGGGAAAGCAGAACCAGTTCTAGGAGATGAGAAAATCCTTCCATGTCTTGAAAGAGAAATTCCATAAAGAGAAAGACACACTGAAAAAGAATCAAACAGAATTTCTGGAGAGAAAGGATACGATGCAGGAAATCAAAACCTCCTTTGAAAGTATCAATAGCAGATTAGACCATGCAGAAGAATCTTTGACCTTGAAGGCAAAAGCTCCAATTTATAATAGTCCAAGCAACTGAAAAGAATAGAACAATAACTATTAAAATGAGGCCAAGGGGGTAGCAAGTGCATTGTGATTAAGGCACTGGACTCCCATGCGGCTGACCACGGTTCGAGTCTCAGACCAGGCAGCTTGAAACTCATGCTGGATGCATGTTCGTGTGTGCCCAAAAGCCCAATAGAATGAAAGAGAAGGGATTGCTGTGTAGCCATTCCCCCAGGGGTTGATTTCTTGCTCTGTCTCTCTCTCTCTCTACATGTGCCAATCTCTCTCTCTCTCTCTAGGGAACCAGCTCGTAATCTATGGTGAGTACATGTGCCACAATAGCGAGAGGAGAATGGAGGAGAAGGGAAAATTTCTCGCTTTCTGTCTCTCTCTCTCTCAAAAAAAAAAAATGAGGACAATATACAGGAAATCCTAGACATCATTAAATGGTTGAATATCTGAATAATAGGTATTCCAGAAGGTGAAGAGTCAGGAAAAGGCATAGAAAACATCTTCCATAAAGTATTAGCTGAAAACTTTCCAAATTTAGAGAGGCATGGGGACATCTCTATCCAGGAGATACAAAGGACACCAAATAGATATAAGGAGATCCTCAGGGCCAGCAGGTGGCATAGTATTTAACTTGGCATTTCTCCCTTACCATTTTTAGAATTTTGTCTTTGTCTTTGATTTTTACCAATTTGGCTATGATATGCTGGGGAGAAAATCTTTTTTTTTCTTCTTCAGATTTTTGCCATAGGGCACATGCACTTGCCAGTGTCTCTCACCAGAGGGAGACAATGAGAGGGAGGGCCCACAACACAATCCCTTCTTCTCCATTCTCCTCCTGGGATTTTAGGCATGCACACACATGTGCCCAGTGTGAATTTCAAGCTGCCAGGTCCAGGACCCAAACCACAGTTGGCCACATGACAGTCCAGCAATATAACCATTATGCCATCTGCTGGTCCCCAAAATAGAATAATGAGAGAGAGAGAGAGAGAGAGAGAGAGAGAGAGAGAGAGAGAGAACATAGAACAACTAGAAAAAAGGATAAGTTCACACGTATTGATAGTAACATTGAATGTCAGGATTAAATGCAGATTCAACTATGTCACACACAAGTAGGTTTAAATACAAATCCAATTACCTGATAGGCAATAATCTCTACAAGTTTCCATTTATATATTTATTATAACCATTACTCATTGTATAAAACTAGATATAGAGGAAAGGCAAAAAATGTTACAAGTAAGTCTTTTTTTGGAATGAATTTAAGAAAAGGTTAAAATCAAGACCATCCTAAAGCCTATAAATCACCAAATCACTGGTGTTACCATGTCTTCATTGTTTAAACACCTCTTTCCATCCCTTTTCATTTTATTTTATCTTTGATTTTTTTTTTTTTTATATAGAGAGATTTTTGCTATAGGGTGCATGCGCTCACTGTAGAGACAGAGAGACAGAAAGTGAGAAACCACCCCCAAAGGGGGATGACTACTCTGCAATCCCTTCTCCTTCATTCTCTTCTCAGGATTTGGGGCACACACATATGCACCCAGTGTGAGTTTCAAGCCTCCAGTTCCAGGAATTGAACCACAGTTGGTCACATGGGAGTCCAGCACCTTAACCACTACGCCACCTGCTGGCCCCTTACTTTTGCTTTTTAAAAGACTTCTTTCTTTTTTTAAATTTTAATTTACATTTTATCACATGTCTTTACAGTATACATTTCTTTTTCCAATACAAATACCATGCATGTCAGTCAAGACAAGGATTTTACTACATACATTATCATCATCAAATAGCTTCTCATTTTTTGTCAATTAAGCATACTTTTACTCATTTTTTTCTTCCCCTTTCCCCTCCCTCCCTTTCATACTAAACTTTTTGTTTTTTTCACATTTTATTGATTCACAAAAGATCTTAAAGTATGGACCAGAATCTAGTGACAAATGCACTGTCATTTTCTTCTGAAACTATTTTTCTCTCCCCATTCCCCCTTTTACTAAAGTGAGGTATAATTTATTTGCAAAAAAAAAAAAAAAAAAAAAAAAAAAAAATTAGGTTAATCTCAATTTGGTCTGTTACTTACACAAAGCCCCATAAAAATTCAATTTCTGGGGACCAGTAGTTGGCATAATGGCTATGTCACTGGACTCCCATGTAGTTGACTGCAGTTCAAGTCCCGGACCCAGTACTTAAGCATGCCGTGCGCGTGTGCATGTGTGCCCAAGATCCCGAGAGGAGAATGGAGAAGGGATTGCTGTGTGGCCATCCCCCCTGGGGGGGTGATTTCTTGCTTTCTGTCTCTCTGTCTCTCTCTGTCTTTCTGGTGAGTGCATGCACCCTATAACAAAAACCTCTCCAAAAAAAAAAAAAATTCAATTTCTGATGCAAGGCAACAGATACTATTATTGAACTTATGCAAATAACCATTCTCCTACACAATAAGAATGCTCACAAATATCTTCCAAATGCAAAGAGGTCAGGAAGGAGAAAAGTTTATTTTTAAAAAAATATTTATTTTAAAAACTCTTTTTTTTTTTTTTTTTTTTTTTAACAAATTGCTGAACCCAACAACTCAAAACAAAAATCTTTAAATCTGGAAGACAAAGCATAGAAGAAAATCAGTAATGTTTTAGAAAAAGTCATAGAATTCTATTTGACCGGTTCAGTCTCGTGTAATCTCTCTTGTTGAACTTGCAGTGTTACTGTGGTCTGACCTTTCCGTTAACATTCAACATTATTATTGATATTTCAGAACTTGTCCCTACTATTAAGTTGGCCTTTTTCTTGGTCATTTTTTGTTTTCTTACTTGTCTGTCTTTAGTTTTCCTGGTTTAGCACTCCCTTCAAAACTTCTTGAAGAGAGCTGGTCTGGTGTTGGTTAATTCTTTCACGTTTTGTTTATCTGAGAATGTTTTTATCTTTTTTTTCCCACATGAATGATAATCTTGCCGAATACAGTATTTTTGGTTGAAATTGTTTTTCACTTAACGCTTTGAATATATTTTCCCATTTTTTCCTTGCTTACATTGTTTCCAATGAGAGGTCTGATGTTAGCCTGATGGAATATCCTTTGAAAGTGACTTGACATTTTTCTCTTGTCTACTTCAGTATCCTATCTCTGTCTGTGGTTTTGGTCAATCTGCCTATGATGTGCCTTGGAGATCTTCTTGGGTTGATTCTATGTGGGGTCCTTTGTATTTCTTGGGTCTGGATATTTGAATGCCTCTCTAGGTTTGGAAAATTTTCTTCCAGGATATCATAGAATAGATTATCAATGCCCTAATTAGTTTCTTCACCTTCTGGATACTGATTATCTGAGTGTTTGGGTGTCTAATAGTACCTAGTATTACTCAAATATTATTCTCATTTTTGGGGGGTTATTTTCTTAGTCTTTTTGGTGAATTTTTCTAGGTCAGAGGTTCTGTCTTCTACATCTGAGATTTGATCTTCTGCATGATCTAATCTGCTTTTAATACTTGCAAGGGAGGTTTTGATTTCCTTTATTATAGCCTTCATCTCTGACAGTTCCATTTGATTCTTTTTTTATGGGGTGTATTTCCTCTTTCAGATCATAAAAGAACTTCCTCACTTCCTGGAACGCGTTGTCTCTTTTCTCCTGCATTTTCTGGAGTTTGTTGTCTCTCTTTTCTTGCATCTCTGTTAGCTTCGTCACTATGAATATTCTAAATTCTTTATCTGACATTTCCACGAGTTCCATTGTACTGTTTGTGGATGATAAAGGGCTGTTCTTTCCCGTTGGGGGAGAGATGTTTTCTTGATTTCCCAGAGTTCTTGTGCCTTTGCAGTAGTGGTTTCTGGTCATCTGATGGATTATATGGTACTTCCTGACTTCTTGGAGTTAATTCTGAGTGTGGGCTTTTTGCTGGGTGTTGGGCCAGAAGGAGGGCTTTGGGACAAAGGCTTTCCAGTTAAAGGGGCAGGGCTAGGCCCACCTCAGATGCACATGGATTCTGGCTTTTTTGCTGGGTGTTCTAAAAGACTTATTTCTTTATGCACAGTACAGTAATATGGTCTTACAATAACTCAGTTTGTGAGTAAAGGTGTTCTTTTCCTATCTCCTCCAAATGAGGTATTTTTATGTACAATTTTTAAATAGAATTATTTAATTTTATTTATTACTATTATTATTTTTCAATTTGCTATAGGGCACATGTACTCACCAGAGAGAGACAAAGAGAGTGAGAGAGAGAAAGCGAGAAAGTAAGCTGCTAGGCCCAGGATTCAAACTACGGGTGCCTCAACCACCATGCCACCTGGTGGTCCTGTTATGCGCAAATATACCTATCTCTAACTGGACCAATGATTGATAATCAAAGATTTCTTTTTTCAGATTATAAATTTCTCTCCCACAGCCCACTACATGGAAATTACAAATTCTTCTTTCATTGGCTACGTTAAGATTATCTTTGTTAATTTATGAAATTCTTTATTGCCTGGTTTTTAATCAACATGTTTTTCTTTGGAACTGTATCTCACGGTGAAGAATGTCATAGGCAGTTCAGTACATACTTGCAGAATAACCACAGGAGCGGGTTTCAAATGCTCACATCATAAAATGATGTAAAATGTTGAAGGTGGTGACTATGTTTATATCCTTGATTTGTTTATTACACACCATATACATGATTTTAAAGACCATTGTCTTCCCTACAAAGATGTATAATGATGGTACATAAATCATAAATTACAATAAGGAGGAAAAAAAGTTCACTATTAAAAAATTGTTTTAACTGTGTTAAAATTCATATAACAAAATTTACCATTTTAACTATTTTTAAGTATACAGCTCAGTAGTGTTAAGAACATTCACTTCGTGTGCAGTCATCGCTACCATCTGTCTCCAGGACTTTTTCATCTTGTAAAACTGAAGCTCTGTGCCCATCAAACTATCCCTCCCCAACCCCTCCTCCTCCTGCCCCTGGGAAACACCATTTGCTTTCTGCCTCTGTGACTTCCGACTACTCTAAGTACCTCATACAAAGGGACATACTGTGCGTGTCCTTCCGTGACTAGCTTATTGCACTGGTAGAAGGTCTTCAAGGTCCCGCCGTGTTGCAGCGAGTGCTAGTCTCCTCCCGAAAGGCTGAGTCACATCCATCATACGTACAGGCTGTGGTTCGTCCATTCATTCACGGCCACTTGAGTTGCTTCCACCTCTTGGCTATTGTGAACTGTGCAGCCGTGAACATGGGTGTGCAGGTATCTCTTCAAGATCTGCTTTCAGTTTGTTCGGGTATACATCCAGAGTGAGATGACTGGGTTTTATGATTAGCTTTCATTTTTCGAGGAACTGCCATCTTTTTTCCATAGTAATTGTATAAACTACTCTCCCATCAATAGTGCACGAAGGTTCTGACTTCTCTGCTTGCCAACACTTGTTATTCTCTTTTTTGTTTTTTAGGTCATCTTTTTTTTCCCATGAAGTAAGACAGGCAGAGACACAGAGACAGAGACAACACTCCCAACAGGGTCTTTTTTTTCTTTTTGTCTTTAGAGGGTGTGTGCTCAGGTATGAGAGAGAGCAGGAGGGAGAGGGAGAGAGAAAGAGAAAAAAAAGTCCCTCTTTGGAGGTGCCTGATCACGTCATAGACCTTTTTATTTTAGTTCTCTATCACATCAGGATCCTGGGTGTGTGCGTGTATATCTGGCATGTTTTTAAAGTCTCTGGGCCCAGGACTCAAACCCTGGTTGGCCACGTGGGATCCAGGTTCTTTTGTACAATACGTGACTTCTGCACTACTAGGCTGGCCCCTCCACAGGTTCTTGATGCCACAATCCACACCCCTCCTCAGCCAGCCCTGCACCATGAGCACTGTGTGCCTGGCTTACTCGGGGAAGCTTCCAGGTGCAAACTCAGAGCTTTCCACATGGGTGAGCCTTGCATGCATCATGTTTAGCCCCTGAGCCACAGTCTGGCCCTGTTTCCTGTTTTTTGTTTTTTTTTTTTGTTTTTTTTTTTTTTGAGTGGTTTTTGCTATAGGGCGCATGCGCTCACCAGAAAGACAGAGACAGACAGAGAGACAGAAAGCGAGAAATCACCCCGGGGGAGTGGCCATGCTGCAATCCCTTCTCCTCCATTCTCCTCTCAGGATCTTGGGCACGCATGCACACGTGCCCAGCATGAGTTTAAGCCACTGGGTCTGGGACTCGAACCGTGGTCAACTACATGGGAGTCCAGCAACATAGCCATTACGCCAACTGCTGGTCCCCTGTTTTTTAAGTAGCAGCCATCCTACTGGGTTGTGAGGTGGTCTCTTGTGGTTTGATTTGCATTATCTTAATGATTAGGGAATGTTAAGCATCTTTTAATATGCTTGTTGTCCATTTGTATATTTTTGAAGAAATGTCTATTCAAGTCCTTTGCTCTTTTTTTTTTTAAATAGTTTTTTGCTGTAGGGTGTGTGTGCTCACCAAAGAGACAGAGGGAAAGTGAGAAATCATGCCCCCTCAGGTAATGGCCATACCACAATCCCTTCTCCATTCTCCTCTCTGGATTTTGGGCATGCATTCATACACACCTGGCATAATTTTCAAGCCACCAGGTCGAGAACTTGAACTGCAGTTTACCATGTGGGAGTCCAGAGCCTTAATCACCATGCCATCTGCTGGCTCATCCGTTGCCTATTTTTCAATTGAGTTGTTAATTTATTGTACTAACTGCCTTCTGGCTAGACCTCATGACCTGGAGCCTCGTCTCTCACCTCTCACCACATGACCTTAGCAGCCTTAGCAATCGTGCTTTCTGCCTTCCCCATCTCCAGCGTGTGCCCTCCCTCTGGCCTTCCCTCACCCACACCAGCACGTTCTGTCCTGGCTTTTGCTTTTCCCAGAGTATTATCAGCCTGTTCCTGGAGGAGCAGTGGTTTGCACGCGGCTCCTGCTATCCCCCATCTAGCTGGTTTGCAGTCTGGTTGATGCCCTCTTCCCCATGCCCTGCCCAGCTCCCCCACCCAGGCTGCCCAAGGCCAACCCCGCTCTGGCTCAGGTTCATTCAAGATGAGCCTGTCCAGCAGCTGCAGGCTCTGGCGGGCTCACAGTGAATGACGGGAGACGTCCACTCATGCAGACCCTTATATGAGGCCCAGCCAAGAGCTCTGATAGGCAGAGACAGGAGGCTGGCAGCAAAATCTGAGAAGTGTGTGGACCTTGAAGAGTGAGCAGTTGCCAGGCAGAGAAGGGAAGGGTGGGAAAGAACAGTCTGAAAAGATCCAGGACACAGAAATGCTTGTGCATGGGTAATGGTGAGACATAGCAGGGAGGCCAGAGAGAGGCCCGGAGGAAAAGCCAGAGCACTGGCCTTTGATGGTTTAGTTTCCACAACTAAGCCGTGAGTTCTAGAGGGCAGATCTGTATCTGACTGCTCCGTAGGTGCTCCAGGAGGCTGTGTCGACTGCACTTCTCGCTGGCTTGCAGGCCGGGGCTCTGATTCCATTCTCCTCCCTGCCTCCCCGCCTCCCCGCACCCTCTCCGTGGTAACTGTTGGGTCCTCAGACTGCATCTGTAAGACAGACCGTGATGGAGATCACCGGGTCTCTAGACCCTTCCTACCGTCTCTTCCTGTCTCGCCAGCCACCCATCTCTCTCACTTACCTGCTTCCCACGGCCATGGGAGTCAGGGAGAGCAGGCTGAGGAGGACAGCAGAGGTGCAGAAAAGCGAGGCCTGGCCTAGACTGGATTTACCTACGTAGCAGCCTAAACGTGACAGGTGTGCACATCATTCGAAGGCCTAGGCCACACTACGGTTTGGCAGAAGTGTTCGTTTGAGCACTCTGTCTGCTCTGATAGCTGTGTCTGTTTAACCACAATCTAGTTCAAGGGGAAAAGCTAACATCTTCCTCTAACATCCATTTACTTTTCTGTGTCTTGGTTACATAGTTCTCATTTGGAATAATTCTTATTTTAACTCATTTATTAATATTTCTCTACTACAAGTTTTAACATTTTAAGTATTAAGATATTTACAGATATGGTGCCACCAGGTGGTGTAGTGGTTAAGGCGCTGGACTCCTACATGGCCGATTGCAGTTCGAGACCTGGCAGTTTGAAACTAAGCCAGGTGCATGTATGTGCATGCCCAAGATCCCCAGAGGAGAATGGAAGAGAAGGGATTGAGGCGTGGCCATCCCCTCTGAGGGGTGATTTCTCACCTTCTGCCTCTCTGTCTCTCCAGCAAGCATATGCATGTTATAGCAAAAATCTCTCCAAAAAGAAGAAAAAAATTGAAAAAGATATTTCCAGATATATCATTCATGCATTCATTCATTCAAACATTTGTCAGCAAATATTTTCTGCATTTCTGTTGTATCCCTGGCAGTGTGTCAGGGGCCAGAGGTACACTCATGAGCAAAATGTAAATGAGTTACCATCATGTGGAGGTGGCCTGAGTCAGACAAGTTATTATTCTAGTTATTAGCCCCCGCCAAAATAAAAAGCTGTATTTTATTTTTTCTCCCCTATAAGACATTTCCATCTTTGTCAAAAGAACATTCTCCTTAAAAATTTCCCAGAACATAGAAAAATAGAATCTTCAGTTCATTTATAGTTCTGGCTCTTGAATGCAACCACTGTTTAACGTCTTTAGTGTTTCTTTTCTTTCCTTTTTTAAAAATTTGCCAAAGGGCATGTATGCTCACCAGAGAGAGAGAGAGAGAGAGAGAGAGAGAGAGAGAGAGAGAAAACATCCCCATGGAGAATAGGCATGCTGCAATCCCTTCATTTCTCCCACGCATAGCGTTTTTTTCAAGCCACTGTGTCCAGGACTCTAACCACGCAGTCGGCCATGTGGATTCCAGCAGCCTTAACCACCACACATCAGCTGTTCATCTTGGTGTTTCTATCCTCGTGTGTATGTGTGTGTGTGTGTGTATGTGTGTGTATGTGTGTGTGTGTGTGTTCTGGGGTAGAGAGTTTAATGTGCTCACTTCATTATAGATTCATAAGCATTGAGTATGTGTTCCAGAATATTCTCATTCTCCTTTGGTTGGTTATGGAGGTAGTCCCCATTTTTCCTCTCTTATTTTTATTGCCAAAGCTAACTGTGCTAAGTCTATTTCTGTTTAATTCACCCTTCTCAGTGCTTAGTGTTTAATCTGGTCTATTCCTTGAAAAAAATAACAATTGGGCATTATCCTGTTTTAGCAAAATACTTAGTAAGTGCATCTACACATAAGAACTTGTTTCTTGAAATACATGCATCTCTGTAAAACTAAAATCCTTAATGAGGCCTATTATAAAAGCCTTATTGTACTTAATTCTATTTAAGTAGAGACAGTTCAGAAAAGTGGGTATTTCTGCCACTGCTCGTATGACCTTAGGCAAGTCCCCATCCTTCCTTGGCCCGAGTGCTGCAGACAATAACAGAGGGCATTGGGCCGCCCTCGCCAGCTCTGCTGCCTGTGTTCTGTCAGGGAGGCCGGGCTTCCCCTCCCACAGCTGCCATCCCCACTGGCTGCTCTCCTGTGCCTCGTACCTCCCACCCACAGGCTCCAAAACCCTGATTTGGGCCCCAATCCTGCTACTTGTGTTAACTTCATTTTAGCCTTTTAATCTTTCCTAAGTCTCAGTTTCCTCCTCTTGAAATGAGGGTGAGAGGGCCAGCTGGTGGCGTGGTTAAGGCAGCGGGATCCTACATGGCTTGGAAAACATACCAGGCGCATGTGCATGTGTGCCCCGAACCCCAAGAGGAGAATGGAGTAGAAGGATGACAGCATGGCCCTCCCCCACGGGGGCGCTCTGTGTCTCTCTCTCTGGCAAGTGCATGCGCCCTCTGGCAAATTAAAAAACAAAGAAACGTGGGTGAGAAATTGTGAGAGCTGATGTGTCAGAGCTGGGAGGTATTCTGAGTTAAGTGTCGCTCCCCACCCCACCAAGTTGGAGGTGAGTCCTCGGCTCTGCAGACCTCCTCCTGTGGAGGCGGTGAAGGGGAGGCATCAGGGTGTGCTGGAGGACGGGCAAGCCAGGTTCAGGTGGTGAGCCGTGAGGCCGGGTAGGCAGGACAGGGCACATCTGGACACACGTGAGCCCAAAGCCACTTGGTTTGGTGTCTAGTCCTCCAACCTGAGGAGCCCTAAGGGCTCCCTATGGAGCTCCATGGCATGCCTTCAGGGAACTTCTCGTTTTAGCTGTCGTATTTTTCAGTCCTAAATTTTCCATTTATTTCTTTTTAATATTTCATTTCTCTGTGGAGATGATCTTTCCATCCACTGGAACAGTGCATTCCTACTCTGTGAGGCACGATGAGAAGAGCTGCTGCAGGTCTCTGGTCATCCCACTGTCTCCTCGTCGTGCAGCTGTATCTGCTGTTGCCTTCTGTCCTCAGAGATGGGAGACTGCCCCGGTTCTTTGTTTATTGAACTGTTTTGGTTGAATCCACTGTGCGGCATGTCAGGAGACTCTGGGTCTTCTTTGCAGCCTACGGAGTGTTCTTTCCGTCTGTCTTAGTAGGGCCACTGCCAGGCTCAGGCCACAAGGCCCTTTCTGCCTTTTGTGTGCTCTGGTTCTGGTGTCATCGCGGTTTTCGTCTTTGTAGTGCTGTTTGGACCGTCCCATGTGTGCACTCAGGAGAGACAGAGAAACACCCTGTAGCAAAAATCTCTCTAAAAAAAGAGAAAGAAAATCAGGTTCAGAGGAATCAAGCAATTTGTCCAAGGTCGCACAGCAGGTGAGGAAACAAGAGCAAGATTTGGACCCAGGTCTGCCTGTCACTAGAGCCTGTTTCCCACTACAGCTTGCTCTGTAGGTGTTAGTAGGTTACAGGGAGTTACAGGGCCACTAGGCCATGGCCGGGTTTGTCTATAAAAGAATAAACCTTATTCTCCTCCTGCGCAGCCACAGGGTAGCTGTGGGAACCCAGGGCTGAGAGTGGCCCAGCCTCCCTGGGGAGCCTCCACTGCCCTGTAACTTGCTCTGCCCTCAGAGCCTGGTTGGCGGGTAGAACCACAATCCCAGGCCCCCTTCCTCAGATGTCACCTGTCCAAGTGACCGTCCACCGTCACACACCACAAATGGACCTGGGTTACACAAGGCAGGCCTGAATCGGGAGGTGCTGGCACAAGGGTCCCCAGAGGTCCTCCCAGCCCTAGCCTGGGTCCCAGCAGGAGCAAGAGAGCTCCAGCCTCCAGCCGCTGCCAAATCGCCAGCATATCCTGCCCCACCACCCAATGGACGCCTGCTGTCCTTTCCAGGACCCACCCCCCCAACATACACACACACACACACACACACGCGTAATTTTTTGGAATGAAGGCAAATACAGGCAGCCTTCGAACCTGTGGATGCAAACTCCCTCGTTCTCAGCTGGGTCTCTTTCCTCAAATCTGTGAGCTAGGAAGGCGAGGAGTGGGTCTCGGGCCTCTGTGTCCCTCCCACCTGCACCATCACCGCCATGCCTTATCAGGTGTCTTACCATCCATAGGCCGATGCATTGGGCTGATTTGAAAGGGGACACCTTGAGAAGTGACCAAGAGCAGGCGCCAGCTGCGTGCCAAGGGCGTGACAGTGGCAACGGCTGGCCTTTGTGGCTCTGTATCTCAGAGAAGGAGGAGCCGGTTCCCATGGGCACGTCGGACACTCAGGGAGCCGGAGCTGGGGGAGAGTGAGTCCCTGGATTGGCGCTGACGGCAGAGATTGGACTTGGAGCTGCTGGACTCCGCACGCGTTCCTGTGCCCCAGTGGTCCTCCAGCCTGGCCCCCATTCGGTTCACCAGACAAGGTCTAAAAACCCGACCCCTGGCTCTCACCCCGTGAGAGTCCACGGTCTGGGACAGTCAGACTTCTTGTTTGCTTTTTAACGTTTACTTATTTATTTTTCCACGACACAGAGACAAAGAGGAAGGGAAAGAGGCAGCCCTGCAGGGTCTGTCCTTCCGCCCCAGCCTCCCAGCCTGCCGGGACCACAGGCACTGTCATGTCCCTGTCAGGTTCAAGCCCAAGTTGGTCCATGATCCTAACCTGGCCTCCCACATGGCTCTGGCATTGCAGGGTGGCACCCTCCTGCCTGTGCCACTGTGGCTGGGCCCAGACATTTTGTTTTTTAAGAGGTCTTTTTCTTTAGGGTGTGTGTCCTCGCCAGAGAGAGGACACAGTAAGAAGGAAAGTGGTGAAATCACCGCCATCACTTCCTTTCCCCTTGCCCCTGATGTGGGGAGTTAAAGGGGGAGAGAAGGCCACGCTGCAATCCCTTCTCCACTCTCTCGGGATCGGGGGCACACACGCACATGCACTCGGCATGAGTTTTAGGCCGCTGGGTCTGGGACTCGAACACAGTCGGCCATGTGAGAGTCCAGCAACGTAACCGTTATGCTATCTGCCGGTCCCCAGACAGGTTCTTTAAAATACTCTCCATGTAGTTTTTTTTTTGTTGTTTTTTCTTTTGTTGGAGAGGTTTTTTTTTTTTTTTTTTTTTTTTTTTTTTTTTTTTTTTTTCTTTAGGGCATGTGCGCTCTTCAGACAGACAGAGAGAGACAGAGAGACAGAAAGGGAGAAATCACCCCCCAGGGGGGATGGCCATGCCGCAATCCCTTCTCCTCCATTCTCCTCTCGGGATCTTGGGCATGTACGTACGCACACGCGCTCGGCATGAGTTTTGAGCCACCAGGTCCGGGACTCGAACCTCGGTCGGCTACTTGGGAGTCCAGTGACATAGCCATTATGCCAACTGCTGGTCCCACTCTCCATGTAGTTCTAATGACCAGCCAGAACCCAGAAGCATTGCACTTCACTTTGAATGAACGTGTCCTTGAGCAAGGCTTTGGCTAAGTTTGGCAAGGGTAAGTAGAAGGGTGGGTGAAAGGCATGGAGGTGAGCTGAGACGGAAGGACTGGGGAGCACAAACACCTCCCCACACTGAGCTTTGCTCAAGAGGGCAGAGGTGGCCGGCTCTGCATCTCTGCAATGCTTGCGCCCCCTGCTGGTCGAATCCTGCTTAACTTCTTGGGTGGGGCTGAGGATGTGTTGGGAAGACACGCTCAGCACGTTGTGTTGCTCCAGATCCTCCAGGAAACAGCTGTTGAGATGGGATTAAATACCCACGGGTCATATTAGGGGAAGTAACTGTGTGAGAGAAAACAGGGAGGTGGAGAAGTAGGGAGAGCCATCGTACTTGGCATGCAAGTACGAACCTGAGTGTGGGAAGGAGGGAGGGAAGAAGGACAGCAGTGTCCTGGGCACTGTGTGGTCTCAGGAAGGCCAGCGCCGTCAGCCCTTGTCTGGGAGCCAACACCTATGCGTTCGAGGGCTGCAGGTGGGGCCGTGGCAATCCCAGTTTCATCGCCATGGCTATCTCACCGTGACCGCTAGGCACCTAGGTTTTAAGCCAAGAATACCTGGGTATACATCGCTTCTTGGGGATATGATTACAAGCACGTCCCCCAGCCCTTCGCCGGCCTCCGCTTTCTTGTCTGTATCATGGACACAGCACGGGCGTTGGTCCAGAGAACTGTCCTTATGGTGAGGGGAGCGCGTAGCACGGGGTGCGGGTGCCGTCCTCGGCTCTCCTTCCTCTGACCTTTTCGCTATGCCCGTGACATGTGGAAGAGTGTAAAGATCCAGTCTATCCCATGAGGAAATCTTCCTTACAAAGCGATAAATATTGATGGGCATGACACTTAGAGTTGCCCAGTGGGCCATGCGGGGGGGCGCTCTGACTGCCCCCTCCCCTCTCTCCCCCACATCCAATGGGGAGCACAGGCCCCTCCATCTACCCAGGGTCTTAGCTCTATCAGATTTTCCCCTTCCTGGGCCAGTGGGCAGACTTCGGCAGCTGCGCAGGAGGGAGATAGGTCGAAAGAGAATGGCCCCCATGTCCAGCCTCAGAAAGGAACCTCTACAAAACAGCAAGCCTTTCTTTTGCCATCACCAACACCTCACAACCTTGGTGCAGTGTATGCTGAGAACATCTCTATTTCTTCCCCTTTTATTTTCTTCTTTTTCTTTTTTTCTATAGAGCATATACCCTCTCCAGAGATTGCAGAGAAATCAGAAAGCATCCCCTGGAGGGATGGCCACACCGCAATCCCTTCGCCTCCACTCCTCTCTCAGGCTTTTGGGCACGTACACACACGTGCCTGGTGTGTTTCTCAAGCCACCGGGCCTGGGACTTGAATCTTGCAGTTGGCCATGTGGGACCCAGCCACCTCAACCACCATGCTACCTGCTGGCTCACCCCTTTTATTTTCCTAGAGAACCTGCTGCAGGAAGGGCATGGGTGGGGTGAGCACACAGGTCAGTTGTGAATGATTGGCAGGGGAGACCTCAAGAAGGTTTGGTCTTTCCCCTTGGAGCCAGGGCTGGGCTCAGCAGGACCAGGGAGCCACAGAGGTGGTCAGGTGAAGGTTGATGTGGTGGGTGCCGCGAGAGCCAAATGTGGGCAGTCAGGGGGCGGTGATCGGGGAGGAGGTCCCTGCGTGTCCCCAGCAAGCAGAACTCAAGGCCTAAGTAACGTGCCATGCAGGAAGTGTGTTGGGTGCGACAGACTGGAAGGGAGGGAAGACACCCCAGGGCGGCTGGTCCTGCTGTCCTGTGGGTGTGTGGCAGATCAGGCAAGTCGGTCCTGGAGCCACACCAGGCACCAGCCCCAGCTGGACCCATTGCCTGGGTGCGCCTTTCTTTCTCCCCAGGACAAGTTTGACCTTGGCCATGCCGGTGTGGCCTGGAAGCGGCAGGGCCCGGGGCCAAGTCCTTGCTCTGCAGCCCAGACTTTCTCCCTGTCCTCCTGATGACCCTGTCGCCTCTGCTACCCCAGGCTCCCTGAGCTGAATGACTAAGTGCACAGAAACCTCCCCAGGAAGAGCAGAGCCTGGGCCAAGTTCCGAAATGGAAACCGAGCCTAGAGAGGTGTGTCGATAACTGGGCAAGGGCGGGTAGAGGGAGCGGGCGCCGGAGGGCCGGGGGGGTTTCCAGTGACTGGAGGCTCCGTGGGACAGGGCCAGGATTGGCTCACACGCCAGGGCCTGCCAGCAGCTGGCCCCAGTAAGCACATGAAGAGCACCTGGACTGGTGACTCGGCTAGTTGATTGATTCTGAACAAACTTATCTAGAGGGGCTGTAAAAAGGACGGAGAGAATGGGGTCAGGACACAGGAGCTAGCCCTCTTCCTAGGAGAGACACAGCCTTTGGACAACAGAGGAGAGACACAGCCTTTGGACAACAGAGGCAGGGGCTGGTTTTTTTTTTTTTTTTTTTTTTTAGAGATTTTTACTATAGGGCATGTGTGCTTGCCAGAGAGACAGAATGTGAGAAATCACCCCCCAGGGGGGATGGCCACTCCGCAATCCCTTCTCCTCCATTCTCCTCTCAGGATCTTGGGCACGCACACACACGCGCCAGGCTTGAGTTTAAGCCACCGGGTACAGGATTCAAACCGTGGTCAACTACATGGGCGTCTAGTGACATAGCCATTATTCCAACTGCTGGCCCTGCCTTCTCCCTCATTCTCCTCCTGGGATTTTTGGCCACGCATGCACACAAGCCGCTGGGTCTGGGACTCAAATCATGGTTGACCTTGTGGGAGTCCAGTGCCTTAACCACTATACCACCTGGTGGCCCCGAGGCAGGAGCTGTTTTCACCCCGCAATGGCAATCTTTTTAAGAAGTCACAATGGGCCAAGGGAAGGATCTTGAGGATGCACTGCAGAGAGGGGCCTCCCACCCACCCTGTGCCCAGAGCTGTCACCCATGCCCCACACAGCATCCAAGGGGGATTACTGAGGGGATTACATGGAGGATGCGTTTCTCGGGACGCCCTGCACCGTCATTTCCTGCTGCAGTTTTATTAGCCACATACTTTTCAAGGTGCACACCTGCATGGCCTCCTACGGGCTGCCCCTAGCTGCATGTGGTTGACACTTGCAATACGGTTAGACCGGACCGAGATGTGCTGTCAGTAAAAAATGCACCTGATTTCAGAGACTTAGTGAAGAAAAAAATGCAAAATATGTCATTCATCTGTCTCATATTACTATGTCGAAATGACAATACTGTAAATACATGGGGTTAAATAAACTGTGAGAAAGTAGTAATAGTAATAGTTCTGTCTCTTTTTACTTGGAATGTGGTGATGGCATTTTGGGTTGTATGCATGGCTTGGCTCGGTTTCTGCTGGGCAGCACCGCCCTGCACCCCGTTCTGCACTTGCTTTTTTCACATGTTATATCGTGGAATCACTACATAAGAGCTGGATCACTACATAAGAGCTGCCTCGTCCTTACCACGCCACATGGCGTGGGGTTGCACGGAGACGCTGTGGTGAGGTTTCAACATGGCGAGTTTTCCGGTGACAGTGGGATCTCGGGAATTAGTCCTGGGAGCCAGGAGTCTCCATCTCAGAGTTTAAGGGCACAAGGGGAATTCCAAGTGGACCTTCTAGGTTGCAGGTGGTGGGCTGACTTAGGATGGGACGCACGGATGGCACACCGTGACCCAGATGCCCTCGGGGTGTGCTGCAGGAGAGGACCGAGACTCAGATATGGGGACAGTCCACAATTGGGAGGGGAAGGAAGAGGAAGCAGGAAGCAAAGGGTCATTCAGAGAGTGACTGAAAAACAGAGTTTCTCAGGACAACAGAGGTCGAAAGATGACAAGAATTTTCCAGAGGTGGAAGTCTAGGGTGGGCCCACATGCCAGTGACAGGTGGCCTCTAACTTCTGCTAAGGGTCTTCAGATCTGTGACCTTTATTATTTATTTATTTATTTAGGGTTTTGCCATAGGGTGTATGTGCTCAATGGAGAGAGACAAGAGACAGAAAGAGGGAAAGTGAGAGATCACCCCCCATAGGTGATGGCCGCGGCGCAGTCCCTTCTCCATTCCCCTCTCAGGATTCTGAGCACGCACTCACACTCGCCTGGAGTGAGTTTTCAAGCCGCCCAGGTCTGGGACTTGAACCACAGAGTTGGCCATGTGGGATTCAATACCTTAGCTACTATGCCGCCTGCTGTGGCCCCCAGATTTTTAGTTGTTAAAAAACAATAATCATTATGTGATTTTAAAAAATGCATAAACTATTTTCATGGTAATTATGTATTAGTCAGTTAAGATGGTTATTGAGACCCTTTTGTGTGCCCCACCCTCTCCTAGGTATTCAGAGGTAAATAAAGAGTCGAGAGTCTTGCTCTCAAAAAGAAGCTTCTATTTTCGTGTGGGGAAATAAATAATCAGCAAGCAAACAAATCAATAACATTTCAGGTAGTTTTAAGTAGCAAAAATTAAATGCGATGCATAATGGCTGGGGAGATGGCATGATTAAGGAAGGCCTTTCTGTGGAGGTGACCCTGTGGCACTTGACCAGAAATGTAAACAAGGTGTCACCCAAGTGACCCCTGGAGAGAGGTGAGGGCGAGAATGCGGCTGAGTGTTCCAGTCGCTAGGAGAGCTCATGTGCGCTCGGTCCTGTTTGGAGGATAGGGGAAGAATTTCAGAGAGAACGTGGCCCCTGGAGAGTCTTGATCATGGGGGCAGAACCTAGAGTGTGGGATGCAAAGTGAGGCTGAGAGGCAAACACGCACATATCCTGGAGGATTAAAAGCTTTAAAGGTGGCATGGATGGTAAGGCACTGGATCCCACATGGCTGACTGCATGGTTCAAGTCCCAGACTCAGCAGATTGAAAATCACACGTGTGCATGCGTGCCCCAAATCCCAAGAGGAGTCTGGAGGAGAAAGAAATGTGGTATGGCCATCCCTCCGGGAGGTGATTTCTCACTTTCCTTCTCTGTCTCTCTCTGGTGAGAGTGCACATGTCCTATAGCAAAAACAAAAACAAACAAGAAGTCATAATGGGAAACGTGGACTTAATCCTGTGAGCAGTGGGCAGACATTGAAGGGGTTAAGTCAGAACAGAGACACTATCGGCTTTGAGAATAAGGACGCTCACGCCCACCGCTGTGCAGAGAATGGATGGAGGGACAGGACTGGAGGCAGGGCGGCAGTGCAGGGCTTTGGGGTAGTCATCCAGGCGAGGGGCAGGAGGCATCCTGAGGTGACCATAGAGCATGGAGGAGGTGACAGAGAGAAGAGCTTTAGACGGGGACAGGTTCACCAGACTTCCATCTTGTCTGACTGGATCTTGACAGAGGTCAAGAAAGGCATCTGAAATTTTTTATTTCGTTGCAGGATGGCTTTGGTGATATCCAGACTCTTGGTGTTTTGGACAAAGAATTGCATAAAACACACTGATCGTGAAAGTAAAGGAAGTTTATTAAATAAAAATGAAAGTACACTCTCGAAAGGTAGGAGAGGGCCCCAGCAGAGAGAGTGGCTCAAAGGGGTAGTTACTGCCCATGGGTTTATAACTCCTTAACTGGGACCGTATGGGTTGACCATTGGCTGGGCCCACTGATTGCTTTCATCCCATTGGCTGTATAAAATGGTTGCTTTCATCCCATTGGCTATATAAAATGTGGCTGGGCCCACTGATTCATCTCATTAGCTATCAAATGTGGCTGGGCTCACACTACCGCCAGTGGGGAGTTCTCTGCACTGTTTTTTCTACCTTGCCACATAGGCAGATGCTCCTGCCCCTTTACCCACTTTCGTTTTCTACCTTTATTCCTGTCTCAGTTGGAACTCTAGATAAAGGTTCTACTCAGCAGGTACAGAAGACAGAGCAAGAGCCGGCTTGGGATAAGCAGACTGAAGTCTATGCACGTGAAGAAATATTTGATCATAGAAGGAATGAGGTGCAGGTGCATGCTACAACATGGATGAAACTTGAAATTATACTAAGATACAACAGACCACATATGAAATGATTCCATTTTATAAAATGTTCCGAACAGGCAAATTCATAGAGACAGAAAGTAGATTAGTGGCTGCCAGGGGATGGGAGAAGTGGGTACAGGGTTGTTGGGGGGATACAAGTTTCTGAAATGAGTGGTGAGGGTTGCACGATATTGTAAACATCCTATAAATTGCTAAAGGCCAAGTCACTCTTCATGGTAACTATTAGACTTCTTTGCAATGCACATTCTTCCCTGTCTAAGCACTAGGAGGTGATCTGAGTTCTGAAGAGCCACTAGGAGGGGCTTTAGGAACCAGCTGGACAAGACTATGAAGGAAACCAAAGTGGGCAGGCCGTGATTACAAGGGAAAAGTAGTCTCTATGTGGACTCAGAAAGCTGAAGGAAGGAGGATGAAAACTATGCATTTGAACCTGTCTCGGGGAGATTCCATAGCCCCAGATGAAGCACCTGCCATAGGCCAGACCCTTCCTGAGTTCCTGTATCCTGGAGGACCGTGGAGGATACAAAGCGACACTGTTCCCAGAGAGTTCACAGCCTCACAGGGTACTTATCACTACACACACTACCTGATAAACTGTAATGAGAAACTACAAATAGACCCATTCTTTTTAAAAAATAATTATTTTATTATTTAAATTTATTATTTTATTTTATTTTATTTTATTTTGGAGAGGTTTTTTGCTATAGGGCGCGTGCACTCGCCAGACAGACAGAGAGAGACAGAGAGATAGAAAGCAGGAAATCACCCCCCAGGGGGGATGGCCACGCCGCAATCCCTTCTCCTCCATTCTCCTCTCGGGATCTTGGGCACGCACGCACACGCGCCCGGCGTGAGTTTAAGCCGCCGGGTCCGGGACTCGAACCACGGTCGACTATGTGGGAGTCCAGCGACATAGCCATTACGCTAACTGCTGGTCCCTATTCTTTTATTTTTAATTTGATAGAGAGGGACAGAGTGAGAGCGAGAACAAGAGAGGGAGAGAGAAAGTGAGAAAGCAAGCCTCCAGGTCCAGGACTCGAACTGCGATCAGTCATGTGGGATTCCAGCGCCCTTAACCACCATGCCACCTGCTGGCCCCTCAACTCATTCTTTTAAAAAGATAAAGGCTCAGGAGAGGAAATGACCAGTAGGTTTTCTACCCACTCAACCAAAAAAGATGAAAGAGTAACATGAAAAGATCAAATATTTACATTTATTATGTTTTCAAGTACATAGTAAGTGATTAATTGAATGACTGTAAACTTTTTGCACCATTTGGTAAAGGGAGCTCATTCTAAATGGAGATATAACTCTGGAAAGAAAGTTCATAAATATCAAAGAAGTCAAAATGAAAATATTCTTAGTGGTTATAACTATCAGAAGATCTTCAGGTGGACTTTGGGTTGAATTTGACCACGGAGAAACCAGCCAGTGAGTAACTCCAAGTGATGACACTGGCAAAAATCAGGGTCTGCAGTCTTATAGGATTGATAAAAAGGTCATGCCCTGTAACAAAAAGTGTTCACTGGCCAGCCAGTGGTGTGTGGTTAAGGCAGCTGGATCCCACATGGCCCACTGCACAGACCTGGAGGCTTGAAAAATAGGTCAGGCATGTATGCATGCATATGTGCCCAAGATCCTGAGAGAACAGAGGAAATAGGATTGCCATCCTCCCTACCTCTCACCACCCTGTCTCTCTCTGGCAAATTAACAAAAAAAAGTATAAATCTTGCTTGGCCAGGGCTGCCTTGGTAGTTCTTTCTGTCATAGCGTATGTGCACCAAGCAGACCAATGAGAGAAACCTTTGGTCTTCACTTCTCCCTCATCCGAAAATACAAAAATCTGCTTTCCCCAAAAGGCTAATAATTAACCCAAAGTGTCCTTGACCTTTGTCTCTTTGCACACAGACCTAAGGTGGCTAGCAAGGGCTCCCCAAATGGAGTAGGCCAGAGGAGAAGGGTATGAAACACCACCAAAGGCAGTGGGGACGTGGTGCTGACCTCAGTGACCTGGGAAAACTGCGTAACCCTGTACTCTAGCGGGTGGCGTGATTTCCTGTGGAGGTACCAGCTAGCAGTTCTGGTAACACTACACGTGGATACAGAATGAACAAGTGAATTATGGGTTATGGCAGGCACCACGCTGTTGGAATGGGAGGTGACAAGTAAGGAAGGAGAGGGGGCTAGATGATTCACATGGCAATGGACTGGAGTAAGGGCATCAGTCTGAACTGAGGTTTCACTTAGTACGGGTAAATACGATCACATACATAGTGTTTATAGATACGAATACACGCGGCTTTGTGTATACATATATTTCCTTGTTCTGTCGGCTGAGATGCCCCCTGGTATGGGGGCACATAGTGACAGCACAGGGCCTTGGTTTCTAATACCATCCTCCAATAAAGAGGAACCAGGGCTCTGTGGAGAGGTGGCTGATAATAGGGCTGAGGGAGAAGTGTATGAGATGAGCGTCCCATAGACGTGCAGAAAGTAAGAGAGTGCTGTGGACACACACACACACACACACAGTGCTGAGACGTGCAGGACGAACACGCAGCCAACTGAAAGAGCTTCCAGAGGCTCTATACCAGTGTAAATAAATTATGGAGTAATTAAATAAATAAACGAGGGAGAAAAGACACATTCTCCAGACAGAAACATTTCAAATAATCTGTGTGATACTGGCCCCTCAAGGAGATGGAACATAACTCCCAACCCTGAAGACTGGCCTGCACAGAGTGACTTCTTTCCAAAGAACATGGTAAGAAAAGGGTGGGAAAAGAGTAACTTCCCAGTACAGCAGACAAGCACTACCTCAGCCAGGTGGCCCCAGGCAACCTCACCAAGAAGCCATGAGGACAGCACGTAGCTTTGATGCGATGTGGTAAGAATGGCACGTGAAACCCGCGAGGGTCCTTCCCGAGGCTCACAGCCCCAGTCTAATCATGAGAGAAACATCAGACTAATTTCCAGGGGACATAATACAAAATACAAAAATCTGTATTTTTATAAATACATAATTCAAAATTCCTGACCAGATTCCTTTCCTCAAAACCTTCAAGGTCATTGAAAACCAGTCTGAGAAAATATCACAGCCGAGAAGGAACTAAGGAGGCACAACGGCTAAATGTAACACGACGTCTCGCGTAGGGTCCTGAAACAGAACAAAGACATTGGGTACGGAAATCTGAATAAAGTATGTATAACTAATATAAATAAAGTGAATGAAGTATTAACTATACTAACATGTCAGTATTGGTTCATTAATCATGATGAATGAACTGTACTAATAGTAAATGTTAATACTGAGGGAACCTAGATGGGGAGATACATGTAATTTTTCTGTACATCTACAATTGTTCTTTTTTTTAAAGAATTATTTTATTCATTGTAATTATTTTATTTTTTTGAAGTTGACAAGAGAGAGAGAGAGAGAAGGAAAGTGAGAAAGCAAGCTGCCAGGTCTGGGACTCGAACTGTGGTCAGCCATGTGGGATCCAGCCACCTTAACCACCACACCACCTGCCGGCCCCTATAATTGTTCTTAAAAGGTTATTAAAAATTGGGACCAGCAGGTGTTGTAATGGTTACATCGCTGGACTCCCATGTAGTTTGTTTTTTTGTTTATTTTTGAGAGGTTTTTGCTAGGGCGTGTGCACTTGCCAGAAAGACAGAGACAGAGAGACAGAAAGCGGCAAATCACCCCCCAGAGGGGATGGCCACGCCACAGTCCCTTCTCCTCCGTTCTCCTCTCGGGATCTTGGGCATGCACGCACATGCACCCGGCGTGAGTTTAAGCCAACAGGTCTGGGACTCGAACTGTAGTTGACTACATGGGAGTTCAGCGACATAGCCATTACGCTAACTGCTGGTCCTGAACTCCCATGTAGTTGACCACAGTTTGAATCCTGGACCTGGCAGCTTAAAACTCACGCTGGGTGCATGGGCATTTGTGCCCAAAATCCTGAGAGGAGAATGGAGGAGAAGCGACTGTGGTGTGGCCATCCCTCCTAGAGGGTGATTTCTTGCTTTCTATTTCTGTTTCTCTGATGAGTGCATGCGCCCTACAGCAAAAATCTCTCTAAAAAAAAAGTTACTAAAAATGCACTAGAGGCCTAGCCCCATAGCATAGCAATTAAGTGCAGTACATCAGGCGCTGGATCCCACATGGCTGACTGTGGTTTAGATCCCAGTCCTAGAGGCTTGAAAAACACACTAGGGCATGTGTGTGCATGCCCCAAATGCTGACAGGACAGAGAAATGGAAGAAAAAGGATTGTGGCATGACCACGCCCCATTGGGGGTGTTCTCTCTCCCTCTCTCTCTTGCTTCCTCTGGTGAGCACACTCACCATCTGGTGATTAATTGAAAAAAAAAAAAAAAAAAAAACCTAGAGGGACCAGCAGTTAGCGTAATGGCTATGTCGCTGGACTCCCACGTGGTCGATCGTGGTTTGTGTCCCGGACCTGGTGGCTTAAAACCCACACCGGGTGTGTGTGCTTGCGTGGCCAAGATCCCGAGAGGAGAATGGAGGAGAAGGGATTGCGGCGTGGCCATCCCCCCTAGGGGTGATTTCTCGCTTTCTGTCTCTCTGTCTCTCTCTGTCTGGTGAGCGCACGCACCCTATGGCAAAAACCTCTCAAAAAAAAAACCTAGGAAAATAAATTTTAAAAATGTAAATACATAAAATATAAATCCAAAATTTTTAAATAATATGTTTATTTATTAAATTTAATTAATATTTTTTTGAAGTATAAACAGTGTTTATTGAGCTCAGAACAGGAGTCCCTGGGTCTTGAGGATCTCTGTGTATTTGCCAATTTCTCCACATTCTTTTTGGCCTGCTTCCGTGGCCTCATGAGCTGTGTCTTCCAGTAGTACATCCTGGCCTTCGCCTTCCTCTGCTGCTCCAGGGTGGCCGTCAGTGCCTGGTATCTCCAGCCACCCTCGTGAGCCAGGCGCCTCAGCTAGGCAAGCTTCTCTTGGGCTTCAGTCGTACAACCTTGCAGGCGGGAGGAACCATCATCTGCTTTTTCTCGGAGTGGTGGGATCCCGACCAACAGCTTGAGAAGGTCCAGAGCAGCCTGGCCACTCTGGGGCAGCACGCCCGCACAGTCCGCCAGAGGATGCAGCTGGGGCCAGAAACGGTAGGGGCCACAAGATGGATTGGTGTTCATCTGCTTACCGAGGAAGGCCAGGTACTTTTCTATTTTTTTTTTTGGAGAGGTTTTTGCTTTAGGACGTGTGCACTTGCCAGAAAGACAGAGAGACAGAAAGCAAGAAATCACAGGGGAATGACTATGCTGCAATCCCTTCTCCTCCATTCTCCTCTCGGGATCTTGGGCACGCACGCACACGCGCCTGGCATGAGTTTAAGCCACCGGGTCTGAGACTCAAGCTGCAGTCGATGGCATGGGAGTCCAGCGACATAGCCATTACGCCAACTGCTGGTCCCAAGGCCAGATACTTTAACTTGTTTCTGTAGAAACTGTTAGCAATGCCGATGCCCTCACAGCACAGGACCACCTCCTTGCGGCCCGGCCATGATGGCTGCCAGGGGGCCCAGGGGATGGTATTGGCCATCAAGTGCCAGGACCTGCCTCTCTGCCATGGCCTGGGAAAGCAGTGTTTATTTTTAATTTTTTTTAAGAGATTTTTGCTTATAGGGCATGTGTGCTCAGGGAGAGACAGAGACAGACAGACAGAAAGTGAGAAATCACCCCCTCTCCCCCCGGGGCTGGCCATACTGCAACCCCTTCTCTTTCAGCCTCCTTTCCAGATTTTAGGCATGCACACACGTGCCTGGTGTGTTTCAAGTCTCCAGTTCCGGGACTCAAACTGCAGTTGGCCACGTAGGAGAACAGTGCCTTAACCACTACACCATCTGCTGACCCCTATTTTTTATCTTTTATTTATCAAGTCATAGGATGTACTTGCAACGGTTTTGTGCTTATAAATATGTAATGATTACCTAGAATATTTTTTCTGACAAAAATAAATGCTAGCAGCCCAACTGCTATGGTGTAGCTGCGACACAGTCCCCTTCAAGGCTGGAGGCCACATGACCCACTGTATGATCAGATCTTAGGGCCCGCCTGAAAACATGCTGGTGCATATGCAGGTGCCCAGGACCCTGAGAAGTTAGAGGCCTGGAGAAAGGGAACTGCAATGAGATATGACCCTGTTGAGGGCACTTTCTCTGCCTCTGCATGCATGCACACGTGCTCTCTATTATAGAAATAATAATAATAATACATTACAGCATAATTAGTCTTAGTCTAACTTTTCATTTATTCTATGTCAACTACATACAGCAGAGTTTGGCACACTTCTGTAAAATGTCACACAGGTCCTGTTACAACTACAAATCTCTGCCATTGTAGCTCAAAAGGAGCCAAAGAGAGCGTGTAAAACATGGGCATGGCTGTGTTCCAATAAAACTTTATTTACAAGAACAGCCAGCAGCCAGATTTGGCCTGTGGGCCATAGTTTGCCAAACCTTCACACAGAGGATCATTTTAGCCAAACATTTTTCAACTTTCCCCGAGTGTACCTTATTTTTTATTTTAAAATTTTCACTTTTTATTTATTTTTGCCATAGGACGTGTGCACCTGTAGAAAGACAGGGAGAGGGAAAGTGAGAAATCACCCCCAGGGAGGATGGCCATGCTGCAATCCCTTCTCTTCCCTTCTCCTCCTGGGATTTTGGGCACACGCACACATATGCCTGGCATGATTTTCAAGCCATCAGATCCAGGATTCAAATTACAGTCAGTCATGTGGGAGTCTAGCACCTTAACCACCACACCACCTGCTGAACCCATACCTTAGGTTTTAAATTTAATTTAATTTAATTTTAATTTGATCAGAGAGAGACACAGAGAGAGACAGAGAGGGATAGGTGGAAAGTGAGAAAAAGCAAGCCACCAGGTCCGGGACTTGAACCACGGTAGGCCATGTGGGAATATACAGCACCTTAACCACAATGCCACCTGTTGGTTCCCCATACCTTAGTTTAAAAAATCATTATTTTGTGTTGAAAATTAGTCATATTTATTTATTTATTTTTAATTTGACCAGAGAGGGACAGAGAGAGAGAGGGAAAATGAGAAAGCAAGCTGCCACGTCCGGGACTTGAACTGTGGCTGGCCATGCGGGAGTTCAGTGCCTTAATCACCACTCCACCTGCTGGCCCCTAGTCATATTTTTTTTCTTGTGGAATTTTTCTTATTTTTTCTTTTTGGTGTCTAATGAATATTTATCAACGAGATAAATATTTGTAGGAGTGTTTCGACAAACATAGGAGTGTTTCTAACGATACTACAAAGTACCTCTAGGGCATGTCACTAAATATATGGAGATAATTATTTCCTGTGGCTCCACATATAACTTCACTAAGTGCTAGAGTTTCAAAATGGTCAAACTCCTCATCTAATTTCCACGAGTTTTGCTGTTTTCATTTCTACACCCTTGTTTTTTTCTGCCTATGTTTTAGCCATTCTTTTTTCTTGTAAAAAGAATAAAAATTACCGTTTTAAATTCATCTTGTCTTGGTTCTTTTTCTTGAAAGCTTCTCTGAAATATTTTTTTTGCAAGCCCCCCAAATTTTAATATTTTGAAAGGAAGAAGATAAAGAAAAATTTCAAATTATGGGAAAAACATTTACAACTAAGTGTCTCTACCAGTGTTAAATACAAACACATAAACTGATAAGAAAAATGAGATCCTAAGTGGATAAAGGATTTGAATAGGGAGGAAGAGAGAGAGAGAGAGAAGAGAGAGCACCTCCCAACTGCCGGTATTTCGGAAACTGTCTCAGTGGTGAGTGCAGTTTTGCCTCCTCCCTCTGGCCCCTCCACCCAGTCCTGCCCCCTCCATGCAGTCCTTCCATCTTGCCTCAGTGTGCAGGCTCTGGGCCCAGCTCCTCCCAGGAAGGAGCAGGCAGCAGTTCCGTGAGGGCGATGAGGGGGTCAGGAAGGCGGATGGTGTGGCCCTTCCTCACCAGCCACCCTTCTGTCACCCGCTGGGTTCCTCCTCCACCTATTCCTGCCCTACTATCCTTTGATGACTGCCCCGTCTGTGGGCCTGACTGATTAACCAGCCTCTCCCTATTGCTCTTAGGATGAGAATCCAACAAGGCAGGAAGCCAGGTGGGAGGGTAGAGGCCCTGGACTCCAGGACCCAGCTCTCCCCCCTCAGAATAACCACTCCTGGCGATACAGCACAGCCTTATCCATCGGATAGGGAGTGTGGGGAAACAATTTCATGGTCACATAAATCTAAGAAACTTCCTGCGAGACAAGCCACCTTCTGCCAACTTAATTAGCCTGAGTCCTTTTGTGGGGAAGCAGCTCGTGCAAGAGTGTCAGACTTGGGGCAACAGCCTTACGCTCTATTCTCCCCTAATTAAAAAAAGAAGTATTTATTTCTTCTATGAGCAAGGCACACACACACACACACACACACACACACACACACACAGACAAACACAGAGAGAGACAGCACCCAGAGCTTTCCTGCACCACCCAGAACCACAGCAAGGCCCTCACCAGCACCGGCCCTCTTCCCAGTGTGAGCGCTCAGAGCCTCCCCCAAGGACTCCGTCCCATAGAGCCCCACGGAGGCCCTCACAGGCAAGGCTTGCGTCTCCTCCTGGCTGGTCTCCTGGGGTCGGCCTGACACTTCCGCAGGCGAGCACACAGCAAGCAGGCCAGCACACAACAGCCTGCTTCCTCCCACCGCCTGTCCCCCTCCCCCCCACCCCCACACCCTCCAGGGCCAACCCCGTCCCACCTGTGCCATCTGATCTCTCACCTCCCAGACTCCTATCTCTTCTTCGTCATCTTCCCTTTTTGCTCACTTCTCTCCTCCTGCTCCTCTAGGCAATAACTGGCCTTTTGCCCATTACTGAGATGGCTGGCCCGTGATGACCCCCTTTGGCCCTCAACAAATATATTATTTATGAAATATCCACATTTCACAAATCCCTATAATTCTAGAGTTAGCAGCACTCTAGGGCGATAACGAGGCACACTCCTGTAACTTTGGCTGGGTGCAGCTGGGCCCCAGCAGGCAGGAGTGAGGGCTTGTTAGTGCCCCGGAGAGCCAGCCTCTCAGGAAATGGTTCCTGCTATCCAAACCCAGGGTAAGGTAGCTAATTAATGTACTGGAATGCCAGCTGAGTAACTTAAAGTGTAAGAATTCCTGGCCCAGCCTCCATGGTGCGTTTGGTAGCTTACTACACTTCAGCACTGGAAGCCACATGCCAACCCCAGTTTGAGTCCCTGGTCAGGTTGGCCTGACAGCAGTACAGGTACATGCATGCGCGCCCAGGATCCTGGCAAGCTGGAGGACCAGAGGAAGAGGTTCACAGCATGGCCGGACCCTATGGGAGGGGATTTTCCTTCTCTCTTTCTGACTTGGTCTGTCTCTCCCTCACTCTTGTGCATACAAATGAGCTCCATCATAAATAAATAAATAAATAAATAAATAAATAAATAAATAAATAAATAAATAAAGTTCTTATTTGTCCCTTTTTCATATTTGGACATCCTTTTCATCAGCCACTGACGGGGTCCTGCTCCTGGGGCTCCTCCTGGTTGTATGAGGCCAGGGATCCCTTTGTCGGCCTGTGGCGGAGGGATAGACCCCCTCCTTAGAGGACCCACACACTGCCTCTGCCTCTGATGCCATGGAAGCCAATTCTATGTCTTTGGCTAGGCTTGGGCCCTAAGCTTTCTGTCTCTCCTCCCAGCAGACAGGAGCCGGGACAGGCCTGTCTCTCCTCACCCTATACACGGTCAGGGTATGTTCTCCACCCAGTTCTCAGAGCAGCCTGGATTGAAGCTGTATTTGAAATGTCACCTTACTTCCTTGTTCCTCTTGGCAGTTGGGTCATCACGGTCCTGGCCCAGTACAGCCGTTGTGCCAGCACCCTCCGAATCAGAGACCCACCCAGGCAGATGCAGGCTTAACAGAGCCAGAGCTGGAAGGGGCTGTCACAACTGACAAGCAAGCCCTACCTCATTTCACAAAGAAACAGAGAAGCAGAGTGAGGGACAGCTGCCCACCTCACACAGCAGTGAGACTGTCATGGGGATCTCCATGACATTCCTAAGCCAAAGCAGTGCCCATTATAGAAAGTGCCCAAGATCGAAATCCAGAGGTCATTTTATCCAAGTGGCCAATGGCAACAGGGGTCACTGCGATCTCATAGCCTCTGGTGCATGCAAGGACCACCCAACTTCTTTGGCTGCCCATCGACAAGTCCAACTTGGCTCCCTCCATGTCACCGGCACATGTTTCTGACTCTACGTAGGCCATCAGGTAAATGGTTTCACTAGTTGAGCCTCACTGTATTCATCAGAGAAAGGGGGGGGACAATCCCAGTGGAGTTTTCTTCCCCCCAGTGGTATTGGGAAGGCAAAATGAAAGCTCCAGGCAAAAGCATTGGGGAGGGAACTGTGAGGGCCCTCGGAGTGGGAAAATCCTGTTCCCTTGTCTGGAGGATCTTTCTTCAGGACCTCTGTATACCTATTTGACAGACGGTCTGATGTGCCATCTTTCTTTCTAGGAAGAAACAGTGTCCCTCTGGTTTTGGAATCAGACAGAGGAGAGTTCAAGTCCTGTCTCTGCATTGGTCTTGCCACATGGCTTTAGTTTTAATGGCTCATCCTCTTCTTAGGAAAAGCCTCAAACCCTTCAGATGGTAGATACAACTTACCCTTGTCTTACTTGAAGTGTCCCTAATCCCCAGTCTCAGCACCACTTGGGGAAATAGATACAAGACTTAAAGGCTGTGGCTCAGTGGAGGGTAGGGCTGGCTCCAGAGTCTGCACTGAAATCAGCTCCCTCTGCAGTTTCTTGAGCCTTTCATATGCCTGCTGGTTATTTGTATGCCTTCTTTGGAGAAATGTCTTTTCAGGATATTTGTGTATTTTTAGATTTTGGGTTTTTTTTATTTTTAATTTTTTTTTTTTTTTGCTGCTGAGTTTTTTGAGTTCCTTGTATATTCTGGATATGAATCCCTTGTCAAATGAACAGTTTGCAAATATTTTCTCCCATTCTCTAAGTTGTCTCTTTACTCTGTTGATTTTTTTTTCCTTTGCTAGAAGATGCTTTTTAGTTTGATAGTATCTCATTTGTCTAGTTTTTGCTTTGATCCTGTTTTTGGGAATCATATTCAAAAAAATCATTGTCCAGGCCATTGTCATGGCTTTTCCTTTATGTTTTCTTCTAGTAGTTTTACAGTTACAGGTCTTATGTTTAATTTTTTTTTTTTTTTTTTTTTTTTTTTTTTTTTTTTTTTTTTTTTTTTTTTTTTTTTTTTTTTGTCTCCAAAGAGACAGAAACAGAAAGAGAGGAAGGAAAAGTGAGAAACACCCACCCAGTGTGTTTTCAGGCTGCTGGGTCTGGGACTCAAACCATGAATTTGTTCATGAGAGACCTAGCACCTTAGGCACCACACCACCTGCCAGCCCTTTAATCCATTTTTGAGTTGATTTTTGTACGTGATGTGAGATGAGGGTCTAATTTCATTCTTATGTATGTGAATATTAGTTTTCCCCAAATTGGTTATTGTTCCTTATTGTTTGTTCCTTACATCTTTGTTGAAAATCAATTGGCTGTAAATGCATAGATTTGTTCTGGGCTCTCTATTCTGTTCTGTTAGTAAATGTGTCTGTTTTAATGAAGTACCACATTGTTTTGATTACTATAGTTTGTAATAGATCTTGAAAAAGATAGAGACAGAATATATTAAAATACCAAGCATAGTGGGCATTCAATAAGTGGTAATTTAAAAACAAAACCAAACAAACAGGGGCTGGACCCATAGCACAGCAGTTAAGCCCTGTGCATAAGAAGTTGGATCTCACATGGCCTACTGCAGTTTGAGTCTCAATCTTGGCAGCTTGAAAAACACATCAGGTACGTGTGCATGAGTGCCCTAAATACTGAGGGGATGGATAAATGGAGGAAAAAAGATGGCAGTGTGACCGTGTCTCCTTGAGAGGATGACTTCTCTCTTTCTTTTACATGTGTAATGGGGGCTGCCTTCCAACATGGGAAGTGCTGCCTCAGGGAGCAGGGAGTGGGGGCCTGGCTGGGTATGACAAGGGGCCAGCATGTGTTAAATATAGGAAGAAATGGGAGCCAGGGGGTGATACGCTAAATGTTAACACTTAGTATATTTAATTCCAGGCTTTTTTCATGTTATATAGCTTTAAAAAAATTGGAATATCATTTGCACAAGCCATGTAATAAACATTTTATAGTATATATAAACTATAGATCACAGCGTTTTATCAACTTTTTTATTGCTTTATATTCTCCCATAAGATCAGTTTTTCTTTCTTTCTTTTTTTTTTTTTTTACAAGAGGATTCATGCACTCATCATAAGAGAAAGAGACAGAGAAAGAGAGAGAGAGAAAGAACCCACTGAAGGGTGTAGTTATGCCACAATCCTTTTTCTTCCATTTCTGCACTTTATCAGGATTTGGGACATGCACATGTGTCTGGTGTATTTTTCAAACTGCAAGGACTGGGATGCAAACTTCAGCCAGCCATGCAGGATCTGAGTCCCTGTAGAGTCAACCTTGCAAGACTGCTTTTAGTTTATAATGACTGCATTATATTCCATTGCACACTAATACATCAGTAATAACCAAACTCCAATAGCTAGCCAACAGTTTCTAATATTTGCTATGCACACACATCTTTGTATACATGGTCTGTGATTTCCTTTGGATGAATTTCTTTTTTTTATGTTTTTTTTTTATTATCATCATAATCTTCTTTATATTACATTGGATTACATATAACTTTACAGTGTATTACAATGCTTTTTCAAAAGGGAATGCCATGCATGTCAGTCAATACAGAGACATTAATCTCCCCACTTCAACATTCAATATCTTGTCTATGTTTTCCCCAATCATTATTATTATTATTCTAATTATTTTTTTAAAAAACAGTCAGTCACTATTTCTCATTTTGCTTGTAAAAAGACTTTGCCCTGGAGGAGTCCAACCCAGCGAGGCCCCAGGATCTGTCTGAGCCCCCCCAGACCTTTGCGCTCCGCTTCCTGCTTCCAGTCGGATCAACACGCTGGCAAGGCCACTGTTGTGCACCCCCTGACCTTGGAACAAAGCTTGGGTCAATTAGCATGTCAGCAATGCAGTTTGCTATTTGCTCCAGAAAACTGGTAGCCTTGCTGGGAAGTGACCCCCCTCTGACTCCCCAATTTACTACTATAAAAGAATTGCATAGCTCTCTTATACATCCTGAGTATATGATAACATTTTCCAGGAACTCCCCCGACCGCTCCCCTTTTCTATAATCACCTACTATTAATTACAATGCTTTATCTCCATGGTCACAGTAGAGGGTGGGCTGAAGTTCTATCTAGGCAGAAATAATCTTGACCTTTGGAAGGCCCTTCAAAATACATTTAAGGTAAACTTAATCCTTTCTTTCCTTTTTTTTTTTTTTGGAGAGGTTTTTCGCTATCGTGCGCTTACTTCACGCCGCAAATTCTCCTCTTGGGATCTTACGCGCCCGGCGTGAGTTGTAAGCCACCGGGTCCGAGAAACTGCAGTTGACTACGTGGGAGTCCAGGACATAGCCATTACACTCTGCGTTCCCAATCCTTTCTTTACACCAAAACTGGCGACAATCACCAAGCGAAATAGATAAATATTTTAGGACTCCTCAAATCAAGTTTTAAATCCCTATAAAACTATGTAAGTATCATTCTTTATTAAGATCCATAGGAACTAATATCTATTCTTGAGATTTTCTTTTCTCAGAGCCATTCCTAGTAATCACAAGATGGCTGCTGTGCTGCTGCTTACCGGAACCGCCTTCCAGAAACTGCATTCTATGGAGACCCACCTACAATTCCATGGAAACCCACCTACAATTGCGGAACTGCGACCCACCCTTAATCCAACCCTGAACTGCACGAGACCCACCCTTAATCCAACCCTGAATAGAATCTATGTTCCCTATTGTTAAAAACTTTATGAGCTGATAATTGAAACAGTAGCCCCTCTCCCATTTACTTGCATGTAACACATTTTCAATAAAAAGGCACGATGATCCCTAGCAGTGGTCACTTCTCAGAGAGCGATCTTTGAGGAGTGTCCGGCAGAGGACGTGTGTGAAAAGGCACCGAGGCCTCTGTCTTCTGTTCACCTGCGCCGCCTCCATCGAGATTTTGTTGAGAGCTGATGGGAAAGGAAGGAGCAACTCTAACTAAAGAATAAGAGTTTGGGTTTCATATTTTTACCACTTTAGGCAAAGCACAGTGACTTTACTTGATGGCCTAGGGGCTGGGGTGAGGTGCTGTCCTACGGGCAGGGCCCTCAGAAAGCCAGGTCTTTGCGAGCTGAGAGAGAGTTGCTGCATTGGAGAGCTGCCTTCAGCTGCTGGTGGGTTGGTTGGGTGTAGACCTGCCACTTGGCAGAGGGGCTAACCTAACAGAGGGCAAGTGGCCTAATTGTCTTGGGGTGACCAGAGGTTTGGGGTTTGGCTTTCCAAGCTCATTAAAGGAGATTGGACATTCAAGGATTTCCCAGGTGATACAAATTCATGAAATCTTTTAAAGCATTTTTAAAAAATCTGGCCAAAGACAGATGGAGAAACAAGAGAGGGGAGGTAAGGGAAAAGTACCACCCGGTGGGGCATGGTCACGCCACATGCCTGCTCTTCCATTTCCCCCTCCTTTGGGGATTTTGGGCACACATGGGCACACACCTGCACACACTCTGCATATTTTTCAAGCCACCAGATCTGGGGCTTGAACCACATAGTTGGCCATGTGGGATCCAGCTCCCTTAACCACCAGGCCACAGGCTGACCCCCTTTTAAAGCATTTTTCAAAAGGCGATTTCACATTTAAATTAGATTAATAAACAATAATATGTATAATAAGCACTAGTTATATAGCAAATCTGTTCATTACAGGTTGAACATTCCTAATCTAAAAGTCTAAAACCCCAGATGCTCCAAAATCCGCAATATTTTGAGCACTGACATAATGCCACAGTGGAAAATTCTATACCTGACTTCAGTCGTAATCCAAACAGACTGTGGTGTAAAATTACCTTCAGACTATGTGTACAAGGTGTATATGAAACATAGGTGAATTCCATGTGTAGGCTTGCGTCTACCCCTCAGATACCTCCTTATGTATATACAAATACTCCAAAATCTGAAAGAAACCCAAAACCCGGAACACTGCTGGTCCCAAGCACCTTGGAGAAGGGATTCTCAATCTGATTAGGCGTATAGTGACTATTATAATATAGATATTGGCACCTAAATGTGAACTTCCACCATACGGGCAGGCTATAACTAGGGCCTACAGACTCTATGCTGTGAGATAGCCTAGAGTCAGGGTAAAATACACCTCTCATAGCAAGTCCTCCCAGGACCCCCCACCTCAATCCTATTGCTTCTATTGACAATTCTCAAAACGCCATTCTGTCAAAGAGGCTCCTCTCCTTCTGTCTCCAAATACAGTCCTCAAAGAATTTACCAACCTAAGTAATCTCTTTTTCTTAAGTTTATTTTATTCATGATAGAGACTGCATGTACATACACACAAAAAAGAGAGAAGCACCCTTGACAGAGTCAAGGTCACTCCATGGTCCTTTCCACCCCACCCCACCCCACCCCACCCCAACCGGCTCTCCACCTTGTAAGGGTCTCGGGCACAAGTGTACATACCTGGCATGTTCCAGGTTGACCAGGCCAGGGATATAAGTCCGTGGTCCACCACCATGTGGCTTCTAGCACTGTAGTTCAGAACTCTAGGCTGGGCCCATAGAGCCAACTTGTATAACCATTGCATAAAACAAGCTGATCTGCATATAAGAAACACCTGATCCAGACCGGCTGACCATCCCCCAGTTTGCAAGGACCTCAGTGGGGACAGTAGCCTCCTGAGCCCTGAAGCCAGGCCCTTCTTTCTGCCAGCCCATCTTCCTTCCAGAACTATTCACTTGGCAAGAATTGGACACTGTAGCCCCCTCATGTTCTCATTGAGCTAGCCACTTTCACCTGCAACGACCCCATATTCTCCGTCCAAGTCCCCTTCCCTGGGGGAAGGCGAGCACTAATGTTTGTTAAGAACCTACTAATAGAAATTAGTACCACCATTCCCACTGCATGGATGTGGAGACTGAGGCTCACTTGGGAAGGTGCTTGTCAACAGTGACTTGGGCACTCACTCTACCTTCTAGGGCCCACTCAGCCTCTCTCACACACCCCTTCTCCGGGAGGAAACAGGCTAATGGCTCCTCCCTGAAGCTGCCTCTTGGACCTCAGCAGACCTGGGCAGCTTATTCTGTACTTGGTTCGTGGTGGCTGAAGCCATCCCCAGACCCTGAAGCTGAACTTTGGTTTCAGCGAAAACCTCACTTTGCAGTTCTTGCATCTACGTAGGATGAGGCTTATTGATCATAATCCTTTGCCTCTACCTCCAGCTCCCGGAGTATGTGAAGGGGGCTGGGGCCGCAGAACATTCCAAGCGCACTTGAGGAAGCAATTTCACGGGGCAGGGCATGGTGAGAAGTCACCTTTTCCTATAAAGGGAGAGTCTGGCATTGCATAGGCTAAAGAGAAAATGTCCAGCTCTAGTCCCTCCACCTCCGCACCCCAGGTCGAGTAAGGCGGACTAGTCCCAGGGGGTATGAGGAGTTGGGCGACACACCTGCCTGCGGAATGCTCGAGGACAGGGTGGGGTTAATTTGTTTTTAAAGTGACTGCCTGTTCCTCTCCCTTCTCCCCCTTACTCTGTTCTCTGAGTTCAGAAGGAAACTGGAAGTATGATACCTTCGTTCAACTGTAGCAAATCCACACATGCAAGGGCATGGCCCAAATCACCAGGAACAGGTGTGGGCAACGCCATCTGGGCCCTGTTTTACCGCCTTTCCCAATTCCCTTGGCCTTCCTGGGCAGTGGAGGGGTAGGGTCAGCATAGACTCGATGAGGCCTGTCTGGGGGTTCCTGGGTCCACAGTTGCCCACCCAGCTTCACATCCCAGGAAGCTTAAGTGAAGAATTAGTCAGTTGTTTCCCTTGGTCGCCCAGCTTATCTCCTGACTCAGTGACAACGAGGGCAGGTGTCTGGGAGATTTCCAGGGCCAGGCTCCCCTCTGGTCTTCCCTGGAATAGGTCGTCATTTGGCATGACACATCAATTGTATAAACTCTACACTTCCCCTTCCCCAATCTTCTAGAAGGTTGTACTGGCTTAAATAAGTTTCTCCCCAAAATTCATGTCACCTTGGGGACCAGCAGGTGGCGTGGTGGTTAAAAGTGCTGGACACACCCACATGATCAACTGCGGTTCGAGTCCCCCATCTGGCGGCTTGCTTTCCCACTTTCCCTCTGCTCTCTTTCTCTCTCTGTCTGTCTCTCTTTGGTCAAATTAAAATAAAAGAATGAATAAATAAAATTGAATAAATAATTTTTTTAAAAAAAAGAATTAAAAAAAATTTCATGTCACCTGGACCCCCAGAACATGACCTCATTTGGAAATAAGATCTCTGCAGATATAAGCTGAGGTCATGCTGGGTTAGGGTGAGCCCTAATGCAATGACCGGTGTCCTTTTTTAAAAAAAATTGCCAGAAGGTGTGTGCACTTGTCAGAAAGAAAAGAAGAGAGAGGGAGGGATAGAAAGAAAGAAGGGGAGGATCACGCCACAATATCTTTTCTCCATTGCTCTATCCCATCAAGATTCTGGGCACGCATGCACAAGCACCTAGCATGGTTTTTAAGTTGCCAGAACTAGGATTTGAACTGTAGTCAGCGATGTGGGATTTGGTTTCCTAAACATAACACTTAAACCACTGTGCTACAGGGCTGGTCCATGCCTGGTGGCCTTATAAGGAGAGAAAAACAGGGACAGAGACACACATGGAGAATATGGCCATGTGACAAGGGAGGAGCGATTGGAGTGATGCAGCTTCAATCCAAGGAGTGTCAAGGTTTGCTGGCAACCAGCAGAAGATGAGAGAAAGGCAAGGAAAGATTCTCCTCAGAGCCTTTGGAGGGAGCGCAGCCCAGCTGACACCTTGGTCTTGGACTTCCAGTCTGCACAACTGTGAGAGAACAAATTTCTGTGGTTCAAAGTTATCACCTTGATGTACTTTGTAATATAGGCCTAGGAAACTAACACAGAGCTCATGGATCGTCCTCACTGGGCCTTTGCCATTACCCAACTCACACCCATACCACACGTCACAGACCCAGAGGGCCTGTTGTCAAGTGCCCTTCCCCCAGGTCTAGATCCTGTCAGACTGCGACACCGTGAGGGCAGGGGCTAGGGCACAGTGAGTGGCACCCAGGCTCATGCACCATCTTGGCTGCTGGGTGTCCAGGCTGATCCTCTGAGTCTGAGGTCTTCACTGTCCAGCAGGAGAGCAGGACTTGCTGGGACCTCCTGGCTCTGTTCCCCTCGAGCTTCAGCTTCCCTCTGTCCAGGGAGCAGGGGCAGAAGGACCAAGCCTCACTCCCCAGCTAGGTTTTGTGTCAGGGCCATTTCCACTCGATTCTGGCCTAACCTCTCCCTTTTCTTTTTCAAATCCCTTCGGGATCACTTTCTCTGGAATATTTACCTAGCCTGAGGTATCCAGACTCAGGTGTTCAAATGAGAGGTCGGCAGTTGGTCATGGATTCTGGCTGGAAGCCCATCCAGGAAGGAGTCCTGGGGACTCTACCTGTTTCCCCATCCACCCGCATAATCTTTAATCCGCCCATCATTTTTAGATCACTTGCATGATTATCTCATTCTACTTTCAGTTTTGCCCTCTACCATTAAACTGCCAGTATGAAATGATTTAATTGACGCCAAGTGTCCAAGAATATGCCTTACATCTTGTAGACTTAACAACATGTTCATTAACTTCCTGCTATAGGAGAAGGAAGGTCAAGCTGCTGAGCAAAACACGCCAGGCCTGATTCCAGCTTGAGGAAATGAGTACAAAAACAGAAGGTGCTCTAGGCACAAAGACTCCCATCTCTGGGTTCCTTGTATTAGGATCAACCATTAACAGCTCAAGTGTCCAACTGGCTAAATAAGTTACAGTGGCAGTCAATAGAATGTGGTGGCACTCCAATATTATAGAGTCTTTAAAAATATGTGAATGAAATATTGGTAATAACAGAGGAAATATCTGAATTCTACTTCATCCAGAGATGTTTGTGAACCTCGGCATGGAGCCTCCTAAGAGCGTGCTGCTTTTTGGTCCACCAGGTACTGTGCTCGTGCGGTTGCTGACGGGACTGACGCGTGCTTCACTGAGTTAACTGGATCCAAACCTGTACAGAAATACATCAGTGAGGGAGCTCAAATGATATGTGAGCTCTTCAAAATGGCCAGAACAAAAAAAGCCTGCCTTATCTTGATTGGTGAAATTGATGCTATTGGAGGGGCTCGCTTTGATGACAGCGCTGGAGGTGATGACGAGGTGCAGAGAGCAATGCTGGAACTGATGGGTCAGCTGGGTGGTTTGGATTCTCAAGGCAAGAGTAAAGTGCAGATGGCCACTAACAGGCCCGATCCTTCGGACCCAGCATTGGCGAAGCCAGGGAGATTGGATAGAAAGATTGAATTTAGCTTGCCTGATCTTAAAGATGACTCACATCTTTAAGGTTCATGCTCGTTCAATGAGTGTTGAAAGAGACACCAGATTTGAATTGTTAGCACGACTATGTCCAAACAGCACTG
This sequence comes from Tupaia tana, assembly GCA_026018925.1. Lineage (NCBI taxonomy): Eukaryota > Metazoa > Chordata > Mammalia > Scandentia > Tupaiidae > Tupaia > Tupaia tana. The sequence continues at coordinate 28,777,558 of JAKSZU010000020.1, read as the reverse complement.
TGGCTGAGATACGAAGTGTCTGCATGGAACGAGTCTGTTTGCAATCAGAGCACGGCCGGAAATTGCTGCTGAGAAGGCCTTCTTGAAAGCTGTAAATAAGGCCACTAAGTCTTACGACGCCAAATTCAGTCCACTCCTCGCCACATGACATACAACTGAGTCTGGAAAGCTTTCAAGTGAAAGTTCTTCTATTGGACTCCTCATATATATTGACTTGTTAATAACCACTTTAGACACAAAATAAACATCTTCCAACTGAAGAAAAAAATACAATAAACCTGATTTTAAAAGACAGCTTTAGGCCTTGGTTCTCTGCCAGAACCCTGTGTTGGTGATCCCTTTGACCCACCCCGACCGAGTGACAGCCCATCACAGCTCAGACCCCATCATGACCACATGGTATGTTCCCATGGTGGAGGTTTAGACTGGGGGCAGTGGCTCTAGCTGGGTCTCAGGGGCATGCAGAGACAACGTAGTGAACAGGGGAGGCAGAGCAACAATACAGAAGGGACCCTGGAGACCTGGGTCCTAGGCCAGGGCCTGCCACTTAGCAGCTACAAGACAGAGCACGGCCTTCTCTCTGAGCCTGTGCCTGCTCCTTGGGAGAATGAGGAACTCGGACAACGTGATTGCCAAAGCCTCCTCCAGTTCTAAAGTTATTGCTGAGATTCTTTTATTTCAGGTTTGAAAAAAGGGAAACCTGGGCTGGCAGGTGGTGTGATGGTTAAGACACTAGACTCCCACATGGCCAACCATGGTTCAAGTCCCAGACCTGGTGGCTTGCTTTCTCACTCTCCCTCTCTCTCTCTCTGTCTCTCTCTGGTCAAATTGAAGAATAATAATACATAAATAAAATTAAATAAATAAATAATTCATACAAAAGCAAGGGAAGCCCAACTGTGGGACACACAGATAGCCAGTCCAGGGTTTGGTTTCTGACTAAGCACTGTTGCTAACTTCCGGGCTTTAGTTTTCTTCTCCTTAAAGTTGAGTGAGTGGAGTAATTTAGATTCCTGGGCTTCATGCCAACCCTGCCCCCGTACCACCCTGTGCTCCCAGAACATCCCTTCCTGCTTCCTGGGGTCACCATGCTCAGAAGACGTTGCTTGGGTAGGCATTGTTCCCCAACCCCCGGACAGAAGTAAAAGGAAAAGGCAAAAGAGCTCGTTGGGGTGAAAATGCTCCACACTTTCCGAGAAAGGGACTCAGAGAGGCAGCCCTGGGATAATGGCATTGGCTTTTGTGTGGCCCAAATGCCAGGGTCCCTGGCTTCACCACAGCCTAGAGGCCAAGCCCTTGGGATCAAGGCTTCCCCTCCATAGCCTGGCTCCCGCCTTCTCAGTAGCTCAGTACTGGCACGCAGCATGCTACTGTCGAGGGTCTGGCCACGGGCCACCAGTGTCCAGCCCTCTGCTCTTTCTCTTTTGTAGTCCTTCGCAAGCAAATCGCACACTTCCTGGACAGAGACCCGCACAGCAGGGAGCCAGGCTCATACCTGGACTGTTGAGCATGGGGCAGCAACAGGGAACAGGCTTTGGGGTCATGCAGACCTAGGCCTGAGTCCCAAATCAGAGGGCCAGTTTTTTTGTTTGTTTGTTTTTGTTTCTGTTTTGCTAGAGGACACATGTGCTTGCTGGAGAGAGACAAAGAGAGGAAAAGTAAAAAAGCACCCCACCATGGGGGATGGTCACATCACGATCTCTTCTCCTTTCCTCCCTCCTTTCAGGATTCTGGGCTCGCACACATGTGCCTGGTTGTTTGTCAAGCCACCAGGTCTGGGACTCGAACTGCATAGTCGGCAATGTGGGATCCTATCTCCTTAACTACCATGCCACCAATTAGCCCTGGAGGGCTAGTCGCTCTGTATGTAAAATGATCATGCTCTTTTAAATCCGTGTGTCCCAGGTTGGGTCCTTCTGGAAACTGAAGCGGAGTTAGGAATAAGAAGGTTTATTGGGAATAACACCTCTGAGAAGAAAAGGGAGGCAGGACTGCGCAGGGGAGCTCGGCAGACACAGTCACACAACCCCTGCCCTAGAGGGTACTCTGAGCCCCAGTCTGCCTGTCTGAGGAGCCCCGTGGGGCGGAGATGGCCGGGTCCTTGCACTGCCTCAGTCACTGCATTGTCGCCGAGAGGGGAGCAGCCTTGCAGCTTAAAAGCCGAGGCACACCCTGACAACGCCAGCTTCTGGAGGCCGTCAGCTAACTGTCCTCTGCACTGGACAGCAAGTCCTCTTGTAAAGGCCTTCTCCGTGCCTACACGGGGAAATGATGAAGAGCTGAGCCCGCAGCAAGCCTGGGTTAATTCCTTTCTTTGCCTTAGAGCTGAGCTCAAATTCCAGTTTTGTGACTTATGTGTGACCAGGAACAAATGTGATCAGGTGAGTTAGCGTTCTTTGGTTTCACTTGGTCACCCAACCTGGCCCATGACTCAGTGATGACAGGAGTGCGTGTTCATCTCCCTGAACCTCGGTTTTCTCATATGTGAGATGGGGACAGCGCTGTGCACCTCACAGAGGTGCATGCCAGGATCACGGGGGCGCACCCAGGCCTGGCACTCTCCTGCAGGTCTTTTTATTCAAGCCTTAATTAGTCAGACACTTTAACTCCAGCTAAGTGTCCGAAGTCTGAGAGCACCTCCGTTAGCAGCACGATAATGATGATTCTGTGAAGACAGAATTACACAGAGGGAGGTAAGCAATTTTAGGGAGCCCTGTAAAGCTAGGGACTCCCACTTTGGGCAGCTTAGAGGAGAAATCTCTCTTGAAGATCCTGACTTATGGGCCAGCCGTGGCCTGGTGGTTGAGGCAGCCAGATCCCGCATGGCTGACCACAAAGTTCGAGTCTCAGACTCCGCAGCTTCAAAAACATGCCAGGCCTGTGTGCTTGTGTGCCTAAAATCCCGAGGGGAGGGAGAGATGGCAGAGAAGGGACTGCAGCGTGACTATCCCCCATGGCGGGGAGGGGCTTTCTCAGTTTCCCTCTTTCTTTCCGGCAAGTAGAAAAATAAATAAATAAAAATCCTGTCTAGGGTCTGGCTGTCTGTTCAAACCAGTCTATCTTCCTTCCATGAGAAAAGCTCATCTCACTCTTGTTCCAACTTGCCTACACCCCAAGTCCAGACTGAATTTTTTGTCCACACGGAACTTAAACTCGACTTCGGGCTCCTGGCCCTGGGCAAACCCAGCAGACAGAAGGTATCGGAGGTGTCCACTGGCCAGAACTCAGAGAACCCCCTCATGCCCTCCCCACTTCCTGACTCCTCCCTGTCCCATCAGATGTTGGGAGAGGAGGAGAAAGGACCACAGGGACCCCATGACCCGGACCACACACCCTCCTTATCCACGCTCTCAGGTTCTGCTCGAAAGACTGCAAAACCCAGTGGGAGGCAGGAAAGACTTTGCACACAGATGGGCCTGGACAATTATTCTAGACTCCTCCTCTTTTCCTTAGTTTCTCTCATGAGTCTCTACCTCCAGGAATGATGTCTGGGATGGGATGAGAAGCCATGTGCCCTTTATCGGTGTCTTAACAGTTAGAGCGCACTTCCCGTCTCCGAGTTCACTGAGCCTCACAGCCATCTGGTAGGGGTTATTATTCTGCTTACGGGTGAGGAGCAGAAGGCTCACAGAGGCGGTGACTCTCCTCGAGCAGCAGAGCTGGGCCGCAATCCCGGGTGTCCTAATGCCCACTTGGAGTCTTGGCCCCCCCAGGGAGCTCCAGAGAATGCCCCACACCTATGGCTATCTTTGCACTGGAAAACGGGAGGTTATCTGTGTGTGGTCAACAAAATATCCAACTCCTACTTTGCTGTAACCTGAAATGCTTTTTTCTCCTCTAAAGATGATGATATTCTCTTGCCCTAGCCAAGAGAATATCATCAAAGAACAAACCAATAGAAACATATGTCAAATGGGGCCAGCAGGTGGCGTGGCGGTCAAGGCACTGAATTCCCACATGGCTGACTATGGTTCGAGTTCCAGAACCAGCAGCTTGAAAATCATGCCGGGCACATGTGTGTGCATGCCCAAAATCCTGGGAAGAGAATGGAGTACAAGGGATTATGGCATGGCCATCTCCTCTGAAGGGTGATTTCTCACTTCTCTGTCTCTGTGTCTCTCTCTGGCAAGTCCACTTGCCCAATGGCAAAAACAAACAATGACAACACTCCTCCCCCCTACACACACAAATAATAACCAGCAAGTTAATAGGTGGAACCTACGAGCAACTGAACCGAAAAATGATCCAAAGGGCCCCGCTGGGGCTTGGTTGCCGTACAAATTCTCTCCTGTGATATCCTCCTGCTGTCCCATCCAGGTGACCGATGGTCAAACCCCTTTTACATCGATGGCTTCTCTGCTCCCAGGAAAGAATGAGATCAGTTCGTCAGTACGAGGTGGAAGGGCTGATGGAGGCACCCTGCTGCTTCTCCACAGTGTCTGCCTTTGGGCATGGGCCATAACTAGAGTTTCAGTTTCAGAAAGCAAGTGGTCAACAGGGTGGTAGGGCCTCTGCGGTCCTCCGCGACGGCGCCATGGTGTCGGCTGTCTACTCCTCCTTGGACAAGCCCAGCCCTGCCTGGGATGCAGAAATGCTGACTCTTCGTTCCAGGCTCCATGATGTCCGAGAGTCTGAGCTCCCTGCTCTGGGACCATTCCCTCCACAGACACCCCACACCCAGGGAACCAAGTCTCGAGGAACCAGGAGCAGGGGTTCACACCGTGGCAACGTGTGGGGAGAACTTCCATTGTTTTTCTTTGCAGAGCTTCAACTACCGGCCCTCAGCTCAGAACTCTGCCCAGCACACCTTGTTTGGGGTCTCTATTCCTTCTTCCTTGTGCCTGTGAGTCCCAGAAGCTCAAAATGGGGTGACCTAAGCCCCAAGGTATCCAGAAGCACTCCAACTTCCTCCTAGCTCACAGTCACTCACTTCTCTCTAGGTTCTACCCTCAACCCCATCGCCCACGCCAGATCTCTCATGGAACTTTCCCAGATCGCTGGGCTTTCCGGCCCCTCCTCTCCCTCCAAATCTACCCTTTGAGGAGGGTCTTCCATGTGTCTGACACTAAGCAGATACTCTAAGCCCACCACCCCTTTCCAACAGATGGCATATGGCGTCTTTCCAATTCCTACTCCTAGCCCACACTGCTCACCCAACTCCCCGTTTCCTAGGGTCTCTACATCTCACTTTCTCATTCTTATAGAGCCCGAAGCTCACTCCCTCTCTGCCCTTCTCCCCCATTCTCCCCTGCCCTCTCTCCTGAAGGGCCCGGCTGCCTCTTGTTGCTGTAGCTGTCTGAATCTCCTGCAAGACAGGGCCAGCCCTGGCGGGTGGAGGAGAGGGCCAGGAACCCTGGCAGAAGGGCGGCCTACTTTGTTTCCAGTGTGTCCTGTTTCTAATCCCCCAGATCCCCTCTCAGCCCTCCCCCACTTGGCCCAGGCTGACAAGAAGCAGAGCAATGGGTGTACTAGAATAGCTTTCCTGGTGGGGAAAGTGGGTGGAGATTGAGGAAAGAAAAGGATGATTGGCACGGAGCCCCACCTTCTTTTGTCCTCCTCCCTGGTTCTCCGGCCCCTTCAGGGAAATACACCTGCTTCAGGCCAGCCGGTGGGGACAGGCTCACCTCTGCTCCTCACTCCACCGCTTCTGTGCTGTGGCGCTTCCCAGGGAGCCATGACGGGGGCCCACTGGAGGGTCCCCTGGGTGCTCCTGAGCTGCTTGGGTGCCTGTTTCCTTCAGCCAGCAGTCCTGAGTAAGTGCTGGACCTGGAGCAGCATTCTGGGACGGGGAGGCTGTGTCAGGGAGCTGGGCCTGGCAGAGAGAGAGAGCAGGGAGAGTGAGAAAAGGGGAAGAGCAGCGAGGGGCGAGGGAGAGGCGAATGAGATGAGAGAGATGGGGGAGAGAGGGGGAGGATGCCGGAGAGGACAAGAATACAGACAGCAAAGCAGAGAGACGTCTAGGGGCAGGGGCGGCCCGGTGTGGGAGAATCCATGGGGGCAGCCAAGGCTTATTGGTGGAGAGGAAGAGACCAGGACATAGAATAGAGCAGGAAGGGCCACAGGTGGTGTGGTGGTTAAGGTGCTGGCCTCCCACATGGCTGACCGTGGTTCGAGTCCGGGAACTGGCGGCTTGCTTTCTCACCTTCCCTCTCTCTCTCTGGTGAGTGTCCAGCCTTGTAGCAAATTGGAAAATAAAATAATAATATAAAAAATAAATACTTCTAAAAAAAGAGAAAGAATAGAGCAGGGAGAGAGTGTCGAGAGGTGACATTGCAACAGAGAAACCCAGGAAAACCAGGTGACAGAATGAAAGAAAAATTCCTCTACAGATACAGAGTCAGAGGGCCAGCCAGAGGCATGATGGGTAAGACGGCTGGATCCCACATGGGCAACTGTGCAGTTTGAGCCCCTGACCCGGGGATTTGAAAAATACACCAGGCACATGTGTGCGTGTGTGCCTAAATTCCAAGGGGAGAACGGAGAAGGGACTGAGGCATGGCTGTCCCCTTTGGGATGTGATTTCTCACTTTCTCTCTGTCTCTCTGGTATGCACCCTTTAGCAAATTAAAAAAAAATAATAAAAAAATTTAAAAATAGAGAGTTAGAAGCAGGACAGGTAAGAAATCAGCACATCAAAGCAAAATAGATACAGAGAAAAGAGAAAAACCAGGGGCGGCAAGCAGAACTGGAAGGAAGTGACAGGGATGAAGAGGCAGGTCTCCTGGGAGCGAGGCGGGAGAGAACAAGGCGGGGTCCGGGAGGCGAGGGAGCCAGGAGCAGTCGGCCTCTTGCCCTGAACCTTGGGCATAAGAGCCTCCTTTTGAGCTAGTGCCTCCAGGCAGGGCATGCAGCCCTGGTATTGGCCTCGGTGCTCCACAGCCACCTCCCCTTCATGTACCGAGCTGGGGTGGGGGCGGACACGGGTGTGTTGGAGACACGGCCCTGTGGAGCCCCCCCAGGCTGCCCTCTCGGTCCAGGAGCAGGTTTCATTCTGTGTTTCTGGTGCCTGAGCCTCCTGGGAGGCTCTGGGGTCTAGGAGAGGTAAGGGGCCAAGAACCCCAAGTGTGTTAGCATCACAGCTCCCCCTACACCTCCACAGGCCTGGGAACGCTTTCCCCGAAGTAATAATTTCCTGGCAAGGTGGTCAGAAGGCACAGACAGCGGGAGACACAGGGCCGGCGAGGCGGAGTAGTCTGCCTTCCTTGAGAGTTTAAGGGCTTGGCTTAGAGCAAACCCAACCACCGCGTACCCAGCCTTCGCAGGCCCCGCTCTCACCCCACGAGCCTACTCATCACGCAGTGAGGGGGCCAGGCCAGAGCTGGAGCCGGCACTTACAGACCTGTCCTGAGGATGCGGAAGAAGGGGTTTTAACGGGAACCATGGCCCACGGCTGTGAGGAGGAGGCGCTTGGATCTAGGAGCCCTGGGGCAAGTCGTGCCTTTGCTACTACCTGTTATGGTTCCCACGCCCAGGTCCCATGGTAGCTCCCCCGGCCTCGCGCCCTAAAAGTAGAGGCTGTCCCCGAGGGCAGCAGTGAGGACTTCCTTAGGGAAAAGCCCACACAGGTGAGAGCAGAAAAGCAGATGGTAAATGGCATGACCTCCTGACCCCTCAGTTTAAGTTTCAACGTTCTGTGATTTCAAGTCACCCTACAAAGTGTTAGGAGTCTCTCTGTCTCTCTGTCTCCACTTGCCCTGTGGTTGCGCAGTCTAGCCAGGAGGAGCCAGGAAGCTGAGCCTGTCGAGAGGAGTCTGAAGGGGAGAGAACTGGGATGAGAGTGGGCATGGAAAGCTTAAGGCCATGACCTTGAGATACAGTGAAGGGTGGTAAATGTGACATCCTTGACCCTGGAGAAGCATTGGTGTGGCCTGGAGCTCTGAGTCCTGGCCACTGGTAAAGGGGACAGCATGGGGGCAGGGCTAGGGGCGGAGGTGGGGCGGGGGATAGTGCTGGAGCATCTGGTCGACCATGACCGAGGCCTTGGTGGGGAAGAGCAGTCACTAAGGACAGGCAGGTGGCCCTCACCCTCCCAGGGCAGCTTCCGGGGACTGGCAGCACCTCCTTTTTTTAGTTTGCAGAGGGGGTTTACGGAGGACCTGCCTATATTTGAGTCTAAGGTCTGTTTCCACACTCACTGGCAGGACCCTCACCCAGCCTGCATCACACAAAGCAGGCATCAGAGCCTCCTCTGTCCCAGGCCAGGAAGGAAAAAAAGTCAATGTCCCCAAGGGAATGGCAGCTGTGAGGACTTCCTTAGGGAAAAGCCCTCGCAGGTGAGAGGAGAAAAGTGGGGCGCCCAGAGAGCAGCTGGACCTGGAAGTGGCTCCTGGTGGCTCCTGGCAGGAGTGACTCAGAAGGAAGCCTGGCAGCGCTGTGTCTGTGCCCCATGGTAAGGAAACTGGGGCCAAAGAAGGCTGTCTCCAGTGCTATCAGTGACCCAGTAACCAAGGGCCACCGCCCTGAGCGGCCACAGGGAGATGCCGGACTGTAGTGAGTGTAGGACAGAGGAGCGCCACAGTCACAGAGGGCCCCAAGAGGAAGGCTCACCTGTCAGCGTGGCCTCAGAGAGCCTCCAATCTCCTCTCAGTGTGGGAGAGGCCTCGCGAACCCACCTCCAAGGGAGCCTAACCCTCCACAAGACCATCTACACCACCAAGAAACCCTCGCTGTGCTCAGGAGAGGACCCCTGGGCAAGGGATTATGCCTGGAAAGTCCATCACATTCAGGGCAACAGCTCAGCAAGATGCACAGCGAACACCAGGCACTTCAAATCAGAAGACCCACTGCTGACATTGGCGCCTGCCAGCCCAGGGAACGTAGGCTCTGCAGCCCTGGGGGCTTCCTTGGCAAAATGACGCTAATAGGAGAGGGCTCACGTAAGATTGTCATGAGATAAAACGAGGTGGCGTGGGAGTTAAGGCACTGGACCGCACATGGTAGACTGTGTGGTTGGAGTCCTGAATCCGGTGGTGTGAAAATCATGCTAGGCACATGTACATGCGTGCCCATCCCAAATTCCAAGAAAGGGGATTGTGGCATGGCCTTCCTCGCCAGGGGGTGATTTCTCATTTTCTCTCTCTCTCTCTGGCAAGTGCACATGTTTTATTAGAAAAAAGAAAAAAATGTAGATGAGCCATTAAAACTTAAGTTTGAGAGAGGGACCCCTCGATTCCAGAGCTGGAGAACTAGGGGCGAAGAGAGTGCTGGAGCTGAGACTGCAGTGGGCATCTCTGTTGGCTCAGGGTGTGTCCATTCGTCTGAGGATCCCCATGCCTCTAAAAGCTCGCTGAGTTTCTTACCCAGTTCTTCTGTGGATTCACAAGGGCTGGTGTGGTTTGTTCAGAATGTGGCTTATTTCATGAATCGACTCCAAATACCAGCCTCAGCCATGGAGCAAAGGCACGCTTGAGTTGACTGCATGGTTGCACAGTTCCCTGCCTGGCATTCTCTTCCACGCCCATGCTTCCTGGGCTCAGATCTGGAGGCCAAGTCTGGCCTGGCACAGCTTGACATGCGAGTAATTTATGTCTCTGTTGCCAGGAGAAGCCAAGAAGCAGTTAGTCTTTCATGTGTTCAAACAAGTGGGTTTACTACTTTGTGTGCTTTCTGGTTTCACGGTACTGTTAAGCGCTTCAGATAGATGCGATACGTAGCTCCCGGAACCACTTCTCTAAAGGCCTGGACCGAGACGTTATAGGCTGTCTCCTGGTTTCAACCTATAACCGTGAATATAATTTTCTTTCTATTAGGCTAAGCTCATTTCCCAGCATGTGCTGTAGAGTTGAGTCAAAATTAACTGAATTTGTTTGTTTTTCTTAGAAGTTTAAATCTTGTTTTACTTGAGGTTCTTAAGAGTCCCCAGGAGGGACCAGCAGATGGCATAATGGTTACATCTCTGGACTCCCACATAGTCGACCACAGTTCAAGTCCCAGACCTGGCGGCTTAAAACTCAGGCCAGGCACATGTGCATTGTGTGCCCAAGATCCTGAGAGAATGGAGGAGAAGGGATTGTGGAATGGCCACCTCTCCAGGGGGTGATTTCTCACTTTCTGTCTCTCTGTTGCTCTCTGTGTCTCTGGTGAGCACACTCACCCTGTAGCAAAAATCTCTCAAAAAAAAAAAAAAAAGGAACATCACACCACCAAGTGGAGCAGGCCGGACTAGAATCCAGGCCTCCCGACTGTTCACCCACTGAGTTTTACAGAGCACGACCTTCACAAGAAAACATCCCAACAGTCCAGCCCAGCACACCAATGGAGGGAAGGACAGATGCACTCACAACTCCTGCTGAGCTAGTCATTCATTCATTCACACATTAGTGAATTAAACAGCTATTTAAGGAACGCTTCCTGCGTGCTGACGTTGTTCCCAGCAGCGCTGTACGTACACAGCGAGATGGAGCAGACATGCCCAGCCTCCTGGAGCGAAGATCACGGATACAGACATTCAATAATTACAGAGACGTTCCCAGTACGAATGTAACAAGTGCAGGGTGTGATGAGGGTAAAACAGCTACATTTACATTAGAACTTCATGTATTTTCGGTTTATTTATTTATTCTGACTGCACCCAAAAGGGTCTTGACACTGTGATCTACTCCCAGCCTCGGCTAGCCTGGATGATGGGCACATCTGTGCCCAGTGTACTCAGGGAGGCCTCCAGACATCTGCCCAGAACCATCCCATGTGGATCACGTTTTACGCTGTGCCACTGTCTGGTCCCTGACCTCGTTTAGATTAGTGAATCCAGGAAGGCCTCTGAGAAAGGGCTGCATGTGTTGGCTGAGTCCAGAAGGCTGAGGAGCAACCAAAGTGGAGAATGGGGGGTACACCATGAGCGAGGCAGGGCAGAACCTGTGAAGAGTCAGGAGAGAACTCGACCCCTGGGAGGACACGGAAGAGACAGGCGGGTGCTAGATCGTGCAGGGCCTGCTGAGCAGAGGAGTGGATTCTGGATTTTAAGTAACAATAAAATGGGTAGACAGTGAGTGGTTTTAGGTAAAAGTGTGGCATGATCAGATCTGAACTTTGAAATGATAGGTGTGGATACGGTGAGAAAAATGGATTGGAGAGGAGCAAGGATGAAGTGGGAGGCCGTTTAAGAACCGGGTGTGAGCATCCAGGCAGACGGTGCTATTGCTCGGCCAGAGGCAGCAGCAGCTGCGACCTGGGAAAGCGTTAAGAGAACAGCAAGCAGTGTCTGCTCTAATACGCTATCGAGGACCCCTGCCTTGGCCAAGGCCTTGGGATTTTCCGAGGCAAAGCTAATAGGCAACGCAGAATGCTGTTAATCGAGCGAAGTATGTTTCATACGTTGCCACCTTGGTATCATTATATCTATCAGCATCCCAGTTTTATAGGTAAGGACCCCAAAGCTCAGAGAGGTCAAGTAACTTGCCCAAGTCACAGGGCAAATGCTCATCAGTCTGACATCAGTACCCATGCTCTTAACTGCTCCGTGATCCTCCCTCACCACTTCTGCCGTTACTTGCCCATGTCAGGCTCAGAAGGACCCTTTTTCAAAAGCACCATATCTGGCAGGAATCACAGCAAAAACAAGCAAACGCCAAATCGTAGTCAGTACTGCAGCCGTTATTGCTGCATTTCCAAGTCATCCCCTTCTCCGCGCCAAGCCAGACCGGCTGCCCTGTGTCCTGAGGGAGCTGGGAGGTCAGAACGGCACTGACATCATCCCAGCTTTCTCAGGCCTCCTTTACTTTCCCTCATCACCGTCTTCTCTGGGCTACCCTCAAAACTTTAAGTCAATACCACCCGGAGAAGTAATTTGGAATTCTCCCTTTGCAGCTGACTTCAAGGCCAAAACCTTATCTCTTCTTTTGTACTATGCTGGCTGGCGGCACACCCTAAGCAAAGCCTGTCACCCAGGATTTACCACAGGTCATTTGACCTCATTTCTCCTGGCACGCGATGTGGCAGTACCGAGGCTCCCCTGGTGATAGCCCCAGAAGCTCCAGGACCAAGCCTAGAAGGCCCAAACCCCGCTTTGACCATGGCATGCCAGCACTGCTCCAATACTCTTGTTCTGCACACTTTCCTCAAAGGAAGTTTGAGTTCCAGCTCCTGCCATCTTGGTTTTAGAGCATGTCTCTCTGGGCTCCAGTTGAGGCAGCACACCATCCTAGCCTGAGGGTGCCCTCAGGACCATCCTAGCCTGAGGGTGCCCTCAGGAGCTTGGCTGCCTTCATAGCCTCAGCGGGGGTCATACTGCTGAGGCTACAACTGTCATGTTGGCTCCTCCTGGCCCAGAACCGTTGTCACAAGAGAAACAGGTACTCCTCACCCTCTCTCCAACCTCAGTTGAAGGAACCAAGGACCAAGAGATGGAGGACATTTGAGTTCAGTCATTCAGCAGATGTTACAAAGTAAGTCTGGATTCCAGGTGCTGCAGATATCATGAAATCGGTTACTTTAAGGGTATTTCGAATCAGTATTTTTCTTCATCTTGAATTCTAGGGATAATAGGGGAAAACTACCCAGCAGATGCAAGACTGGGTCCACTCAATTCTGAGGCCAGTACATGCACAAATAGCCGTTCACTTCCCACGCAGGGCAACAAGGCTGGTGGTTCTGCTTCCTTCCCCCAACTTCCCTATACCTTTCAGGGTGCCAGCTGCCCCCTTGTGAGTAAATGTTCCCTTCAAGGCTAGCTTTACCACTGGGTTCTTTCCTTGGGCTCTACACTACCCTGGCAGTCTGGCAAAAAGCCCCACAAATCAGGAAATAACGGCAGAAAAGTGCAATGTTGTAGCTGGTATGGGTTAGGGTTTCTTATGTCTAATTCCAGGAAAAACTCAGGACAAACAGACCAGATGCTAAGAATAGGCCTCAATCCACAGCAATGCAAGGCACGGGCCTTGTTTTCTCTTCAGGGAGTGGCCTCACCACTCTGTGGGAATGTTATCTCCCACCATTGACACTGTGGCCACCACCACTCCTTTTTCTCAGTCAACAACATGCCCGTCACCTTCTCATGCCTGAGGAGTCATTGGCATGTCACCCGGGAGAAATGATAGTGATTATATCACCGTCAACCTAGCCATCCCTGAAGCCCTGAGAGGACAAGACAGCTGCTGGACCTCTCACCCAGCACAGTTCCAGGAAAGAAAAACAAGTCCCACACTAAGAGCGCTCTGACTGAAACGGTGGCAGAGAATCGACAGACGTCTCAAGGACTCAGGTGTGAGTCTTACCTCAGTGCCTGCTCCAGTGCCCTCACTGTCCTTGGCTGAACCCTCCTCCTCTGAGTTACCTCTTAAAAAGGATGCATTTTAGACAATATCACACACGTTTTCTGACAGTAATCTTGTACCCCAAGGGGCCAACAGCCATCACTGGAAACATTGGCAGAAAAAAAAAATCCTGGTGGCCCATTGTTTGCCCCTGAAAATGTACCAGACTTGTCCCCAGACTCAGACCTGTCTGCATGTGGCAGGCCAGGAACTCCGGGGAGGTCAGCCACCATCTCCCATTGCTCCTTCAGCTCTCCGTCCATTCAGTGACAGTCCCAGAACCGAGCACCGGCTCGCCTCTTCAGAGCCTTGGCTCTTCCCTCCAGGCCCCCCAGCCCTGCTCCTTACAAGGTATGTGACACTGGGCAAGCTGCATGGCCTCAGCCTTCTCACCTGGGAAACGGAACCAGTAGGAACAAGATATGCTTTAAAGCACTAGACAGACATTAGGTATGAAGATTTTTATTATTCGTAGAGATGAAATGTCCCTACTGAGAGAAATACAAAAAGAAATTCCGGTTGTACAGGTCAATTAATCCCAAAAGTCAGTTGGCACTCACAAGCTCAAAGTAAAGACAATGGCTCTAACAGAAACTGTCTATAGTACAGAAATCCCTTCGTAATGGCCATCCCTTAGAACAGAAGCCATCCTGTAGTGTAGACAGGCCTTCCTAGTCCCAGTCAGAGAAAAGTCAGTTATCACCAAACAGCGTCTCTCTGAGGAGATGTGCTTGGGGACATGACTACATCTAACCTGATGTAGATGTCACATCCCGTAGGTCATGAGGGGGTGACAGGAGCAAGTACGTCCCTAGTCTCCATGGCTCTGATATGATGACTAGACTGCTGCCCTCAGGATCTAAGCAACTGCCTTCAAAGGCAGGCAATCCAGGTCATTTTTCAAAGCAATCCTTGCTAGGGAGACATGGGAGAAACTCTCCTTCCTGGTCCCTGTAGTTAAAGATTAATCCAGCAGAGTGCGACCGGAGCTGAGAATGGCGGTGGGAGAACGGAGGCAGGTGCAGTTAAAAGATTGTACAGCCACAGCAATGAGGGCGGTGGGCAGAGTGAACAATAGACTGATGGCAGAAGTAATTTGGAGGGACAATAGTTGGTGCCAAACTATGATGTTAGGGATAAGGAAGAGGAAGGAATGATGACTCGGAGATTTCTGACCTGAATATCTGACAGACTGTTAGAATTAATGGAAGGAAGGAAGGTAGAAGGAGCACGCAAGGGCAAGTTCGACTTGGGCAGGTTGCACTGGATAAGCAAGGCAGGAAGTCACAGGAAACAGGACCCTGGAATACGGGTGAGAAGTCGGGGTAGAATTCCAGATCTGGAAGGCATGACAGTAGATGCATTTTAGCCAGGGGAGAGATGGTGGCAGGAGAAGGGAAGGGCTGGAGACGACGCCCAGCAAAGGAAACAAAAGGACCAGGGAAAGCACGGGGTGGACAGGATTCTTCAGTCTCAGAGATGGTGATAGCGTGCAGTCAGCAAAGGGGATGCTGGCCGAGGAGAGAACATTGAGGTGGGTGCGCCACACATTTCTGTTAGACGAAAGAACGAACGAGTGAATGAATGGTGCCAACTTTTACCGAGACTGATGAGGACTGAGAAGAGAATTGGTTTCGGTGACTAGGAAGGAGATTTGGAGAGGAGTCTCAGCAAGATGGTGGAGGTAGAAGCAGAGTGTCCGGAGCGGGTGATGAAGAGGCGGTGAGGGCAAGTCTCTTTTTCAAGATGTGCAAAGGTGAAGCAGATCGTCGGAGCAAGGAGGACACTAGATGGATGGAAGACTGACCTTAGATCTGGAGAGACCCGAACCTGACGGTCAGCAGCGAGGAAGGAGCAATGCAGAAAGAGACTCCCAGACGGAGAAGTGAAGATAAGTCATCCGAGGTGGTAGGAGCAGAGAAGGCAGGAGATGGGGAAGGTACGGCCCTCTGGTGGAGATTTCGCCTGTCTTCTGAGGCAAGATAAGGACCTGGTGAAGACAGAGACATTTCCTTGTGGAGAAGGTTCTGGGACATGGAAGGAGATCAGGTTAGATGGCCTTGGTCTCTCGGTGAAGGAGAAGATGGAATGTCATGGGAAGAGAAGAAGAGGGTAGAGGAAAGGGAAGAAAAGCCTGCTTCTCTCAAATACCAGCTCTTTCCAACTCTCCAGTCTCCCAGCTCTGTTCTGCAGACGTGTTCTGTGTTTAGCTAGAGTGAGAAAGATACGATTCAGTTGTCTAAAGATCTGCTGGAACCCGAACAGCCTGGCTTGCATTCTGGCAAGAGACGAGACCAGTGTACTCAGGCAATGTTTTTGCAGCAAGAACAAGACTGGGGATATTCTTTAGAAAAAAGCTGGGTCAAGATCCCAAATTTCTGTACCTTACAACTTATTAAGATGGTTTTACCTTTGAATCATTTTAAGTAGATATTATTATTTTATAGATTACCTATATGAGAATCACCATGGGCAGGTGTCAAAATACAGATTCTTGAACCTCACCGCATATATAGGAAATCAGACTCTGGCCTTGGGCCCAAGAATACATCTTTATAAACTTTCCCAGGGATTCTGGTACACCCTACCTTTTGACAACCACTTCCAAAAACTTTGAATAATCCTCCCCTCTTGTCTGGATTTCTTACCTAAGAATAACCTGAAAATTAGTAGATTATCTGCAAACCGTTTTCTTAAATAGCTGAGTAATCTGCTGAAAGATTTATTGTGTAAAAAGTGATGAAAGACAAACAATAACGGTAGTTTTGTTATAACTAACGCTAATCTCTTCCTTCATATATAAGCCCAACAGATTTGAAAACTTGGTGCCTACTCCCCTAGTCAATAAAACCCTGCCATCAGCATGAATCTGCCCATTTGCTTTTCTACTCCCTATAGCAGGAGGCTCTAATCAACTCACCCCATGATTAGCAAGTTCTTCAAGACAAGATTTAAAAGGAGGACTGCTAGGACACAGCCCTGTTTGACAAGATTTAAAATCAGTAATGCAAAGCAAATGTTTTTTTTTTTCAAAGGAAGGGGATATTGGGAAGCCCACATGCCCTCAAACACTGCCCATGGGAAGATAAATTGGCATGACCTCTCTGCAAAAAAAATTGACAGTATGTATTAATAATGCAAAAATATTTATAACAGCATTAACCAGTAATCCACAGATGGAAATTTATGTTAAGGAAATGAGCTGAAATAATGAAAACAAAACAAAACATTATTCACAGTGATAGTCATCAAAGCTTTATTTACAGTAGCAACACCCCGGAAACAGCCTCAGTGTCCAGCAGTAAGTTAATTATGGACTTCCTCTATGAAGGGATATTATTTAATGTTTAAAGGCTATCTACAATGTTCCATAGGGGTGTGGATAAACATACACACACACATGCATGGCATTGCACATACATAGTAGCCACACATGGAACAAGCGTGAAGTAAGGTTCATTAAGGAAAACTTGCAAGCAGGAAAGCGGTAGAGTGCACACAATCCTTAAGCTCTAATTATCCTGCAGAGAGGTGGGGGGGGTAGAAGGACACACTCAGGACATGCTCCAGGACAGGGACCGGTCCCTGTGATGTGGCTCCTATTTACAGAAAAGGGGGATAGTTGTATATATATATATATTTGTGTGTGTGTGTGTGTGTGTGTGTGTGTGTTTATATATCTATGTATGACATAATAGATATATAGATAATTATCTATAATTATAGATAATTTTTAGGTTTTTGCCATAGGGTATATGCATGCTTTAGAGAGAGACAGAGAGAGGGAAAGTGAGAAATCACTCCTCCGGGGGGATGGCCTTGCTACAACCCCTTCTCTTCCATTCTCCTCTTGGGATTTTGGGCATGCATGCACACAACTGGCATGATCTTCAAGCTGCCAGGACTCAAACCACGGTCAGCCATGTGGGAATTCAGTGCCTTAACTACCATGACACCTGCTGGCCCAAACTATACATTGTTTAAAGCATAGAAAAATATCCTAGAAGAGGGAACCAGCAGTTAGCGTAATGGCTATGTCGCTGGACTCCCACGTAGTTGACCGTAGTTCGCGTCCCGGACCCGGTGGCTTAAAACTCATGCCAGGTGCGTGTGCGTGCATGCCCAAGATCCCGAGAGTAGAACAGAGGAGAAGGGATTGCGGTGTGACCATGCCCCCCTTGGGGGGTGATTTCTCGCTTTCTGTCTCTAATGTCTCTCTGTCTGTCTGGCGAACGCACGCGCCCTATAGCGAAAACCTCTCAAAAAAAAAAAAAATATATATATCCTAGAAGAAAGCACAACAATGTAGTTTTGGGGTAGTGAGATTATAGTTTTTTGGTCTTTCAACTATATAACTTGCAAAAAATATATATAATAAGTATGTTTTCTTTAATAGGTTTCAAAGAAGTTGGATAACTTTGCCCATAAATATTAAGCAATCTTTCCTTAGTTTTATTCTTAAGTACACTATATAATGTCACTCTCATAAATCCTAGAATTTTTAAAACAGTTTTGTGCGCCAGCCCATAGTAGTTCAGGTGGCCTACCTGGACTACTGTGTGGCTCAAGTTTAGGACCCAGCACCTTGAGAAACAAACTAGGTGCATGTGTGTGTGTGCCCAAAATCCTGAAAGGAGGGGCAAATGGAGGAGAAGAGACTGAGAGCATGTTATTTCATTCTCTCTCTCTCTCTCTCTCTCTCTCTCTCTCTCCTTTCTCCAGTGAGCTCAAGTGCCCTCTGGCAAAATTTTTTTAAACATTATTTTTTGGGGGGCCAGCAGGTGGTGTGGTGGTTAAGGACACTGGACTCCCACATGGCCGACCATGGTTTGAATCCCGGACCTGGTGGCTTGCTTTCTCACTTTTCCTCTCTGTCACTGTTCCTCTATGGTCAATTTAAAATAAAGTACATGAATAAAGATAAAATAAAATGATTACTTTTCTTATAGTGATGTATAGAAATGCAGTTATTTTTAAAAATTTGGGGCCAGTTCTATAGTATAGCAGTAAAGTGCTTCTTTTTAAAAATTTATTTATTTATTTACATTTAATCACATCTTTTTTTGGAGGGGTTTTTGCTATAGGGTGTGTGCGCTTGCCAGAAAGACAGAGACAGACAGAGAGATAGAAAGCGAGAAATCACCCCCCAGGGGGGATAGCCACGCTGCAATCCCTTCTCCTCCATTCTCCTCTCGGGATCTTGGGCACGCACGTACACGCGCCCGGCGTGAGTTTAAGCCACTAGGTCTGGGACTTGAACCACGGTCGGCTACATGGGAGTTCAGTGACATAGCCATTACGCTAACTGCTGGTCCCACATTTAATCACATCTTTACAGTGTACAACATTTCTTTTTCCAACACAGATGCTATACATGTCAATCAAGCCAAAGATATTACTCTATAACTTATCAGCAAATAGTTTCTCATTTTTCTGTCTGTTAAGCATACTTTACTTGTATTTCCCTTCCCTTTTCCCCTCTTTTCCTTCCATACTGAACTTTTCCCAAATTTTATTGATTCATAAAATACCTTAAACTAAAAATATGGACGAGACTAGAATCTAGTTACAAGTGCCCTGTACTTTTCTTCTGAAACATTCGTTAAATTAATTAATTAATTAACATTTATTCCCTGAGCATCATCACAGCATACAAAATGTGATTTCTGGGACCAGCAGGTGGTGTGGTGGCTAAGGAGCTGGACATTCCCACATGGCCAACCATGGTTCAAGTCCTGGGCCTGGTGGCTTGCTTTCTCACTTTCTCTCTCTCTCTCTCTGTCTCCCTCTAGTTAAATTAAAATAAATTAATGAATAAATAAAATTAAATAAATTAAAAAAGAATTTTTAAAAATGTGATTTCCCATCCAGAATATACAGCATAATGGCTTAAGCATACATGTTATCATCAATAATTTTTCATTTCTGGTTTCATATATATATATATGTATTTTACCCCTATTTCTCACCCTCTGCCATTTCCCACCCTCCTCCCACACTATCTCAGGTGTCTACAGTTGTTTTCCATTCCCTTTTCTCCCACATTTTATTGATTCACAAAATTTCTTAAATAATCTAACTACTTCCAATTGCTAGTTCAGCTGGTATGTACGTATCTGTGAATACATGTCTGACTTTAGGCGTGAAACGCTGAGTAGAATGAATATACTATAAGGTAGCACCTGGCTGATGCTATATAGCTTATTATGGTCACTAAACAGGTATTTTTTTAATATATTTTTTTAATTTCAAGAAAAGCAGTTTTAGCTTTAATAAATCAAATAAATGCTAAGGAACTTTGCTTAAAACTTAAAGCCAGGAGGGAACCAGCAGTTAGCGTAATGGCTATGTCGCTGGATTCCCATGTAGTCGACCGCGGTTCGCATCCCGGACCCGGTGGCTTAAAACTCATGCCGGGCATGTGCATGCGTGCCCAAGATCCCGAGAGGAGAATGGAGGAGAAGGGATTGCGGCGTGACCATCCCCCCTGGGGGGTGATTTCTCGCTTTCTGTCTCTATGTCTCTCTCTGTCTGTCTGGCAAGCGCACGCGCCCTATAGCGAAAACCTCTAAAAAACAAACAAACAAAAAACTTAAAGCCAGGAAACAGGTTAGAATTTTGTTCAAATAGTAGGAACATGAACCTATTGGCAGCTCAAAACAAGACAAGAATTCTTAAAACCGGAAAACAAAGACTAGGAGAAAATCAGCAATGTTTTAGTCAAAAATCATAACATTCTATTTTATCAGTTCAGTCTCATGTACTTAATCTATCTTCTGTTGTGGATTGATCTTCCCAATTAAATTCTGGGGTATAATATTCAACTCCAGACTTGTCCCTACAATTATGTTGGCCATTTTCTTAGTTTTCAAACTCTTATTTATGTGTGTCTGTTTTCAATTTTCTTGGTATAGCACTCTCTTGATGACTTCTTGGAGATCTGGTCTGGTATTGGTAAATTCTTTCATGTTTTGTTTTTCTGAGAATGCGCTTGTCTCTTTTTTCCATATGAAGGATAACCTTGCCAGGTACAGTATTCTAGGTTGAAATTGCTTTTCCCTTAACACTTTGAATATATTTTCCCATTCTTTCCTTGCTTGCATTGTTTCTGATGAGAGGTCTGCTGTTAGCCTGATGGGATATACTTTGTAGGTACCTTAACATTTCTCTCTTGCCAATCTTTGTCTTTGTCTGTGGTTTTGGTCAATCTGGCTATAATGTATTTTGGAGATCTTCTTGGGTTGATTCTATTTGGGGTCCTTTGTATTTCTTGGGACTGGATCTTTGAGTGCCTCTCTAGGTTTGGAAAGTTTTCTTGCAGAATTTCATGGAATAGATGATCAATGTTCTTATGAGTCTCTTTGCCTTCTGGAATACTAATTATCTGGATGTTTGGACATTTGATGGTATCTAGTATTTCTCATATATTATTCTCATTTTGAGGGGGGAATTTTCTCAGTCTTCGTGGTGGGTTTTTCTAGGCCAGTGATTCTATCTTCTACATCTGAGATTCTATTTTCTGTATGATCTAGTCTGCTTTTAATACTTTCAGGGGAGGTTTTAACTTCCTGTATTATAGCCTTCATCTCTAACAGGTCCATTTGATTCTTTTTTACAGTGTGAATTTCCTCTTTGAGATATTGTAAGAATTTCCTCACCTCCTGGAACTCATCAGCTCCTTTCTCCTGCCTCTTCTGCAGTTCATTGTCTCTCTTCTCTTCCATCTCTGTTAGCTTTGTCACTATGAATATTCTAAATTCTTTATCTGACATTTCCATGAATTTCATTGTACTGTCTGAGGATAAAGAGGAGTTATTCTTTTCCCTTGAAGGAGAGGTGTTTTCTTGCTTTCCCATATTTCTTGTGACCCTGCAGTGATTTCTAGTCATCTGATGGATGGTGTGTTTCTTCCTAATTCTTGAAGTTCAATCTGAGCATTCAAAGGTGTGCAGAAGGAGATGATCTGAAATCTCTCTTCCATTCTGTTTTCACTCTTTGTGCATCGGATTCAGTGGAAATATAGGAATATTCCGACCCTAACTGTATTCAGATATTTGAATCCTGTTCACTTGGACCTGTCTAGACAGTGTGTAGAGGCTGAAAAGTCGATGAATAAAGATAAAGGAGAAAGGAAAAGAATTAGAGAAGAGGAAAGAAGAAGAAAAAAATAAAGTGAAAAAGTAGAAAGAAAAAAGATAATAAAAAAACATTAGATTTTAATTTTTTTTAATGGTTTTTGCTACAAGGTGTGTGCGCTTGCCAGAGAGATAGAGAAATCACCCCCCGGGGGGATGGCCATGCTGCAATCCCTTCTCCTCCATTCTCCTCTTGGGAATTTGGGCATGCACACAGATGCACCAAGTGTATCCAATGTTTTGTCTTTAAGTATGAGGTTTATTGTGGGGTTTTTATTGATATTGCTTATGAGATGAAAGGAGTTAACTTCTATTTTTTGTTTGCTAGGAGTTTTAGCAGAAATGAGCATTGACTTTTATTACATTTTTTTCTGTGTCTGCTGAGATAATCATGTCTTTGTTTTCATTCTGTTTATATGATGACTTATATTAACAAAGTCCTATATTCATCTTCCTTTTCTGGTTTGAACTCATCTTGGTCATAATTTATTGGGATATTGGAAAAGTTATAATTTTTTTCCTGTTTTTCTAAGCAAAAATGCATCATGACTTTTCCAACAACCCAATTTTTTTTAATTTTTAATTAATTTTTTAAAGAGAAATTTTTGTTATAGGGTGTGTGCACTCACTGGAGAAACAGAGAGACAGAAAGTGAGAAATCACCTTCTGGGGTGATGGCCACACCGCAACCCATTTTCCTCCGCTCTCCTCTTGGGATTCCGGGCACACACCCACACATGCCTGATATGAGTTTGAAACCACCAGTCTGGGACTCGAACTGTGGTCGACTACATGCAAGTCCAGTGATGCAACCATATGCCATTTGCTGGTCTCTAACCCAATACTTTTCAAAAACACTAATTTTGAGGGACCAGCAGATATAGTTTGAGTCCCTGGACTTGGAGGCTTCAAACTCATGCTGGGCGCATGTGCATGTGTGCCCAAAATTCTGAGAGGAGACTGGAGGAGAAGGTATTGTGATATGGCCATCATCCCTGGCACAGGGCCATTTCTTACTTTCTGTCTCTCTCTCTCTCTGCTGAGCACACACACCCTGTAGCAAAAAAACTTAAAAAAAAAAACACTAATATTGGATTTGGCTAGCTAATATTTTGTTTTTAGGATGTTTTTTCTCTATTATTACTGAGTTATATACACATTTTTAAAAGAATTTAAAAATTTTTATTTATTATAATTTTTATTTGCTATAGGGCATGTGTACTCACTAGAGAGCGAGAGCGAGAGAGAGAGGGAGAGAAAGTGAGAGAGAGAGGAAGTGAGAGAACAAAACTCAATTCATAGTTAGCCATGTGGGAGTCTAGCACCTTCACCATGCCACCTGCTGGCCCCAAGATTTATTAGTCTATAGTTTTTCTTTCTTATACTATCTTTGTTTGATCTGGGCATTAAAGTTATACCAACCTTATTAAATTAGTTATAAATCCCTTTCTAAACTCTGGAAGGGTTTGTATAAGATTAAAATAGCTTATTTCTTGAATGTCTGATAAAAATGGAATATCTATATAATAATCTTGCCTTACCATTTTTGAAGGGTGGGTAAACCCTACCCCCCTTTTCCTCAAGTTTTTTCTTCCATGAGCTAGAGAGTTCAGAGGCAAGAGAGACAAGCACCCTCAGTGAAGTCTTCATCCCATAATCCACTCTCATCTTCAGCTAGCCCGGAGCACGGGCACACACACCCGGCATGTTGGGGAGGGTCTCTGAATGTGAAACTCTAACCCTTCCCATGTGGGTCAACCTCACAGAGGATTTAGTTACTGCTCTGCCACCGTCCAGCCCCTAAAACCTCTTTTTCAAACTGCTGGTTCAGTTTTAAATACTTTGTATTCAGGTTTGCTGTTTTTTTTTTTTTTTTTTTTTTTTTTTTTTTTTTTTTTTTTTTTTTTTTTTTTTCCAATTCATTTTCATTATGTTTTAAAGAAAATTGTCCAACTGATCTAAATTTTACATTCTTTGGCATAAACTCATCACAGCATTGTATCTTTTTTTTTCTTTTCTTTTTTCTTTAGGAGAGGTTTTTGCTATAGGGCACGTGCACTTGCCAGAAAGACAGAGACAGAGAGATAGAAAGCGAGAAAATCATCCCCCCAGGGGGGAAGGCCACGCCGCAATACCTTCTTCTCCATTCTTCCCTCGGGATCTTGGGCACGCACGCACATGCGCCTGGCATGAGTTTAAGCCACCAGGTCTGGGACTTGAACCACAATTGACTACATGAGTCCAGCGACATAGCCATTATGCTAACTGCTGGTCCCCATTATGAAACATCACTCAATTGGCACTTGCAAGTTTTGTCTGCAAATTTGATCTCTTCAGTCAAATGTTAAATAAAATTTGTACTGCTTTTACAAACAAAAATCTTTACTTAAAAAAAGTCAGATGTGGAGCTAGCTGGTGGCATCCTGGTTAAGGCACTGGACACTCCCACATGGCTGACCACGGTTTGAGTCCCAGACCTGGAAGCTTGCTTTCTCACTTTTCTCTCTCCCTCTGTCTCTCTCTGGTGAATTAAAAAAATAATAATAATGATAATGACAAATAAAATTTAATAAATAATTCTTATTTTTAAAATTTCATACTGTTCTACCATGAAATTTTGTTGCCAACACTGATTTTAGCAGAGTTGATGCAGGCTCCAAAAAGACATTAATTGCCAAGAATCTACAAGCTCAGAAAATCTGGCACATAAATAGCTTTGGTCTGCTGACTCAAGCCAGGTGATAGGCCAATACTCTTAATTCTGTTCTTAGAAAAATGAAATGAGGCCACCAATAATTGCACAGAGAATGTCTTCACTTAAACCTTACCTGGAGAAACCAAGTATTTCAGTTTTATCAAGTAGAGAGCAAGCACAGAGTTCAATCCTACCAGCAAACCTACTCATAATTCTAAATAAAGGAGGTTCTCTTTTATAGCTTTGTTATTAAGTAAGAGGCCAAAGGACCTCGCAGGAGAGCTCTGCAGTTCAATCCATGCCTTTGTCCACATTGGCTTAGAAACGTATCACCGGTAAGCAGTTACTAGCAATAGCAACAGCTTTTGAGTGAGTCACTTCTTTTCTAATAATTAAAGCTGACATAATCATGCTCACTCACTGGATAGTCTAAATTGCTCTATTAATTGCTCTATTAAATAGAAGAGAAAGTGGTGGAATTACAACCAACTCTAGGAATTGTGTTTGAAACTAAATTGTTCTCCAAGTTTGTCTCTAGGCGAATCTCATTTCTCCAATTGTGAGCGCTGAGGTTAAAAGTATTTTTTCTGGTGGGCCAGCAGATGGCACAAAGGTTAAGGCAGCTGGATCCCACATGGTCAACTCTGCAGTTCTATTCTCAGACCTGGTGGTTTGAGAAATACACTAGCTACGTGTGCATGTGTGCCCCAAATCTCTATAGAATAATGGAGGAGAAGGGATTGTGGTAGAGCCATCCCTCATAGGGAGTGTTTTTTTAGTTTCCTTCTTTCTGTGTTTATCTCTGGTAAGCATACATTCTTAATAGCAAAAAAAAAAAAAAAAAAAAAAGAAAGAAAGAAAGGACAATTTTTTTAAGAGAGATAGTTTAGCTATAGGGCACATGCACTCACTGAAGAGACAGAGAGACAGAAATCTCCTTGGGAGGGGTGATTATAGTCACGTTGTAATTCCTTCTTCATTCTCTTCTCAGGATTTTTGGGCGCACACGCACACGCACATGCACCTGGTGTAAGTTTAAGTTGCCAGGCCCAGGACTTGAACAACAGTTAACTACATGGGAGTCCAGAGATGTAACCATTACACCACCTGCTGGACCCAGAAAATAACAGTTTTTGAGAAAAACCAGGGTACTAATGAAAACCAAAAACAATAAGATTCTAAGAAAAAAACAAAAGCTCAATTTTTCTAGGTTTCAACAGAGTTTAGATGACTCAGAGATGCTTAAGATAACATTCAGAAGGACAAAGTTACCAAGTGTAGGTGTAACTAAATATTTCAAACAAAGGCCTGACCCATAGCATAGTGGTTAAGAAAGCTGGATCTCACATGGCTGACTATAGCTCAAATCCTGGCCCCAGTGGCTTGAAAAACATGCTGAGTATATGTGGATGCATACCCCAAATCATGATAGAGTGACAAAAAGAGAAGGAATTGCAGCATGACCATGCCTATTGGGGTGTGTTTTGTCCCCCTCTCTCTCTGTCTCTTTGGCAAGCACATGTGCCCTCTGGCAATAAAAAACAGAAGAAGAAGAAGAAAGAGAGAAAGAAAGAATAAAGAAAGAGAAATAAAAAAGAAAGAAAGAGAAGAAGGAAGAAGGAAGGAAGGAAAGAAAAAAAGAGGGAAGGAAAGAAAGAAAAGAAAAAAGAGGGGCCAACTAGTTGCTTGGTTAAGGTGGCTGGATTTCACATGGCAGACAGTGCAGTTACAGTTACAGACCTAGTGGCTTGACAGTCTGGGCACATACATGTGTGTGCCCAAAATCCGAAGGAGCAGAATGGAGGGGAATGGATTGTGGCGTGGCCACCCCTAAGGGAATGATTTCTTACCTTCTCTCTTTCTTTTTCTTTGTATCTCTCTCCAGTGAGCATATGTGCCCTATAGGAAAAACAAAACTAAAAAAGATGAAAAACAATTGTCAAATAAAACATGTGGTATTTATACATTCTGCCTAGGAAATAAAATGAAAAAAAATGTGACCAACAAAATAAGCATCATGTTTAAGTGTGAACAAGGCTAGAATGTGTTTCCTCATTAGGTTTCTGCTAGATTAGAACAATGGATAAGTGGGAAAAAATTAGAAAATATTTTCTACTAAAAAAAAGTGATAATTCAAGTTGAAAGCATTAGAACAGCTTGTAGCAAGGACATTGTCTCTCTCCCACCAAGAAGCCTTAACAGTGTCATTCAACATTCAACTCTAACATGGCCTTTTTCCTCTCCAGATAAAACACCCACCACTTCATCTTCTACCATCAGCAGCAGGCTCCCCAACTCATCTGGAATCACCACTTCAGGATCCGAGGAGAGGGATTCTTTGTCTTCTGGGACATCTGAAAGGCCAACTACAGAGAGTTCCACCACCCAGAGTAAGGGAGTCTCTCCTTCCTCTTCTGCAATTTTGTACACAAGTAGAGTTCTGACATCGAGTCCAACCTCAGTCACTCACGAACCATCTACTTCTGCAGTGACCAGCTCCACTTCAGGTTCTGGATTTGACTCCTCGACACTCACTACACAAATCCCCAGCTCCTCGGTGAGCACCTCAGCCACTCCCAGCACACCTGAGCATCCTTCAACTGCTCAACTGTCCACCACATCTCCCAAAACAAAGTCAAGCTCTGTGAGTCCTGCAAATACCGCTAGCAGTGTAGCAGGCTCTACACTCATTGTGTCCAATGATTCAACCTTCCAGCCCTTCTCCAGGAACACTCCTGGGACCTCTGCACAAATCAGCACTTCACAACTGACAGCAAGTGATGCCGTCACTCACACACCTACCTCTGCAGCATCCCCATCCACAAATGTTGACCTAGCAAAAGGACGTTCATCCACCTCCACCAGCTGGGTCACCACCCAAGTGAATCGAGGAGAAATCTCAGCTACGACTGCCAGTACTCCCACGTTTGACATCTCTACATCATCAGGCCCAGCCAGGCAGTCAACACCACTCTTGACCAGCATCTCTCCTCAGGAATCCCCCACCATTTCCCAAACAGGTGTCAGTCAAGTCACACAGGCCACACAGGCTACTCACACAAGTTCAGTCACTCCTGAGACTGATATTCCCAAGACCATCACACCTGTAACCTCCTCATTCACACCGACATTACACCTACACACAAAATCCGTGCCACCTGATACCTCAGTCACAGGTGACCTGAGAAGCTTCCCTTCCAGCACTTCAACAGATGTTCACACAACAATGGTCACAAGCACAGAATTGAGGACATCACCAAGTAGCCCTGAAGCTACCTTGCGACCCTCAGGAGACACATCAATTTCTGTGACACTCCCTGCTACTCAGGCCACATCTGTGGTCTCAGCAACAGGAGGACTAGTAGGACAATCGACGTTTCCCTCCAGCAGCACCTCCCCTGTCACACCAACAGCCAAATCCCAGGCCCACCAGACTCGAGGCCCAGATGACACTTGGGAATCAAGCACTACCCAATCAGTGTCCTCGGACATGGCCACAACCCCGGGGGACACAGCTACCAGTGCATCATCCACTTCTGGAAATGCCATTTTAGAAATATACTCCTCTGGTAAGACCACAAGCTCCTCACCAGCTCCTTCCAATGAAAGACACACAACACATTTCAGTACTGAATTGCTGTCCACTGATAGCAGTCGTGACACTACCCCTGGAAACACAGGAATGACATCTTCTCTTGTCCCCAGTTCCTTCCTCCCCACCACTCTTGAGGTCTCAAGTGTGGGGAATCAAGAAGAACAGGCAACCACCAATTCTAGAACCTCTCCTCAGGAGACCTCAGTCATTTCCCAGATGACTCAGACTCAAACTATGGGAATGACTACAGGATCCTCAACCATCAGTTGGGGCTCTGCAGTGACTGCCACCTTCTCAAAAGTTACATCCACCTCTCCTTCACCCACACCAAATGGTCACTCATCTCCACAGACACACACTCTGTCACCTTCAAGTGTGGCCACTACCTTCATCCCCACCCCAGTCAGTGACGGCCAGGTGATTCAAAGTATAAAGTCAACTATATCTTCTAGGACATCTGAAAGGCCAACTACAGTGAGTTCCACCACCCAGAGTAATGGAGTCTCTCCTTCCTCTTCTGCAATTTTGTACACAAGTAGAGTTCTGACATCGAGTCCAACCTCAGTCACTCATGAACCATCTACTTCTGCAGTGACCAGCTCCACTTCAGGTTCTGGATTTGTCTCCTCGACACTCACTACACAAATCCCCAGCTCCTTGGTGAGCACCTCAGCCACTCCCAGCACACCTGAGCATCCTTCAATTGCTCAACTGTCCCCCACATCTCCCAAAACAAAGTCAAGCTCCGTGAGTCCTGCAAATACCGCTAGCAGTGTAGCAGGCTCTACACTCACTGTCCCCGATGACTCGACCTTCCAGCCCTTCTCCAGGAACACTCCTGGGACCTCTGCACAAATCAGCACTTCACAACTGACAGCAAGTGATGCCGTCACTCACACACCTACCTCTGCAGCATCCCCATCCACAAATGCTGACCCAGCAACAGGACGTTCATCCACCTCCACCAGTTGGGTCACCACCCAAGTGAATCGAGGAGAAATCTCAGCTACGACTGCCAGTACTCCCACGTTTGACATCTCTACATCATCAGGCCCAGCCAGGCAGTCAACACCACTCTTGACCAGCATCTCTCCTCAGGAATCCCCCACCATTTCCCAAACAGGTGTCAGTCAAGTCACACAGGCCACACAGGCTACTCACACAAGTTCAGTCAATCCTGAGTCTGATAGTCCCAAGACCATCACACCTGTAACCTCCTCATTCACTCCGACATTACACCTACACACAAAATCCGTACCACCTGATACCTCAGTCACAGGTGACCTGAGAAGCTTCCCCTCCACCACTTCAACGGATGTTCACACAACAATGGCCACGAGCACAGAGTTGAGAACATCACCAAGTAGCCCTGAAGCTACCTTGCGACCCTCAGGAGACACATCAATTTCTGTGACACTCCCTGCTACTCAGGCCACATCTGTGGTCTCAGCAACAGGAGGACTAGTAGGACAATCGACGTTTCCTTCCAGCAGCACCTCCCCTGTCACACCAACAGCCAAATCCCAGTCCCACCAGACTCGAGGCCCAGATGACACTTGGGAATCACACACCAGCAAATCGGTGTCATTGGACATGGCCACAACCCCGGGGGACACAGCTACCAGTTCATCATCCATAGCCACTGAAATATCCATTTCAGAAAATGCCATTTCAAAAATATCCGTATCTGGTAAGACCACAAGCTCCTCACCAACTCCTTCTAATGACAGACACACAACACATTTCAGTACTGAATTGCTGTCCACTGATAGCAGTCGTGACACTACCCCTGGAAACACAGGAATGACGTCTTCTCTTGTCCCCAGTTCCTTCCTCCCCACCACTCTTGAGGTTTCAAGTGTGAGGAGTCCAGAAGAACAGGCAACCACCAATTCTAGAACCTCTCCTCAGGAGACCTCAGTCATTTCCCAGATGACTCAGACTCAAACTATGGGAATGACTACAGGATCCTCAACCATCAGTTGGGGCTCTGCAGTGACTGCCACCTTCTCAAAAGTTATATCTACCTCTCCTTCACACACACCAAATGGTCACCCATCTCCACAGACACACACTCTGTCACCTTCAGGTGTGGCCACTACCTTCATCCCCACCCCAGTCAGTGACGGCCAGGTGATTCAAAGTATAAAGTCAACTATATCTTCTAGGACATCTGAAAGGCCAACTACAGTGAGTTCCACCACCCAGAGTAATGGAGTCTCTCCTTCCTCTTCTGCAATTTTGTACACAAGTAGAGTTCTGACATTGAGTCCAACCTCAGTCACTCATGAACCATCTACTTCTGCAGTGACCAGCTCCACTTCAGGTTCTGGATTTGTCTCCTCGACACTCACTACACAAATCCCCAGCTCCTTGGTGAGCACCTCAGTCACTCCCAGCACACCTGAGCATCCTTCAACTGCTCAACTGTCCACCACCACCTCCAAGATAAAGTCAAGCTCTGTGAGTCCTGCAAATACCGCTAGCAGTGTAGCAGGCTCTACACTCATTGTGTCCAATGATTCGACCTTCCAGCCCTTCTCCAGGAACACTCCTGGGACCTCTGCACAAATCAGCACTTCACAACTGACAGCAAGTGATGCCGTCACTCACACACCTACCTCTGCAGCATCCCCATCCACAAATGCTGACCCAGCAACAGGACGTTCATCCACCTCCACCAGTTGGGTCACCACCCAAGTGAATCGAGGAGAAATCTCAGCTACGACTGCCAGTACTCCCACGTTTGACATCTCTACATCATCAGGCCCAGCCAGGCAGTCAACACCACTCTTGACCAGCATCTCTCCTCAGGAATCCCCCACCATTTCCCAAACAGGTGTCAGTCATGTCACACAGGCCACACAGGCTACTCACACAAGTTCAGTCACTCCTGAGACTGATATTCCCAAGACCATCACACCTGTAACCTCCTCGTTCACACCGACATTACACCTACACACAAAATCCGTGCCACCTGATACCTCAGTCACAGGTGACCTGAGAAGCTTCCCCTCCACCACCTCAAAGGATGTTCACACAACAATGGCCACGAGCACAGAATTGAGAACATCACCAAGTAGCCCTGAAGCTACCTTGCGACCCTCAGGAGACACATCAATTTCTGTGACACTCCCTGCTACTCAGGCCACATCTGTGGTCTCAGCAACAGGAGGACTAGTAGGACAATCGACGTTTCCCTCCAGCAGCACCTCCCCTGTCACAGCAACAGCCAAATCCCAGGCCCACCAGACTCGAGACCCAGATGACACTTGGGAATCACACACCAGCAAATCGGTGTCCTCGGACATGGCCACGACCCCAGGGGACACAGCTACCAGTTCATCATCCATAGCCACTGAAACATCCACTTCAGAAAATGTCTCTTCAGAAATATCTTTCTCAGGTAAGACCATGAGCTTTCACTCACTTCTTTCATGGACTGCCACGCAACTCATTCCATCACAGAATTTCTGTCCACTGATAGCAGTCATGACACTACTCCTGGCAGCACTGAAATGACGTCTTCTCTTTTCTCAAGCAGCTTTTCTTTTATCATCTTGATTTTTCTAGATAGGGGTGAGCATTTGGACAGACAACCCACACTTTTTTTTTTTTTTTTAGCAATTCTCCTCTCTTCAGCCATTTTTTATACGGTACTGTCACTAAGACCTGAAATCACCTTTGGATCTACAAGTATCAGTTGGGTTTCCCAGACCTCAGACAGCTTCTCAACTGTCATGTCTCCTTCACCTCCTCCCATGAAAAGTGATGATCCATCTCCACAAGCCCACACAGTGCCACCTCGGGTACGGCACCACTTTTGTTTCCACTCCCGTCAATGACAACCAGGGGACCCAAACTACAATGTTGGCCTTGTGTTCTGGAACAACCAAAAGGTCATCAACGGTCAATCCCACCACCCAGAGTGAGGTTACCTTTCCTTTCCCTTTCACACTTTTATCCATTAGTGGAAGAGGTCTCACACTGAAGCCACTCCTTCTTTCCTATGAGTCTTTCATTCCTGCAATCGTATCCCCCTCTGCCTGTTTGACCACGTTTCCTTAATGCACACCACCCTGTTGTCCCCCTCCTCGGTGGCCATCTCAAGCACACTTATCCTGAGCATCCTCTGACTATTCTACTGCCCACTACCAACCCCACAACAGGGTCAAGCTTTGTGAATCCTACAAACAGCCCTAGTAGGCTCCATGTACTGTCCCAGGTACATCTACTTCCCAGCCATTATCCAGGACCTCTTCTGGAACATCTGCAGAAACCAGAGTATCCCAACTATTGTTTAGCAATACACTCACTAACACACCTACCTCTACTATGTCCTTATCCAGACATGCTGGCCATCTTACAAGTGGGTAAGCAACACTGTTTCTTACCCCTCAACAAGTTCTGTGAGTTCTGTCAACAATTTATCATAGTTGGTTCCACACTGAGTTTATCATTCTCACCTACTATCTGTCCTTTAGTAAATACCAGTCTTGAAAATTATTCCCCATCTTAGTATTCTGAGTCCTTTTTCTCCTCTACAGACATCAACACATTCGGCTTTCTTCGTCTCTAGTTCTTTCGGTCATATGAGCATGATTCAGAGTATACTAAATTTCTGTACTTCAATAAGTAATACTTTCTCTCAATCAGGCCCTAGTCCTGCAGTCACCCAGAGCTCCATCTCTCTATCCACACGTCACACCACTTCTCCATCTGGTACCAGCACTTCTTCACCATCCACAGTGCCCTCACTATTTACTGTGAAGACAGTAATATCGGGTTGGTGAGGACCCCAGTGTCTCTCTTTATAGTGGCCTTGTTAGTTCAATTTAGCCTAGAAGGGTGTTGAGAATATCTTGTGGATGAGTATTACCATGCTAGGGCTGTTGTCAGTCAAGAGGATGAAGTGAGTGGGATGTGCTCAGTGAAAACCTCACTATTGGGGCTAGTAGGTAATGCAGTGGTTAAGGCACTGGATTCTCACATGGCCAGACCTGGCAGCTTCAAAATCAAGCCAGGAGGGAACCAGCAGTTAGCGTAATGGCTATGTTGCTGGACTCCCACGTAGGCGACCGCGGTTCGCGTCCCGGACCCAGTGGCTTAAAACTCACGCCGGGTGCGTGTGCGTGCGTGCCCAAGATCCCAAGAGGAGAATGGAGGAGAAGGGATTGCAGCGTGACCATCCCCCCTGGGGGGTGATTTCTCGCTTTCTGTCTCTCTGTCTGTCTGGCGAACGCACGCGCCCTATAATGAAAAAAAAACTCTCAAAAAAAAAAAAAAAATCAAGCCAGGTGCATGTGCAAGCATGCCCAAATTTCCAAGAAGAGAAAGGAAGAGAAAGAATTGTGATGTGGCCATCCCCCTCAGCGGTGATTTCTCATTTTCCCTCTTTGTCTCTCTCCATCTCTCCAGTAAGAGATGGAGGGGGAAAAATCTTAAAAGGAAGAAAGAAAACCTCACTGTCACCTCTGCTCCAGAGGAAAACTGCTTATGTGTGGAGTGGTTTGGATGTGACTAGAAGACAGACAAGAAGGTTTCTGTCTCTTCCGGTTCCTGATTTGTTTGCTTCTCTTTGACTCTGCTATTGTCTGACTGTAAGACCCACTCCTGTCTTTGTTCCCTACATGTCCAGGAATAACCACAACCCTGGTGATGGGCAGTACGAGAAGCACAGCATCACTACCCTCAACGACCTCCCAGGCCCTCACCACCTCTACTCCCCGCACATCTACGAGCACCCACTCAACAGCTTCCTCAGTGCCTTTCAAGCCTGAGAAAGGTGAGTGGTCTGTTGAGGTGGGACCTCTTCACCCTGCAGGGAGCTGCACGTGGAGGTTGTCGTTGTGGTAGCTGGACTGGATCTGCCAATGAAGGCCCTTGGGGGTAAGAGGCAAGCCAGTTCTCTGGGTATTTGCACTGCCACATCTGGGCCATTGCAAATTCAGCTGCTTCCCATCCCCCCCTTTAGAGAGGTGATGTAACTGGAGACTTTATCTCAGTCTGCTTGATCACAGTCTCTGCTGTCTCAGGTCAGAAGGACCTTACAGGGGACAGTGAGATAGCACCAGAGCTGCGTGTTGAGGGCTGACTTTGTGCATGGCAGTGAGATAGGAACTGGAGATAGAGAAATGAGCAAAGTGCCATTGAACAAGGGACCACTCAGCTGTCCTGGTGAGTGCAGTTAGAAGAATAAGTCCCGGGTAGTAGGCCTACACAGTGGAAATTCCCGAGAGATGTCAGGTGGGTTCAAGGTAAACATGAGACTTCCTGGTAGGAGTGAATAGGAATAAGGGAGTACCCAAGACGGGGAGAAGGGCCTTAAGACCTGGAACAAAGGTATGGAAGTAAAAAGAAGTCCCAGTGCTATAGGGGGAGGGGATCCCCACAGCATTTGAGGTTGGGCGTAAGGTAAAGGGTGGTGAGAAGCGAAGCTGGTGTGTGGAAGAATTGTGTGGGAAAGGGGAATCCTGGAGGACATAGTTAGATTTGCAGTTTATGAATGGCACTGTTGAGGCTGGGGTAGAAGAGTTTGCAGGAGGTGAGTGAGGAGGCCTGGAGAATAGCGAAGAGACCACTACAGTATTCCAATGAAGACCAGGCGAGGGCACCAGTGAGTCAGTGGCGGCCTATACGGTGAGGAGGTGACCCACTTGAGAAATATTTAGGTCAATATTTCTCAATTGGAGTCCAAAGACCTTTAGCAGGTCCTAGGATAAATTCCACAAAGTCTTT
The DNA here is from genome assembly GCA_026018925.1 of Tupaia tana. NCBI lineage: Eukaryota > Metazoa > Chordata > Mammalia > Scandentia > Tupaiidae > Tupaia > Tupaia tana. The sequence goes on along the minus strand of JAKSZU010000020.1, from coordinate 28,743,145 downwards.
GAGTTTATCTGGAGAAAGATCATCATAGAAAACAAGTCTCAATCTGTGAAAAAGTCTTTTCATCACTAATCTTCACTGCATCAGAGTTTTGACTTTTAACTATGAAAAGGATTATGACTACCACAACAGGCATAGAACAGTTGGTATTCTGACAGCAGGATCTGTTTTTTGTCCACATTGGGGAAGGATGAGAATACCTGTCCAGGAGGAAAACAAGGAGATGTGTTGAATGTAGGTGGAGAGGGAGAGAGTGGAGTTCTTGATGGCTTCCAGTCAGGGCCTACTGGGTTCCTTTTGGGAACAGAGTACCGGGGTGAGGAGCAGCTTGGGGGACGCTCTCTGGGGATCCCTTCCAGTCCTAGAGAAGGCCCGAGCCCTGAGGACGTCCTGCTCTTCTTTGCCCTGGCCCAGGTGTTTCCCTCTTCCCCTACGGCTCAAGTGTTAAAGACCTGCAGTTGATCAAGAGCACGGTGGACTTTACCTCGCAACTCTTCAAGCCCCGGATTGGCTTCCCCCTCGGCTCCTCTCTCCGGGATTCTCTTTACGTGAGTTCTCAGCTGCCCAGGCAACAGGAGCTGTGGCCTGTGTTCCCCAGGCTCTGCTCCTCTTCTCAGCTCAGAGATGGTTCTGCGACAAGCGGAAGGAAGGCTGGAAGCAACCTTTGTTAGACACCTACCATACACTCGCAGTCTTTAATGCCAGGGCCCGAGCTGAGGAACACAGAGCATTTGGCAAGACCTCCACCTCTAGAGACATTGTCTATGATTATTTCCTGCTTCTCTGGTTCTTCTCTCCTGGGTGGAGCTGGACTGGCAGTCCCAGACTCTGTGTCCCTCTGAGAGGACTCAGTCAGAACACATTATGACAAGAAGATATCTCAGCATGTCTGAGGTTGACAATTCCTTTAGCCCCATCAGTTGTGTCACAAGCTTCAGAATGGGCCAAGGAGCTTTACCAAGAGGGGTCTGCTCTGTGAAGGGCTACCCTCCATCCAGGGCGCTAGCACTGAGCAAGACAAAGCCCATAGCCCAGGGCATGAGAACTGTCCTGTGGGTGAAGAGTCTTTGTGTAAGATTACCATAAAGGGCAGGAGACCTATGAGATGACCTTCCACGGGTCGTTGACATCTCCAACTTTCTATCTGAGAGGCCCTTGAGGAGTCACCCTTCTGAGGAGCTGCCCAAAGCTGAGATATTTCCATCCTACCGCTCTAACCATGAACCCCCTTGTGCTCAGTTCACAGACAATGGCCAGATCATTTTTCCAGATTCAGACTACACGATTTTTCCCTACCCCAACCCACCCCTAAAAGGCTTCACGGGTTGGGACCCAGTGGCTGTGGTGGCTCCATTCTGGGACGATGCTGACTTCTCCAGCGGTCGAGGAACCATATTTTACCAGGTGGGCTTCTGAAAGTCTAGTAGGCAGGAACCCAGCAGCCTGCAAGGGGGACTGAAAGCTGTCTGGAAGGTGTTGCAAGGGTTTCTGCTCTCTGTGGGTGGGAGTTGAGGCTCAAATTTTGGAGTGGAAGAAAGCAGATAAGCAATATAATCAGACTCAGGAATATCAACTCCCGCAGGGGGGTTAACAGTTTAGCATTTGATTTTAAATAGGGCTGTAGGGGGGTGGGGGGCTATCCTAACACATTAAAGTCCAATAGGGCCCCTGTGCTCCTGGACTGGGTTAATGATTCCAACCAGTGGAAACATGTAATGGAAGCTCCTTCAGCAAAGTGTATTGTACCCCCGCCAAGGACAAAGCACTGTAGAAGCTCCAAAGATAGACAGGTGTGTACCTGTCCTCACACAGCTGCCAGAAAGACATGTGGGTGGTAGAAGTGGGCACAAGAGGTTATGTAGTCCGAGCCAGTTTGAGCTAAGCCATCCCTGAGTTCAAGTCTGGAGGACTCGGATTTCTGGGCCACATACCCCAGGCTCTCCCACAGCCCATATTTGAATTGATCTGAAGATCAGAAGCATTCATTATAAAATGCAGGTCCAGGAAAGGAAAAGATGGGCAAAGTGGGGGGTACTCAAAAAGGCAGGATCCCCAGGCAGAAAGCTTGGGTCCTCGGGGCTGCTACGTGGGCATCTCACTTCCTTGTTCGTATCTGGCTTCCTTTCCTGTAGGAATACGAGACACTCTATGACGACTATAACCCGCTGATCCAGCAAGTGGAGTCTTTTATTGAAAAGTGCACAAATGCCTGGAGCTACAAAGCCAGGTGGACCCTAAAGGTCACGTGGGTCAACGCCTCTGCCTATCCTGCCCAGAGGAGTTTCGGGGTGAGTAGACCCAGGCACAGCTCCCAGGGAGCCAGCTGGGAGTCAGATGTTCTCAAATCCTAGGCAGGGGCTCCTCTTCTCAAATCCTCTCTGACTCCGGGACAGAGTGCAGGCGGGCACCACCCCACGCCCCCACTGTTTGCGGAGCAGCACCGTGTGCCAGGCCTGCCTCGTGTCTGCCTACGTGGCCTCACAGCAGGCCAGTGAACTCGGTCTTCTCAGGCTCAAACGCAGGAAATAGCATTTTTCTTAGTCGGAACTGTCTAGCTATTGGCTATTTCACATGGCTCAATCTGATTCTATTAGCCACGCTTTAGAAATGAAGAAGACATGGGTCAGCGGGTGGCATGGTGGTTAAGGTGCTGGGTCCTACGTGGTCGACTCCGGAGTTTGAGTTCTGCACCCAGCAGCTTGACAAACACACCAGGCACATGTGCATGTGTGCCCAAAATCCTGAGAGAAGAATGGAGAAGGGAATGTGGTATGGACATCCCCTCAACCCCCAGGGAGGGTGTAATTTTTCACTCTCCCTCTCTTTCTGTCTCTCTCTGAAGAGTGCATGCTCCTTATGGCAAAAATCTAAAAACAAAAAAGAAAGAAAGAAAGAGGAAGACAAGGGTTAGAGAGGTTACTCAAGGTCACTGAGCAAGCAAATGACAAACCCAAATAACAAACCCCCACCTGGAGCCAAGGTCTGACTGCAACTCTGGCCTGTAGCCTCAGTGCCATCAGTGGGAACAGAGCCCCTGTGCACTCTGCCATCTGCCCACTGAGGTCTCACAGCTTCCACAGTCACAAAATCCTTCCTCGTATCTGGTCAAAATTACTTCTTTTTTTTTTTTAGAAATATTTTATTTAACTTTATTTATTTACTTATTTTAATTTGACCAGAGAGGGACAGAGTGAGAGAGAGAGGGAGAGAGAGAGAGAGAAAGTGAGAAAGCAAGCCACCACGTCTGGGACTTGAACTGCGGTTGGCCATGTGGGAGTCCAGCACCCTTAACCACCACACCACCTGCCGCCCAAAATTACTTATCTTTATCCACTCAACAGAAGTTATGTGATTATCTACTTTGGACCAACCCTTCAGAGAAACCCGTCTCACCTGCACCAGGTCCTCCACACTATTCAGGTTGAGGGGACAATCGGGATAAGTCTTTCATGTCCCCAAGGAAGCTAATTAAGCCTCTTTTCGTCCTCTGATGTCTTGGTCAATCTCTCAGGTTCCTGCAGTTTTCTCTTATAAACCTTCTTTGACTGGAGCTCTTTATCTCCTCTCTTGAAAAAAGGTCACAGAGAAAACAAATCCCCCGTGGTAAGTGCTTTGACTCCCAAGAGGAAAGCTGTCCTAACTGAACTCACACTTAGCAACACGTTGAGCCCCTGTATTTGGGAAGAGGTGGTGTGTGTGTCAGGGCGGGGTTGTAGAACAGGAGGGAGGACTTCAGGGAGGAGATCCCATGTCTCCCACAGGCATCCCTATGTTTGTTTGTCTCAGACCAACACCTACCAGGCCATTCTTTCCACGGATGGGAGCAGGTCCTATGCCCTGTTTCTCTACCAGAGCGGTGGTATGCACTGGGACGTGACCCAGCACGCAGACGGCTCAGTCCTCATGGGCTTCTCCAGGTAGGGCAGAGCGGGCTGTAGGCACCGAGCAGACTTTCAGAAGGGGTTTGCAAGGGGGTGAGCAGATTTTCAGAAGGGGTTTGCAAGGGGGTGAGCAGATTTTCAGAAGGGGTTTGCAAGGGGGTGAGCAGATTTTCAGAAAGGGTTTGCATGGGGCTGAGCAGATTTTCAGAAGGGGTTTGCATGGGGCTGAGCAGATTTTCAGAAGGGGTTTGCATGGGGCTGAGCAGATTTTCAGAAGGGATTTGCATGGGGCTGAGCAGATTTTCAGAAGGGGTTTGCATGGGGCTGAGCAGATCTTCAGAAGGGGTTTGCATGGGGCTGAGCAGATTTTCAGAAGGGGTTTGCATGGGGCTGCTCCTGAGGGTGAGGCAGAACCCTCCTTGCTGACGCTTCTGACTCACACGGACTTGGATTCCGACTGTAGAACTTTCTATTTCAAATCAGAGGATCTCATTCGTCCTGCCACCCCCTCCTACGTCCCTGTGTATTGTCATAATTCCTAGCTTTGACTTTCCTGATTTCCACTGACATTAGCTGACCTCTCTTGACCTCTCAAATAGAGTAATAACACCCAACAGCTATTATGCCAAGTACTACGTTACGTTATTTCATTTGATTATCACGACTACCTATTGGGTACTACTTTCATTCTTATCCTACGGATAAAGAAGCTGAGGTACAAATAGATACAAAATCAGAGTTAGAAAGAGGCAAAGTGGGAATTTGAACATTGGAGGCTGGGATCAGCTTTCCTGACTTCCTGAGAATGACCCACTGTGCAGGGACACGTAGAGGAAGTCAGTGGTGACGAGAGAGAGGAGGGACAGGGCAGTGGATGGCTGAAATGTGAGTTCTGTGTGGTGTGGCTCAGTCTCTGACATGACAGTTCTCAACCGTCTGTTTCCATGCACTGATGTCTGGCAACCAGGGGTGAGGGTCACGCGGCATCTGCTACTGGTACTCGCTGCAGATGCTTTTCTCTTCCATTCGAGTATGTTTGGGTTTTCCCTGTCATTACATTGATCTCACTTGTGTTTTGGTGTGCAGTGTAGAAGAAAGGGGCTGCAGGGGACAGTCCCAGGCTCCCTCCCCTCTGGGGCTGCACGCGAACCCTGCCACTGAGGAAGGTGGCTGAGGTGAAGGTGGAGATGGGGTACAGGGGGCGGCACTTGTTGTACTGAGTCCTCACTCAGTTCTGAGAGATTTACGGTTCCTGCAGTTACCCTCCCTACCTGATGAGGCAGACGCTACTGCCATGCCTTATACACAGATGTGAAAGCTAAGAATCAGAGGTTAAATAACTTCCACAGTCACCAAGCTATGAGAAGGCTGCAAAAAGTTCATAAAAAATGCATATTATGGGGACCAGCAGTTAGTGTAATGGCTATGTTGTTGAACTCCCATGTAGTTGACCACGGTTCAAATCCTGGACCCGGTGGCTTAAACTCATGCCAGGAGCATATGCGTGCGTGCCCAAGATCCCAAGAGGAGAATGGAGGAGAAGGGATTGCGGCATGGCCATCCCTCCTGAGGGGTGATTTCTTACTTTCTGTCTCTCTGTCTCTCTCTGTCTCTCTGGCGAGCACACATGCCCTGTAGCAAAAACCTCTCAAAAAAATGCATATTATGAAAAAGCTGTGCATGGGTTTTAACATTTTTCAGTGCCAAAATAAATCACTTTGATTACATTTTCCCAGAACTTTTATTTATTTAAGGGGTTTTGGTATAGGGCATATGCACTCACTGGAGACAGACAGACAAAGACAGTGAGAGGAAAAGTGAGAAATCATTCTCTCTCCAAAGCCGCCAGGTCCAAGACTCGAACTGTGGACAGCCATGTGGGAATTCAGAGCCCTAATTACCATGCCACCTGCTGGCCCTCATCCCAGAACTTTCTGAAGTTCCCTCATAGTAAGTGCTAGAATCAGCAGCTGAACCCGTGACTGCCTACCTGCAAGATGGGCTCTTACTGCCACAATATCCTGTCCCCGACCTATGGCCCTCTCCAATCCTTAGTTTCAGGGAAACAAACCCGAAGGGGGCCTGCACTCTGTTGTTTTCACACACTTGGCTCATGGCCAAGTGGACCTGCCCATTCTTGCAGGTAGTGATCAGGTGTGGTGTAAGATAGAGCCCCCCACCACCGCCCAGCATCCCTCCACTCTCTTGCCCAGCTCTGAGACGATCCAGGCTGGTGGGGGAGCTGACCGACCGGCTGGCTAGACTGAGTGCTGGTGACTGCCTAGCTGAATGAATGAATGCGTTCGAGTGAAAGGAAAAGGCCTGCATGACACAGAGGCCTCAGAGTCTTTCCCTTTGCCTGCAGTGGAGATGGCTATTTTAAAAACAGCCCTCTGATATTCCAGCCAGTGCGGGAGAAGTACCGTCCAGACCAGTTTCTGAATTCCAACTCAGGTAAAAACACCACCCATCACACTTGAGCTAATTGCAAGACCTCTTTTTCGTCTACTCCGTAAGCTATGGCAGGCCTGAAGTCAGCTCCCTAACCTCCCCGCCCACAAAGGCAGCCCCTGCACAGTCTGGCCTCCTGTAGGGATAACCTGCACTTGGCCTTGCCAAGGGAGCAGCTGGCACCTCTGCACCCACAAAACAATCTCAGTTGGAGGCTGGGTCTCTGGGATGAGACAAGCCCAAGAGGGCTCTTGGTGGGAGAGTGGAAGTGAGGACAGGGGTATTGTGGGAGGAGGGATGGGGTGGGAAGTTAGAATGATCCTCCAATGTCCTGTCCCAGAGCTGGAATGAGAACCCAAATGGGACCCCTTAAAGGAATCTATCAAGAGGAGCTGCAAAGGTCCAACATTCACTCAGTTACCGTTTACTGAGCACCTGCTGTGTGCCGGACATGGCCAATAGCCAGGAAACGGGGGGGGGGGGGGGGGGGGGGGGGAAGAAAACGGCAGGGGAAAGACCATATTTGTTCTCAAAGGGCCTTCACACTGGAGTGAAAAGACTTTAGCTGGGCCAGCAGGTGGCGTGGTGGTTAAGGCACTAGATCCCACATGGCAGACTGCGCAAGGCCCAGACCCAGAAGCTTGAAAAACATGCCTAGTACATATGCATGCAGGCCCAAAATCCTCAGAGGAGAATGTAGTATGGCCATCCCTTTTAGGGGGTGATTTATCACTTTCCTGAGAGTGTATGTGCCCTATAGTTTAAAAAAAAAAAAAGTTCAAGTCTTGGGAGGCAAACTATGGTGGCTCCCCCATGACTCCAAGGGAAAGAAATGACAGTTTCCAAAATGGCATAGAATAAAGGGCATTTTAGTGTTAGAAATCAACTATGTAGATTGTGAAGCTATGTGTCCTGTGGCAAAAACAAAACAAAAAAACCTTTTGGTAATCAGAAACATAAGCTATGTCAAATCCTGGGTACTACCTGTGCTCAGAGCTGTCTGTCTTGTTACATTAGGGCCCCTCGATCAAGACACATCTGCTTGTGACCCAGGGTTACATTAGGATAGCCTGAGAGAGAGTGTGTGTGTGTGCGTGTGCGTGTGCATGTGCACATGCGTGTGTATGTTGGGGAAGAGTACTTGATATGTTCCTCTTGACACCAGGCCATTGTGGAAAAGACACACAAACATATAATCATCAATAATGACTGTTCTCAAAACCTTCACAAATTGTAGTGACCTCGATAATGTCGTCTGTGGCACAGGGCTAAAATCCAATTCTGTGCCCTACTGTGTCTCATCGGGCTGCAGAGCCCCTGCTCACCCAGCAGCCGGAAGGGGTGCTGTGTAACTTACCTTGAATTAAGGGCCTATTTGAAGTTCAAGCCCCTGTGATGGTTACTTCTCCCTTCCAAAGATGGCATCTGGGCAGAGGAGACCTCCTCAGCTTCGGGTAGGAGCAAGTCCCTGCTCGACACGCCAGCTTCTCCCTGCTTCCCCAGCTGGCCCTGTCCACTGGAGGGGGGCGGTGAGGCCAAGCGTCTGCCATGTGCCTGTTGGATGGTGGTGTCCCTGAGAGAGAGGGTGTGCCAGGAGGACCCAATATGGGGATGAGAAGGCGATGGAGCTTAGAGTAGTAGGATGGGACAGTGGAGAATGGGCTGGGCCAGAGCCAGGCCTTGCTCAGAGTGAGTGCATGTGAGGCCTCCCTGCCTTGGTGCTTGCATCCAAAGCTTTTGGGCAGGACTCATTGCTGTCTGAATTGGCCCACCCCAGAAGAGCTGTCCAGAGGTAGGGGGTTGCCTACATGAGTTTTGGTTGGCCCCAGGCCCTGGGGTCACTCCTTCTTTCCTCACCCGCCTAGGCCTCCATGGACTGCAGGTCTACACGCTGCACAGGGCAGAGAGGCCCAACTACCGGCTCCAGTGCCTGCAGTGGCTGCAGAGCACTCCGTGGCTCAGCTGGGGCTGGAACCAGATCTCCTGCCCTTGCTCGTGGCAGCAGGGACGCTGGGACTTACGATTCCAGCCCTCAGGTGACCCTTCCTGCCCCCACAGCCCACAAACTATTCCCTCTGCTCATGCCTCATTTACTCAGTCCCTCCCCAGAAGCATCCCACCCTATTCCTACCCCTTGGCTGGCATCCCACAGCCTGAGCCTCAATCTGTCTGAACCATTGCAGGCTGGTGGGGCGTTGGCAGCAGGCAGCTCTGCAGCTTCTCCTCCTGGCGAGGAGGCGTGTGCTGCAGCTACGGGCCCTGGGGAGAGCTTCGCGAAGGCTGGAGAGTGCAGAGCGCCTGGCAGCTTGGTATGTGTATCCACAGAGAGCTCAGCCCACCTGCTCAGGAGCCCAGCCAGTAGCCCGCCAAGTGGTGGGACCCTCAGAATGATGCCTCTTATCCCCATTTTTCCAGCTTTTTCTTCTCTAGACCTCAAGCCCTGATCTTATAAAGTCGGGAAGCTCCCCATACCCCTACTGACTGACCATCTAGGGGTTATGAAGGAATGCTTCTGCCCCATCTCTGCTGGGCCCCAAAACCCCAGCCCAGGGCGAGGGCATCTTTCCAGGCAAGGAGAGAGGGGCTCGTCTGACCTCTGGACTCAGATTAGCCAGCTGTTTGGGGAACGATTTAGAGTTAGTTCCCAACGGGGGCCTTCCAAAGACCTGGAGAGCGCAGAAGCGTGTGGGCCGGGCAGGCTGCATCCTCCTGAGCCATTGTAATCTGCGTGGCCCCGGCCTGGACAGCCAGCACGTGGGGAGCAGGGGCCTAGGCACCGTGCCCTTCAGAAAAGAAGTCTGGGCAGCTCCTGCCATGTGCCCTCCTGCACGACAGCCTCCACACGCCTGCAAGGGACAGTACGTGATCCATTGTCCCAGGGCACTGGCCACTGAGAGGGTGGGACTTGAGTGAGGTGTGCTGGCTTCCGACTGTCCTGCCCTCTGCACCCTTCCCGCTGGGCTCTCATGTCCTCCGCCTCGCCCTGCACGCTGCCTTTCTCCGCAGACGGGGCACGCGAGCCGCAGAACTGGTGCTGCCGCTGGAATGACAAGCCCTTCTTCTGCGCCTTGTACCAGCAGCGGTGGCCCCGTGTCACCTGTGCAGGATACAGGCCTCCACGGCCCGGTGAGGCTCAGGGCGGAAGCAGAGCATCTGGGGAGGGGTAGCCTCTTGGCCTCTGGGACATGGAACCGGGACCAAGAGAGGACAAGCTTCCTGGTCAAAGCTGTAGCCTCAGGAAGATGAAGATGATTCCAGCGCGGAGCTGATAGCAGAGAGGGGCTTTGTTCATGGCCTTGGGGAATGGGTGACTATGGGGACTGGAGGCCTAAAGTGCAAGAGGCCTTTCGGGGAGGATTCTGCTCTGCAAAACATCTCCCCAGGCCTGAGCTCACTTCAGCAAATGCCCAGTTTGGTAGGCGTGGGAATCTCAGACTCCACCCCCAGGTTGCTAAGGTGTCTTTTCTATTTTTACCAGCCTGGGCTTTCGGGGACCCCCACATCAACACCTTGGATGGTGCCAATTACACCTTCAATGGGTTAGGAGACTTCCTGCTGATCAGGGGCTGGGATGGAAACTCCTCCTTCCTGCTGCAAGGCCGCACTGCCCAGACGGGCTCTGCCCAGGCCACCAACTTCATTGCCTTTGCAGCTCAGTACAGCTCCAGCAGCCTGAGCCCCAACACGGTCACGGTGAGTAAGGGCTGCCCAGACATCCGCTACCCTCATCCAGACAGCCCCTCCACAGGGACCTTCCGGAAATTGAGGCCTGGGAGGAGGATGAGAACAAAGAAGGGAAAGAGAGACAGGAGGGAGGACAGTGTGATGGTCTGAGAGTAAATCCTAAAAACGGGATTAGGTCCTGACGCCACTGCTTCCCAGCCATCTGACTTAGAAGAAATTACCTAACTTCCAGTGCCTCAGCTTTCTTACAGTAAAATGAGGCTAATATAGTCCTGCCTACCTCACAGGGATGTTGTGAGACTTTTCTTTCTGCCAGAGGGCAAGTCCACTTGCCAGAGAGAGACAGAGAGACAGAGAAGGAGAAAGCGAAAGAGAAAGCACCTCCCAATGGTGTGTGGTCATGTTGTAATCCCTTCTCCGTTTCTCTACGCTGTTGAGATTTTAGGCATGCATGCACCCTCACATGGTGTGTTTTTCAAGCCACCAGGACTGGGATTCAAACTGTGGTTGGCCATGTTGGATCTAGCTCCCTTAACCACTAGACCACGGGGCTGGTGTGTTGGATTCAAATGAGGCAATGCAAGAAAAGTGCTAGCACAGAGCTGGACCCGTGCTGAGCGCACCACCGATGTCAGCTAGCGTGGCCTCTCTGCCACACTCCCCATCGGGGTCTAGCCCTGAGCTGCTCTCTGGAGCCTCCTTTCTAGGCCTCGGATCCACCTGTGTGCCGGGCTTAGGTCCTCCAATGCCTTCCAGGTTCAGTGGCTCCTGAAGCCCAAAGACACAGTCCAGGTTCTGTTGAATAACGAGTCTGTGACATTTGAGACGAACCAGGAGGATGCAGAAGGTAAGCTGGGAGAGCGGTCAGCTGCCTCTCCTACTTTCCTGGGCACGGCGTGGTGGGGATCGGGGCAGCAGCAACAGGAAGAGCACAGTGGCCACCACCCTGCTGTCCCTGCAGCAGCTTCTCACCCAGGAGCAGGCTATACGCTTTCTCTTCTCAGCTCTGCTCTTCCCTCTCGGCTAAGTCCCGTCCTTTCACAGCCTATTTCCAGTCCCTAGGAATAAGGAGGGGGTGTGGGCCTTGGGGGACACTAGACAAGGACCTCAGACCTCCCAGAGGTGCCCTCAGTGTGTCCTCTCTGACCACGAGCCATCGCTGCCCTGAGTCTGTGGCCTCGAGTGCCAGTGCAGGCTGCTGACGGCCTCCTGATGTTCTAGGCCAGGAGGTGTTCAACACCACCGGCGTCCTGCTGACCCGCAACGGCTCCATGGTCTCAGCCAGCTTCGATGGGACAGCGACTATCTCGGTGGTCGCTCTCTCCAACATTCTCCATGCCTCCACCAACCTCCCGGAAGGGTATCGCACCCGCACCGAGGGCCTGCTGGGTAAGAAGCCAGAAGACGGTCAGGTGCTGCCTCTGAGGCTGTGGCTGCAGCACAAGCCTAGGCCCCAGAGGGGGGACGCACCCCTCCCATTGGCGCAGGAAGTCCTGGCTGAGTTTGTCTGTCTGGACCTGTAGGACACAGGCCAGGAGGGAGGAGGGACTTCTTCTGCCCCCTAAGGCTCCTCCTCCTTCTCCTCCTCCTCCTCCCACTCAAAGGGACATCAAGGAGGGGATCTGGTGAAAGGGTAGGAGGCACTGCTGCCCTTCCCCCTCCCTCCATCCCACACATCTTTCCTTCTCTCTTGGCCTCTCACATTCCTCCCATCTTCCCCCATTTCTCCAGTTCCCTCTTCTCCCTTCCTGTGAGCCCCAGTCCTCCCCTTCTGGACTGAGAACAGAGGCAGCTGAAAGAGGCAGCCATGCCCCTCCTACTCCTCCTTACCCCTCGAGCGCTCCCCAGAGGAGCAAGCCATTCCCAGAACAGCCAGCCTCCTATTCTGTCCCTCAGGGGTCTGGAATGACAATCCGGAAGATGACTTCAGGATGCCCAACGGCTCCACCATTCCCCACGGGAGCTCTGAGGAGCAGCTTTTCCACTACGGAATGACCTGTGAGTCTGGCCTCCATGTCCTCGGGGGAGATGAGGAGGCCACCATGAGGGGGTGCTGCAGATGCTGTCTCCCTCAGGCCTGTAGGACCCAGACCTCTGTCCTTCGTAAGGGTCTGAGGGTTCTGATGCTGCCCAGATTTAACCCCTGCACCTCCTCCCCACCCCACTGCATCTCTTTACCTGGATGAGAAAATGGGGCACACAGGTGGCCCTTGCTCACTGGAGCAAGAATTCCCAGATTGAAAAAACTGAATGCCATTTTGTCCCTGCATGCCACCCTCCCCTGCCCCAAGCCATATAAAGTGAGGGCGAGGAATGGATGCAACTGAAATATAGCCGGAGTGCTCCCTGGTACCACCCCATCACACCTCTCATATTACAGGGAAAATCAACGGGACGAGTCTCCTTGGCCAGCGCAAGGACCATTTGCCTTCCAACTTCACTCCTGTCTTCTTTTCCCAACTGTTGGTAAACAACTCCTTGGACGGAGGTCTGGTGTCTGCTTGTAACGGAGACAGAGAGTGCATCTATGACACCCTGGCCACGCACAACGCGAGCACTGGACTTCACACTAGGACGCTCTTCAGAACATACCAGCTAGTCAATGCCACCCTCAGTAAGTAGCATGAGCCCCAGGGAGGCGTTTCCAGAGTTCGGGAGATGAGGAACACCCCTTCCATGACACACCCTCAAGGGACTCATTTTTTTCACACGTCACAGATTCTGTTGCTTCTGTTACTTCTCTGCTCAAAAGCAGCCAACATCTCTCCAGCTTGCTCAGTCCAGCAATGGCCTTCAGGGCCCTATGTCTAACCTCGCTGCCTCTCAGAACTCTTCTAATCCTCTCACCTCACTCCCTCCACTCCAGCCCTACTGGCTTCTTGGTGTTCTAGAAACACACCAGGCTCACTCTCAACTCTGAGACTTCACACATACTGTGCCCCTGCCTGCAGTTCCCGTCCCCAGCCAGCCACACCGGGCTCTCTCACCTCCATCTGGTACTCAAGTACCATCTCCATGAGACCTTTCTTGGCTCCCCTACCTACAATTTCACATTCACCCACACTTCCTATTCACCTTTCCCACTTGCTATTTTTCTCCTCAGCATTATACCTACCATATTCCACCATCTTCATAGGTATCTTTTTTTATTATTTGTTCATTGGTGTAGCCCCACTCCCCAGAATAGTGCTAGCCACCTAGTATGTACTCAGTATTTGTTACACGACTGAATGAAAGCATGAACAAACAACGAAATGCAAGTAGCAGGGCTGTATGAAACAGAGACCAGTGAAAAGGTTTTACTCCTCCCTTTCTGGACAAATGCACAGCCATTGAGGATATTACCCTCATGGGTTCTTTTTATCTTTTTCCGAAGGTAAGACTCTGCCATGTCCTCTGAGTCACTTAGTGCCATACCCAGCTGAGTGCTCCGTTCAGGAAATAACTTGAAATGAACCCTGTTTGGGGAAGAGGTAGAGAAGGATTTGGCTAGTGGGTAGTACAACCCAGCTTGCTCGGCATAGGGCTGGGAGTAAGTATGCAGAATAATTCGTGCTTCCAGAGGTGGCTCACAGCCCTGGGATTGCCCCCTCGGAGTCATTGCAGAGAAAGAGACAGGATGCTGACTGGGCAGCAGTGTCCCGCTTCAGACCCCACACCTCCTCCGTGTTTCAGATCAGTACCCGCCCTCTATCCGTGGTGATGGTGTGATCGAAGCCTACATGGAGAGAGCCAAGTATGTTCAGTATACCAGCAGCTCTAAGGACGTCACATTCACTCTTAGAAGCAACAGTACTGACTTCAAGCTCTCTGGTAAAATATGTTTGGCTGGGGTGGGGGCGATGGGGTGTGTAGACGGAGTGCGATGGGGTGTGTAGACGGAGTGCAATGGGGATGAAGTCAGAGTCAAACTCTCAGCAATTTTGCATCTCTATAACCTGTTCAACTTCCTGTCACTTTTTTATTTGAATATCCAGGAATAATATTTATTTATTTTCTTTTCTAAAGAATTATTTAATGGTATTTATTCATTCATTTATTTTAATTTGACCAGAGAGAGTCAAACAGAGAGAGAGAGAGAGAGGGAGGAAGTGAGAAAGCAAGCCACCAGGTCCAGGTCAGCCATGTGGGAGTATCCAGCATCTTAACCACCATGTCACCTGCTGGTCCCCAAGAATAATACTTCTTAAGAAAGCTATTTAAGGGACCAGCAGTTGGCATAATGATTACATCACTGGACCCCCACATAGTCGACCGTGGTTCTCTAACCCCAACTCGGTGGTTTAAACTCACGCCGGGAGCGTGTACGTGCGTGCCCAAGATCCTGAGAGGAGAATGGAAGAGAAGGGATTGCGGCGTGGCCATCCCCCGGGGGGAGGGGGTGATTTCTCGCTTTCTGTCTGTCTGTCTCTCTCTGTCTCTATAGCAAGTGCATGCGCCCTATGGCAAAAACCTCTCTAACACAAAAGAGTACTATTTAATTCAACAGGTGTCCCCTAGTGATGGTAGCGATGAGCTACGGCCGTTGGGCACCTACGACACAGATCATTTATCTCAATCTAGTAACACACAGTCATCTTTAATCATCCTTATGCATTCACCAAATTATTAGAATAATCAAGTACAACAATTTATAAATACTAATTGATAACATTTTCCTATATATTTTTAAATGATTTAATATGGAATAAAATTTAAAGAAATAAATACCTTTGCTTTATGTTTACCGAGCTTTGCCTCTTTGGTTTTCTGTGCTGGCACCAAGCAAAGCTTCTCCCTCCCTCTCGGGAACGGTGTTCGAGACCCTTCCACCCCAGGCCTGCATCCAGGATCTGGGTCATGGGCACAACCACAGGGTTGTCGCTCTTTCTGTTGCCAGCACCGAGTATGCTGGTGGCCTCTTTACTAACCCAACGTCTCAGGGCCCTTATTCTGAGTCCTGACCACCCTGCACCTCATTGCTTTCTCTGTGCTCCCGAAGGTCCTGCTTGGCCTACATCCCTTTTGTTTGGGGCATTCTTCTGGGTGCAAGGCAATGGTATCTGGGATTTTTTTTTTTTTTTTTTGAGAAGTTTTCGCTATAGGGCACGTGCGCTCGCCAGACAGAGAGAGACATAGAGACAGAAAGCGAGAAATCACCCCCCAGGGGGGATGGTCATGCTGCAATCCCTTCTCCTCTATTCTCCTCTCGGGATCTTGGGCACGCACACACACGTGCCCGGAGTGAGTTTTAAGCCACCGGGTCCGGGATGCGAACCGCGGTCGACTACGTGGGAGTCCAGCGACATAGCCATTACGCTAACTGCTGGTTCCCGGTATCTGGGATTTTCTTCTCCACTGGGCGCCTGAAGAGTGGTGCTCTGAAAATTCCTCCCATCTCTTCCCTACTACTGGCTCCTACCAACCTGAACTGTAAGGACACTTTCCTGTTTCCTAGAAAACATGAGACGTATTTGGCCAGAAGACCTGTAGCAGTGTTTACTATAGTCTGGTGTCTGCAGGGGTAGCTGGTTAAAGGCCCAGGAAAAATAAAAGCTGGAGAGAAATTCTGGGCAGAGGATGGGGCTGCTGTGAGAGCGAAGCCTATTTGG
Organism: Tupaia tana; assembly: GCA_026018925.1. Lineage (NCBI taxonomy): Eukaryota > Metazoa > Chordata > Mammalia > Scandentia > Tupaiidae > Tupaia > Tupaia tana. The sequence continues at coordinate 28,727,541 of JAKSZU010000020.1, read as the reverse complement.
CCTTGGGGAAGTGTCAGGAGGATCCTGGCCTTCATCCTCCAGCCCCCAGGACATCCCATCCTGGTACAAGGCCCAGGCAGGGTTGTCCTTTGGGTCTCTTCAGGGGGAAACTGCCTTCCCCTCTGTGGTCAGTAAGGTGGGCGGGTGCTGCCTCCTTCCAGCTCGGACCGTGACCAGGCTCACTCCAGTGTACCTGGGCTGTGCCCGAGGAGATTCGGGACTGAGGTGGTCTGAAGGGGTGGGTAAAGCCCAGCACCGCACAGTCCGACCGTTAAGTGCCAGCATGTATCAGACCGCAAAGCAGAAGAGTCTCCTAACTCTCAATGGTGTCATCCTCCCTGGGCAGAGAATGGGACCTTGCACTGGACACCAAAGTCGCTGGAACCATTCACTTTGGAGATTTTAGCAAGAAACACCAAGGATGGCTTATCGTCTGTACTCCAGCCCAAGGTGGTGGTCTGCACGTGTACTGCGGAGAGCCAGTGTTTATACAACCAGACCAGCCGGGTTGGCAACTCCTCCCTGGAGGTGAGTTGGGAGGAGGCTGGGAGGGCTGTCCATGTTGAGGGAAATGGAAGTGGAAACGGAGGGGTGTTGCAATCCAGCCTCTTCTGGGTAATGTGTGTGGTGGGAGGTGGTGGAGCTGAGGTCGGTGAGTCGAGCAGGGCCCAGTCTCAGCCCACAGACTCACACGTATAAAAAGTAGACTTTCCTTGTCACTCAGAGCTCAGCTGATTTTGATCTCCCACCTGCATTCTGCCAGGCTAAAGGAAACTTCCGGTTTCCCGGTGGTTCCCAGCCCCACAGCTCTAGGGTAAAATCCAGTGCAGGGCACTGAGGAGTGGGGTGAGAGATGACGTGTGGCTGGACCTGAGGCCACAGAGGTCTCCACCCCAGCTCCATCTTCCCGCTCTGCAGCTTCTGTGCCGCACACAAGCCCTTTCCCTCTGGAGTCTCGCCTTCACTGTGTTGGGAAGAGCCGCAGGTCCCCCTACCTTGACATGTACAGCCTCTTTGCTTTCTCTTTTACTCTCTCCCTCCAGGGAAAGAAGCACCTCTTTCTTTCTCCCTCTCCTTTCAAGTTTCTAGCCAAGATATTTGCCCTCAATCCACCAACCTTGCCCTGTCTGCTGCTTTCCCCGCCCTCCATCTTCGTCTTACTCTAGTGAGGATTTCAGGAATGGAGAGATGACATGAGAGGAAAGAGACTGAGATTCTGGTACAGGGCCACATAGGGGAGTCAGGGTGGAGATGGCCCAGGGAGGTCAAATGGGTAGATGACCATGTGGCTTAGGCAGGGACCTGCAGTCCCAGGACCTGATCAAGAGATGGTGGCCAAACTGAGACAAGGACTTAGGGTCCTTGGGTTCTCAGACCAAAGGGTTTGAAACACCCAGAGGCCCTTAATGGTGCTGACTCAGCCTCCTGGCCAGCCAATGATCAACCACCCATTCCAGATGGCCAGCTGCCTGTGTGACGGGGACACCTACGGCCGCTACTGTGAGCACTCCAAGGACCTCTGTGACGAGCAGTGCTACCCAAATGTGAACTGCATTCCTGGGGTGGGCTGTGAGGCCTGCCCCCTGAATCTGACTGGGGATGGGCGCCACTGTGCAGGTAAGCCAGAAACAGGGCTCTGGCAAGAGGAGGTTCTGGGGACAGGTGACACCTCAAGGGCCAAAGACAGCCAAAGGCAAACCATTCCGCTCCCCTTGGCAGCAAGATTTTAGAGTACTCGGTGTGTGGGAAGAAGGCCTCGGAAGGAGGGTGGTAGCGGGTACAGGGCTGCAGGGGAAGAGGTTGTACGGCCTAGGGGAGGGCTTGGGGCACATGGTAAAGCCCCAGGTAAAAGACTGAAGATGGTCTGGGAATGAGAAGAAACTTCCAGCTCAGCCAGAGAGCCTCAGGCTCCTTGGAGTTCAGAGACACGAGGCCCAGGGTCTCTGCCTCTCACAAACTGGGACATATGGAGAAGCTGCCGTGGGGAGCTGGCAGCAGAGGTGCCTCATTTCCCCTTTGAGTCTTCTCCCGCCGTCTCCTCGTCCTCTGAGCCATCGGTGGGCCTCTCCCCGCCACCTCCTCCACCTCCGAGCCATCGGTGGGCCTCTCCCCGCAGCCTCCTCCACCTCCGAGCCATCGGTGGGCCTCTCCCCGCCGTCTCCTCATCCATCGGTGGGCCTCTCCCTGCCGTCTCCTCCTCCTCTGAGCCATCGGTGGGCCTCTCCCCTGAGCCATCGGTGGGCCTCTCCTCATCCTCTGAGCCATCGGTGGGCCTCTCCCCACCGTCTCCTCCACCTCCGAGCCATCGGTGGGCCTCTCCCCGCCACCTCCTCCACCTCTGAGCCATTGGAGTCACCACAAGGGAGATCATAGCTGGGCTCACCAAGCCCTCAAGGCATCCCTGTGAGATCCAGGGACTGTGTCTTCCAAGCAGAGGCCAGAAATGGTGGGATAAGGCTTATAAAGGCAGAAAAGGAGATGGAAGTGAGAGAGGGAAGGAGTAAGGGAAGCAGGCACCAGGCTTCTGGGCCCTTCCCTGATGTGAAGAGTCTGATAAACAACACTTCCTCTGCAGAAGTGGAAGAGTACTGAGCTGGCAGGGGGAAAGAGTTGCCCCGCAGAGGAATGCATATAAAGCCATGGAAGGACAGTTTGGGGCTAAGAGTGGTCCAGCAGCAAAATGCAGGCAGGAACAGGTGTTGGGAGAAGAAACCGAGCCTGTCCTGGGAACAGGTTCCACAAGCTGGGGCTCTCCCGCATCTCCCCTGTGCCAGCATGGTTGCTAACCTCCCTGCTTCCTCTGCAGCCCTGGACAGCACTTCCCCCTGTGAGAACAAGACCTGCCCTGTGAATTACTGCTACAACCAAGGCCACTGCTACATCTCCCAGATGTTGAGCTGCAAGCCCACCTGCACCTGCCCTCCTGCCTTCACTGATACCCGCTGCTTCCTGGCTGGGAACAATTTCACCCCGACCATCCTTCGAGGTACAGCCAAGTGCCCCCCACCATCTGCTCATCTTTGGGGAAGATGGAGAAACTCCAGATCTAGGGCTAGGTCAATCAAACTTGCAGGAAAAACCCCTAATTCCTTTTAGGTGGTGGCAAGTTGTAGGCCGTGGGAGCCAGTGAGGTTAGCTGTCACAGTGTGAGCCATGGGCTGGGGCGGCTGAGGAAGGATGGAAGCAGAGACCTGTGTCTCTCAGTGTGATGAGAGCTAGGGCATCCCTGACCATTGCAAATGAGCACTGGGGTGAAGGACACTAGTCCTGGCTTCCGGTTTCTCTGGGGCCTCCTGTCACCATGAAACAGAGTGGTCTCGCTGGGCTGGCCCAACCGACTTCTTGGGCACGTCCGGGTAAATCCATGAGATGACGACCAACTTGCTTCTCCCATCTCCAGAATCCCTAAGAATCATCCAGCTCTCGCTCAGTGAAGAAGAAAATGCTTCCGTGGCAGAGGTCAACGCCTCGGTCAGTGGTGCAGGCGGGCTCTGGGTGGGAGGTCAGAGGTCAGGCAAGGGCTGGGCCCTGTGTGGTCTTCTTATCCTCTGCTAGATCCCAAGGCCAAAGGAGGCCGGAGCCTCTGGCTGCAGGGGAGGTCCCAAGGGTGAGGAAGTCAGGAAGCCCCAGGACAGAGACCTCAGAAGGGGTTAGAATCACCACTTGGCCATGAGCAGTCTGGGGGGGGGGTCAAGTCACCTCCTCAGCCTCTCCCTGTAAGTGCCCCTCAAGACCTGCACTTCTCCGTGTCACAGGGAAGAAACACAAGAGGGCCTTCACCTCCAGAGGAGCTTCCTCTGAGATTCACACCTTGCCTCTATCACATTTAGAGCAGGTGAAATAATTAGATAAATTACTTAGTGGCTGACCTGTACATACAGGGGTAATAGCAGGACCTGTGGCAGAGGCTGTATCAGGTTTAAAGGGTAAGGTATGTGCAGCACTTGGCTCCGTGCCTGACACACAGCAGGCACTCCAAACTTCCTGCTATTATTACCACTGTGACAACAGCCTGCCCCCATCCAGATGGTCAGATCTGTGGGCCAGACTATGGGCTCCTTGAGCAACAGTGTTCAGTGTGGGGAAGGAATGAGTCGGTGAGTCAGGGATCAGAGGCAAGAGGGAGGCCATCCGTTTCAGATTCTCCCCCTGCGATATGACGCAGAGGAGCGGGGAGAGGAATGCAGAGTCCTTGGCGCACCAACAAAGACTAAGCTAGGACCCACACCAGTCTCTGGACGAGGCTACAGGGTGGAGATGCAGAGAAGGGCGAGATCTATTCCAGGGGTCCTGGGTCCTGTTCAAAGGCTAAAACAGACTAGGGTGAGTGAAAGCATTCAAGCGGGAGGGGTGTGCTCCTTGGACGAGGCCTCACCACCACCCCTACCTCTCTACCCCCACCCTCTGCCTAGGTGGCACACAGACTGGGGAACCTGGACATGCAGGCCTTTCTCCGGAACAGCAAAGTGAGACTCACGTAAGTGTGACTGTCCCTGCCTGGGCTCCCGGGCCCTTCCCTGCACCCCCTGTTCCTCAGTTCCTTACTGTCCTGCTCCCTCACAGCCATTCCTCAGCAAAGGCTTCGGGACGCCCCATTCATCACTGGAAGGTCATTTCCGAGTTCCAGTACCGCCCTCGGGGCCCTGTCATCGACTTCCTGAACAACCGGCTGTTGAATGCCGTGGTCGAGGCGTTCCTGCCCCAGGTTTCGAGGAGATGGAAGAGGAGTGAGGGGCCCAGGAACGATGTGGTCTTCTACCCCATCTCGAAGGAAGATGTGCGTGATGTGATGGCTTGTGAGTCACTCTGTCATGAGGACGGTGCAGAGGTAATGGGGAGGGAGGCAAATTCAAAACTTCTTCAGCCCCTTCAGGCCTATAGTGGAAATGTGCTCTATGGAGGTCCACAGACAGGTAAGAAGTAAGTTGATTTAGTTTGGGGGGAGAAATTTAAACATTTTACACACTAGGCTTTTTTTTTTTTTTTTTAATTGCCAAGGGTGAGGCCAGCCTCATAGCCTAGAGGTTAAGGGAGCCAGAGCCCACCATGCAGTTCTGCCAACCATGCAGTTCGACTCCCAGCCCCGGCAGCTTAAAAAAACATGCGACGCATGTGTGTACGTGTGCCCAAATCCAGACACGGTGGAGAAATGGAGGCAAAAGGATGGTGGCATGACTACACCACATGAGAGGTTCTTTGTCCCTCTCCTGCTCTCCCTTTCCCAGTCTCTCCTGTGCACACACGTGTGCTCTGGCAGAAGAAAAAAAAAGTTGCAGGGCCAGCAGGATGGTGGTTAAGGTGCTGGACTCCCACATGCTGACCACAGTTTGAGTCCTGGACCTGGCAGCTTACTTTCTTTCTCTCTCTTTCTCTCTCTAGTCAAACTGAAAAATAATAAATAAATTAAATTAAATTAAATTAAATAATTCTTTTAAAAAATTGCCAGAGGTGGGGCCAGCAGGTGATGCGGTGGTGTGGCACTGGACTTCCACATGGCTGACTGCAGTTTGAGTCCCGGACCTGGTGGCTTGCTTTCTCACTTTCCGCGCCCTGCTCCCCACCCCTCATCCCCCTCTGGTCAAATTAAAAATTAAATAAAGTTAAGTAAAAAATAATTCTTCAGGACCAGCAGGTGGCGTGGTGGTTAAAGCGCTGGGTACTCCCACATGGCTAACTATGGTTTGAGTAGCTTGCTTTCTCACTTTCTCTCTCTCCACCCCCCATCTCCCTCTGATCAAATTAAAATAAATGATGAATAAATAATTTTTTTTAATTGCCAAAGGGGGGGACCAGCAGTTAGCATAATGGCTATGTCGCTGGACTCCCATGTAGTCGACTGCAGTTCAAGTCCCGGACCCGGTGGCTTAAACTCACGCCGGGCGCGTGTGCGTGCGTGCCCAAGATCCCGAGAGGAGAATGGAGGAGAAGGGACTGCGGCGTGGACATCCCCCCTGGGGGGTGATTTCTCGCTTTCTATCTCTTTGTCCTTCTGGCAAGCACACACGCCCAATAAAAAAAAAAAATTAAAAAAAAAAACTCTCAAAAAAAAAATTGCCAAAGGGTATGTGTGCTCACCAAAGAGAAAGAGTATGAGAAAGAAACTGATATAGAGAAAGTACCCCAATGGGGTGTGGTCATGCCACAATCTCTTTTCTTCCATTTCTCATCTCCATCGGGACTTGGGGCACACACACATACATGGCTGGTAAGATTTTTCAAGCTGCTAGGGCCGAGATTTGAAATAGTCGGCCACGTGGGATCCAGCTCTCCAGGCACGGGGCTTAACCACTGTGCTGGAGCTGGCCCATACCCACCAGCTTTGTAGATTCAAGAGCAGGCACACACTGTGGCTGATGCATCCACACGGGGATGTGTATGTGTATGGTTTCACAGAGCAATTCCTCCAACCAAAGCCTTCCTGACTGTGGCTGCTAATAGTCTTTTTTCATTTAGTAAGATGGATAATGGTTGTCTTAAAACACCATTGTGGGACCAGCAGTTAGTGTAATGGCTATGTCACTGGACTCCCATGTAGCCGACCGAGGTTTGCGTCCTGGACCTGGTGGCTTAAAACTCACGCCTGGCGCATGTGCGTGTGTGCCCGGATTGCGGCGTGGCCATCCCCCCGGGGGGTGATTTTTCACTTTCTGTCTCTATGTCTCTCTCTGTCTGTCTGGCGAGCGCACGCGCCCGATAGCAAAAACCTCTTTAAAAAAAAAAAAAAACGCCATTGCATGTAAACACACAGGACATCCTTGTCACCGTTGCCCTCCAGCTGTAGGATGGGGAGACAGGTATTTTGGGCAGGGTCTGGCTATTGTAATCCTCTGCCCCAGTCTCTCAGTAAGCTAGGAATACAGACACTGCCAATGTCCCCAGTGTTAAGGCTGGTCAGGAGCCAACCCTGGGCCTCCCATGTGCTCCCAGATTCACACCGTGGCACCCTGCCACTTGCAGAGCCACTGGGCAGCCGGAAGCTTTTACCACCACCACCACCCCCCAGTAAGGAGATAAGTAATTTATCATCTTTAACAAGACCCCTCCTGTTCAGCATTGTTGCTATTATCAACCACACTGATCTGAACATCCATGGACATACTTATGGGTCCACTTTTCCAATCATTCCTCAGGATAGACACCTAAAAATGAGGGAACCAGCAGTTAGTGTAATGGCTATGTCACTGGACTCCCACGTAGTCAACCGCGGTTCGCATCCCGAACCCGGTGGCTTAAAACTCACGCCGGGCGCGTGTGCGTGTGTGCCCAAGATCCCGAGAGGAGAAGGAGGAGAAGGGATTGCGGCGTGACCATCCCCCCTGGGGGGTGATTTCTCGCTTTCTGTCTCTATGTCTCTCACTGTCTGGCGGGCGCACGCGCCCTATAGTGAAAACCTCTCCAAAAAAAATAAATAAATAAAAATGAAATCCTTGGTGGAAAAGGAATGGATTTAGTGTTAACCAGTTGCTTTCCCTGTCAATCTGTTCCTACCTGACAGTGAACGTGAGCACGCTGGAGACTACCTTCAAGTGCAGTGGCTACCAGGGTTATCACATGGTCTACGACCCCCAGAATGGCTTCACCTGCATATCCCCCTGCAGCGAGGGCTACTGTGACCACGGAGGCCAGTGCCAGCACCTGCCGGATGGGCCTCGCTGCAGGTGCGTAGGCAGAGAGGAGCGGGCTGGTGCTGAGATGCCTTGCTAGGCAAGGTTTCAAGACCCCAGGAATGTCATGGTTCCGCCCGCTGTGAAAATTAGCGTGGCTCCCTCTACAACCAGAGCACAGGGCCCAGGGCAAAGGGGACAGGGAAAGGAGAGCCGTGAGTACCTACTCCGTGTGGAGAGCGTAGATGCAGTACTACCTCTGAAACCCACACAGCCCCAGGAGGGCAACCTGACCATTCCAGGACAAGAAAACTGTCGGAGATGACAAGGACCCTGCCTAAGGCACCCAGTAAGATAGTAGCCGGGCAGGGTTTCCAAAGTCAAACCCTTCCCGAGGGAACGCCCTGCTTTGCCCTGTGGGAAAGGAGCCGCCGTCCTAGGACTAGCTTTGCCCCTCGGCCAGAGCACTCAGGGGAGGCCCCCTACACTGGCGCCTTGTGTCCCCTGCATCCTCTAAGAGCTTGAGGGCCTCCTGTGAAGGGACAGCCGTAAGGCTGTAGTGTCATCCTGGCCCCTCGTCACCTTACTGTCCTTATCCTGGTCACTGCCCCCGGTCTACCCTAGACCCCACTGCAGTTCCGGATCGCAACGTAGGAGGGGAAGGGCGGGGGTGGGGCAGCGCTCCTGGGGGCGGGGCGGGGCGGGGCTCGGGGTGGAGCGCAGGCAGGGGAAGGGCGGGGCTTGTGACTGCGCACGCCCGTCTGTGCAGCTGCCCGGGTGGCGCTGCTTCCCGGTGGACTCGGACCGGCGTCCTTGCCTTCTTTGCCCGGTGGTCTCTCTTCCACACGACCTCAGGGCCGACTTAGTCTCTCTCCCTAGTGGGTGTGCCCAGCCTGTCCTGGAACGCCTCTAGTCCCAGCAGCAGAGAAGGGGTCGGCGCTCAGCACCCTTCTCCCTGCCCCTGACCGCCTCCTTCTGTCCGCAGCTGTGTGTCTTTCTCCATCTACACGTCCTGGGGCGAGCGCTGTGAGCACCTGAGCATGAAACTCAGCGCGTTCTTCGGGATCCTCTTTGGCGCCCTGGGCGCCCTCTCGCTGCTGGGGGTCGTGGTGTTCGTGGGCCTGCGCTTCTGGGGCTGCTCCGGGACCAAGTACTCCTACCCCCTGGACTCAGAAAGCTAAGGCCTGTGGCCTAGGATACCGCAAGGCCCTGCTTGTCCTCTGCCCACTTCCGGTGCCATTGCTTTGAGGAGACTGGAAAAGGAAGGTGATTGAGCGACTCAGTATTCTTTAAGAATAAATAATGGAAATAAAGCCAAAGTTACACCGATTCAGTCGCCACAGGTGCACAGGAAGCGGCCATAAGGACCAAATACGTAAACGGATGGGTTCTCACACACACAACCCAGTAGGAGGACACCGGTCTAAACACACACGTGCACACACAGGTGCACACTGGAGTTCATGTGGGGTGAGGGTCTACGTTAACCAAAATATTTTTGCACACAAAACTCTCTGGTTTCTTTCTCATTAAAATCTACTTAAATAAAATCTTCCTTTTTGTGTTTCTACATTATGGATTCCATTCCTGATTTTCTTCTGGTGGGTAAACCAAGTGTCAGAAAGCACAGAAGACTGAGAGGCGGTGTTGGGGAGCCTCAGTTGCCGCAACCCTGACTTGGGTCCTTGCTTTCACCTCCACATCCTCTTCCTCCTCACCCCCCAACAGAAGTCAAAGCCTGGGCCTCTGAGAAGGAAGGCAGAGGTCCCCCCGACCCATGTAGTATGCCAGACCTTCTCTTCCAGGACCCCTCCCTGCCTTGCTGATGTCTGTTCCTCAGTTTCAAAAAAAAAAAATGACAAAAGAATAGATACTCAGGGTCCTTTCCTGCCCGGTTATTGCTCCAGCTACCTGTGTTCTCTGGAGAAGGGGTGGAATCATTCCGGCTCCCTCCCTAGAGCCAACTCATGAAGTATGCCTCCAACCCTGTCCTTAGACCTGGGTATCCAACCCCTGATACACGTTCTCTGCCCTTCCTTTGACCCTCTCCGTCCCACAGTCCCTCAGCCCTAATCGGTCTCTGCTCAGTCCCAGCAACCTGATCAGCTTCAATGCCATGCCACCCTTCTAAGCCAGCAGGAATTTACACCTACCCAATATAACAACTCCAACAATAATTGGTCCACAACTCCCTGTCCAGAGCAAATTCCAACTCAGCAGAAACTAGTCCTAAATTTGGTCCTAAATCCCAAATCCCTGAAGAGAGAATCTGATTGCTCCCACTTATATCTGTCGTCCATCCCTGGCCCAATCAAGTATGACGGAGAACTTCTGAAGACTCCATCTGGGACCGAGGGAAGGCAGAGGGAAGGCAGAGAACATGTATCAGGGATTGGGTACCCGTAAGGCCGGAAAGGAGGTCACGGGACACAGACCAGGTGCTCAGGCTCACTTTTGCAGGTGGGTAAGTGGTCTTGGAGGAAGTTCCCAGAGAAACATGATCTTCAATCTGAGTGGAGACTCTAAACTGTTTTACCTAGAGAATGGCTTCTGGCAAGTGATGTACATGGCTCATTGTTGCTCTCGGGTGTTCTGCAAACAGAGTGCCCTTGTGTGTTGGCTCAGTGGAAAGTTCTGTGACTACAGAGATGAATACCACTACCTGGTACTTGTCCTGAAATACGTACAATGTAACAAATGTGTAAATAAATTATAACACATGATGTGTTATAACAGAAACAAAAATTGAGTAAAAAGAGTAAAAACTAAGCCCCCCTCTGAAGAATTTAACGAAAGTTACAAAGAGGTGCCACTGAACTGGGCTTCTAAGCATGAATAGGAGCTTTCCAAATGAAGGGACCAGGAGGAAAGAGAGCACTCCAGGGGGGAGGAATCATGACATACAAATACTCTGGAGCAGAGCAGGTGCAGCTGAGGCTAGTGAGCAGCTCCCTGTGGAAGGAACATAGGATACAGGAGACGGGCTGTAGACTCGGAGCTGAGAAAGCTGGCTGAAGCTGTATCATGATGACCTTTGTATCCCAAGGCAGAGATCTTAGCCCGTGGGTGGGAACAGAACTAGCTGTTCTGTTGATTTTGGAGAGGAAAGCTCTAGAGATAGTGCAAAAGGTAGTTTGGAGAGAAAAAAGTTTCATCTTAAAAAAATAAGAGAAGACAGGACCAGCAGTTAGCGTAATGGCTATGTCGTTGGACTCTCATGTAGTCGACCACGTTTCGAGTCCTGGACCCGGTGGCTTAAAACTCACGCTGGGTGCGTGTGCGTGCGTGCCCAAGATCCCGAGAGGAGAATGGAGAAGTGATTGTGGCGTGGCCATCCCCCCTGGGGGTGATTTCTCGCTTTCTGTCTCTCTCTGTCTGTCTGGCGAGCACACGTGCCCTATGGCAAAAACCTCTCCAAAAAAAAAAAAAAGAAAATAAGAGAAGAAAAATATAATATTTTATAAACTTCTTTCTATCTTAAAAAATGTACATCTCAACAACACTTGCATAGATTGTATAATAGAATGCTGTATTTAACTGAACCGTTACACTGGGATGTCTTGGGTTATTTGTACTTTGTTTTGTCCTTTTCGTTAAGTGGCTGTTATGAACAGTTCTGTAAAACTCTTCATTATTTCTTTAAGATAAACCAGGAATGAAATTGTCGAGTTAAAGGAATATACATTTTTTGTCTTCTTCCTATGGTAAGAATATTCTGGTTTTGCTGTATATGGCATAAATATAAGGTCTTGCCGTTTACGTCTGTGGATCTCTAACCTTCCCTGCTAACCTTAAGCCCTGCGGGAGAACGCTCTGATTCCCCCACGGCTAGTAGCCTGGCCCCTCTCCCATTGTTGATGGTCAACAAATAAGCCAGGAGGAATGACTTATTTTTGTCCAACCTACTTTATAAAACTCATTCTGCCTCACTCCAGAAGTAGAAGGGGAATCAGTTGAACATACTCACTCTCCTCATTCCTGGCAATATCCAAATTATTTCTTTGTTTCCTTTTTTACTTAGCCCATATTTACTGAGCAGCTATTACGTGCCAGGCATTGTTATCAGCACTAGGGAGACCAAAATGGGCAAATTTTCATCCTAGTTGGGGATAGATAATAAACAAGGAAAACAGGTAAATATGCATGACATTGGGCTGTGATCAGTACTAAGAAGAAAATCGAGGCTGGCCTTACAGTGAATGGTTAGGCCCTGAGCATAGGCAACGGGATTCCACATGGCTTACTGTGGCTCAAATCCTGGCCTGGGTGGCTTGAAAAGCATGGGGAGCACGTGCACATGTGTACCTCAAATCCTGTCAGGATGGAGAAATAAAGGGAAAGGATCGTGGTGTGACAATGACCCATGGTGGTGTGTGGAGGGGTGGAGGGGTGCATTCTCTCTCTGTCTTTCATCATTACAGGTGCCTCTGGCAATAAGAAAGAAAAAGAAAGGGAAAAGGGAAGAAAGTCAAAGCAGAGAACAGGTTGTTTTGTTGTTGTTGTTGTTGTTATTTTATTTTATTTTAGTTTAGTTTTTTGCCATAGGATGTGTGTACTTGAAGGAAGGAAGGAAAGTGAGAAATCCTTCCTGCCCTGGGAAGATGATCACACTGTAATTCCTTCTCCTCTATTCTCCTCTCAGGATTCTGGGCACTCATGCACACGAGCCCAGCATGATTTTTTTTTTTTTAAGAATTATTTTTACTTTTATTTATTATTGTTAATTTCTTAAATTTGACCAGAGAGAGAAAGAAAGAAAGTGAGAAAGCAAGCCACCAGGTCTGGGACTCAAACCATAGTTGGCCATGTGGGAGTCTAGCACCTCAACCACCATGTCACCTACTGGCCCCTCCTGGCATGAATTTTAAGCCTCCAGGCCTGGGACCTAAACTATGGTCAGGCATGTGAGACTCCAGCACCCTAACCACAAACCCCTTGCTTGCCTCCCCAGGTTGAATTTTTAAGTAGGGTGATCAGAGTAGACCTTTCTGAGAAGGAACATGAAGTGGAGGTGGAGGGGCTATCCACGTGGCCATCTAGAGAAGCTTCTAAGCAGACTGAGCAGCGAATGCAGAGGTCTCAAGGCAGGAGCAGGCCTGATGCACTCAAGGAAGAGCAAAGAAGCCAGGTGGCTGCAGCATAGTGAGCAGGCAAGGGAAAGGGGCAGGTGGAGGCTGCAGGCCAGCACAGATGCTGCTTTTCCTCCAAACAAATGGAAGAGTTTGGAGCAAATAAGTGTCATGATCTGCTTATGTTGTAAAAAGATGGATCTGGGGATCAGCAGATGGTGTAATGGTTATGTTGCTGGCCTCCCACATGGCCAACTTCAGTTCAAGTTCTGGACCCAGTGGCTTCAAATTTATGCCAAGTGTGTGTGTGTGTGTGTGTGTGTGTGTGTGTGTGCTCAAAATCCTGAGAGGAGAATAGAGAAGGGATTGCAGTGTGGTCATTCCCTCTGGAGGGGTGGTGATTTCTCGCTTTTTGTCTCTCTGTCTCTCTCTGGCAAGTGCATGCACCCTATGGCAAAAATCTCTCTAAAAACTTAAAATATGGCTCTGGTCGGGGATGGAGTAGGAGCAAAGACAGAAACAGAGGGAGAGAGAGAGACATGCAGGAACCCAGTGAGCATGCAGTGATCCAGTGAGAGATGATGGCATCTTGGACATCCTGAGGAGGTGACAGAGAGGATGAGAAAGGATCAGGTTCTGGGTGTAGTTTGACAGCAGTAGAACCAACAGAACATGTGGTTGGTTGTATATTGTGAAAGAAAGAGAGTAATAAGGATGGGTCCAAGGATTTGGGTTCAAGCAACTGACAGAAGCAATGGCATTAACTGAGATGGGGAAGATGTAGGTGGAATGGGTTTACAGGAAAAGATCAGCAGGCTGGCCCCATGGCCTAGTGGTTAAAGGAGTCATTGCCATATAGCTGAACATACAGTTTGAGTCCCAGCCACAGTGCTTGAAAAACATGTTGGGCTTATGTGTGTATGCCCTAAATCCCAAGGACGGAGAAATGGTGGAAAGGATTGTGGCATAACCACACCTCACTGGGGACTGCTTTCTTCCTCTCTCTTGTCTCTGCTGTCTGGTGAGTATATATGTCCTCTAGCAAATAAAAAGAGAAAGAGAGAAAGAAAGAAGAAAGAGAGAAAGAAAGAAGAAAGAAGAGAAAGAAGGAAAGAAGAAAGAAAGAGAGAGAGAAAAGAATAACCTCTTCATCCACAGACAGTAAAATGGAAATCATGGAAATATCTGATAAAGAATTTAGAACATTCATAAAGGCAAAACTAACAAAAAGAAAAGAAACAATGAACTGCAGAAGAGAATGAAGAAAGGAGCGGAGGAGTTTCAGGAGGTGAGGAAATTCTTGCAAGCTCTAAAAGAAGAAATTCACACTTTAAAAAAGAATCAAAGGGACCTGTTAGAGATGAAAGCCATAATACAGGAAGTCAAAATCTCCCTTAAAAATATTAAAATCAGACTAGATCATACAGAAAATAGAATCTCAGACATAGAAGAGAAAATTGCTGGCCTAGAAAAATCCACCACGAAGACTGAGAAAATTGCCCCCCAAAAATGAGAATAATATACAAGAAATACTAGATACCATCAAACATCCAAACATCTGGATAACTGGTATCCCAGAAGGTGAAGAGACTCGTAAGGGCATTGATAATCTATTCCATGAAATCCTGCAAGAAAACATTCCAAACCTAGAGAGGCATTCAAAAACCCCATCCCAAGAAATACAAAGGACCCCAAATAGAATCAACCCAAGACACATTATAGTCAGATTGACCAAAACCACAGACAAAGACAAGCTACTATAATTGGCAAGAGAAACAGCAAGTTACCTACAAAGGATATCCCATCAGGCTAACAGCAGACCTCTCATCGGAAACAATGCGAGTGAGGAGAGAATGGGAAAATATATTCAAAGTGTTAGGGGAAAAGCAATTTCAACCAAGAATACTGTACCTGGCAAGATTATCCTTCATATGGGAAGAAAAGACAAGAACATTCTCAGATAAACAAAACCTGAAAGAATTTACCAGCACCAGACCAGATCTCCAAGGAGTTCTCAAGGGAGTGGTATATCAGGAAAATTAAATATAGACACACAGAAATAGGAGTTCAAAAACTAAGAAAATGGCCAACTTAATCATAGGGACAAGTCTGGAGTTGAATATTATATCCCAGAATTTAATTGGGAAGGTCGAACCAAAACAGAAGATAGATTAAGTACATGAGACTGAACTGGTGAAATAGCATTTTATGACTTTTGACTAAAACACTGCTGATATTCTCCAAGGCTTTGTTGTCCAGTTTGAAGAGTTTTTGTCCTGTCTTGAGCTGTTGATAGGTTCATGTACCTACTATTTGAACAGAATCCTAACTTGTTTCCTGGCTTTAAGTTTTAAGCAAAGTTCCTTAGCATTTCTTTGATTTATTAAAGTTAAAACTGCTTTTCATGAAATTACCAGCTGAACTTGCTATTGAAAGTAGTTAGATTATTTTAAAAATTGTGTGATCATTATAATGTGGGGGAAAAGGAATGGAATATAACTGTAGACACCAGAGATAGTGTGAAAAGAGTGTGGGAAAGGGCAGAGGGTCAGAAATAGGAGTTTAAAATATATATATATAGGGAACCAGCAGTTAGCGTAATGGCTATGTCGCTGGACTACCACGTAGTCGACCGCGGTTCGCGTCTCGGACCCGGTGGCTTACAACTCACGCCGGGCGCGTGTGCGTGCGTGCCCAAGATCCCGAGAGGAGAATGGAGGAGAAGGGATTGCGGCGTGACCATCCCCCCTGGGGGGTGATTTCTCGCTTTCTGTCTCTATGTCTCTCTCTGTCTGTCTGGTGAGCGCACGCGCCCTATAGCGAAAAACCTCTCCAAAAAAAAAAAAAAAAAAAAAAAAAAAAAAAATATATATATATATATATATATATATAATATATATATATATACACATACATACATATATATACACATACATATATATATATACACATATATATGTATGTGTATATATATGGAAAATTATTGATGATAACATGTATGATTAAGCCACTATGCTGTATATTCTGGATGGGAAATCACATGTTGTACACTGTGAAGAAGCTCAGGGAATGAATGTAAATTAATTAACTAAAAAAAGTTTCAGGAAAAATAAAAAACCCTGTTCTTCTTGAAATTAAAAAAAAATGCATTAAACATACCTATTTGATGACTGCAGTAAGCTGTATAGCCCCAGCTAAGTGCTACTTTATAGGATGTTTATTCTACTCACTGAGACTTATGCCTAAAGCCAGACTTGTGTTCATGGATATGTATATATCAGCTGTGCTTGCTATTGGAAATATTTAGATTAATTAAGATCTTTAGTGACTCAATAAAATGTGGGGGGGAAGACATAGAAAGCAACCATGAATACCAGAGACAGTGTGGGAGGAGGGTGGGAGATCGTAGAAGGTGACAGATAGGGAATCAAGGATGGGGGGAAAGGGAACCAGCACTTAGTGTAATGGCTATGTCGCTGGACTCCCACGTAGTCAACCGTGGTTCGCGTCTCGGACCCGGTGGCTTACAACTCACGCCGGGCGCGTGTGCGTGCGTGCCCAAGATCCCGAGAGGAGAATGGAGGAGAAGGGATTGCGGCGTGACCATCCCCCCTGGGGGGTGATTTCTCGCTTTCTGTCTCTATGTCTCTCTCTGTCTGTCTGGCGAGCGCACGTGCCCTATAGCAAAAAACCTCTCCAAAAAAAAAAAAAAGGATGGGGGGAAAAAACAAAATATACAGGAAACAAGAAATGAAAAATTGTTTGTTGACAATAACATGTATGTTGATATGCTTGATTGAGCCAATATACAGTGTACTCTGGATGGAAAATCTCATTTTGTATGCTGTAATGATGTACAGTGAATGAATGTAAATAAATAAATTTAAATTTAAAAATACAAATAAAGAAAAGAAAAAAAAGAAAAAGAAAAGGTCAGGACTTCAATTTTGGAAATGTTGAATGTGAGGTATCACTTTAACATCCGGGTTAAGGTAAGCAATTTAATATATATTGGATTATCTGAAAAGTCATGACATATTTTTTTCTATGCAAAAATGTGTCATGATTTTTCTGACTATCCAATACATTAACAATAGTTGTAAGAGGTGAAATTTTAGAATGTTTTCCTTCACCTTCACCTCTTCTTCTCATTTTTTTCTATTCTTTTTTGCTTATTCCAAATTTTAAAAAAGAAGTTTAAATTTTATAATAGAAAAAAAAACAGTAATCATGTTCAATTGGAAAAAAAATGAAAACGTGGAATTATGAGCTATGGAGGAGAAATCGATTATTGTAGACTTTCTTATAAATCGGCCTGCACCAGCACTTGAAACTGAAGTCAATTTACAATTCTCTGTGACCCTCCCACACTGCTCCCCTTGGCTCAGGGTTCCGAAGATGAACAAACACAGCCGGGCGAGGGAGCGACTGCTCAGCAGGCTCAGCAGCCTCCAGAAGTGCTGAAACCAAGGTCCAAACCGAGAACTGGGGGCCTGTGAGGAGGGAGGCAGCAACCAGGATGTCCTTTTTTTCTTAAAGAGGCTTTCGCCTTAGGGTGTGTGTGTGCTCCCTGGAGGGAGACAGAGACCAAGACAGTGAGAGGGAAACTGAGAAATCATCCCCAGGGACAGGGGCTGGTGGTCACGCTGCAATTCCTTTTCCTCCATTCTCCTCTTGGGAACTTGGGTACACAGACATGCGCCCGACATGAGTTTGAAGCCACCAAGTCCGGGACTCAAACCGTGGTCAACCATGTGAGAGTCCAGCGACGTAACTGCTATACCATCTGCTAGTCCCCAACCCCCTGTATTTTAAAAACATACACAGCACACAGGCCAACCAGCCCTTGGACCGCGCTAAGTATGACTTCAGTGCAGGCTGGAAGCTCACAGATGGGTCATCGGGTCTCTTTACTGAAACGCAGCACATGTGCCTTGGCAGGTTCACAGACACCTCCGGACACAGGGAAGCCCCCACCCCACACACTCAGGCCTGTGAGCCAGGGTCCTGCTGCCATGTCTGGGGGGAGGGCACGGCCCACTGACCCTCCTGGAAAACTTCGGGTACATCCAGCACAACAATGAGGCTCCAGTCGGTGGTGGGGACACAGGTCATAGGTGGCACTGTCCCTCCTTTTGCACATGGACCACGCCCGGTGGCAGCTGATATTCTTCACCCTCTCTTGACACGCAGCAAGGAGACGTGGCTAGGAGGCACGTGGGCGTGCAGTTGGTGGCGGAGCTGGAGGGCAAAGGGAACAGGCTTTACTTCCAGCTCGTCGGCCCCTGAGCTCCACATAGGCCAAGGACATGGAGGGACAGTGGAGAGAACATAAGAGGACAGCAACACTTCCCAAGCCTGAGCGTGGGCTTCACGTACACCAGGTCAGTTAAACCTTCACAACCGCACAGAGCAGGCGTTATCCCTGTTTATAAGGGATGAAAGTCATTCAGAGAAACTTCCCAAGGTCACGCAGTTAGGCACTAGGACTCACACCCAGACCTGTCTGGCTCTAGTTCATTGCCTGACCTCTGAGCCCCACGCCACTGGCTGGCCCCAGTGAGGGGCCAACACCCACCCAACCAACATCCTGGCTCGTGTGCCCGGGCTAGCTGACCCTCCTCATCTCCTTGGCGTCTTTCCAACCCCTGACATGGTTTCTGGTTTAGGGACTCAGATATGATACTCAACCCTGGCTCCCTCCTTCAACAACCCACACCTACGACTCTGATCACCGCACGGGGGAAGCACCAGCCACCTCCTTGACTGGCCCACACGTTTAGGGAATTTTTCATTGTGGGGGTCATGATGGGCCTTCCTGCCTCTCGGAGAACTTCAAGAACACAGCTATTCCCTCCTTCCTCCCTGGCAGTAAGACGTGGACACGAGAGCTGAGCTTAGGCTGTTGGGTGTCCCCACTCTGGGCTTAGTCTCTGGAATGGCAATCCAGACCCAGAGACTGTGAGAACCCACTTGCATCAGTGTGTGCAGGCAGCGTGGTGTCAGTCCACTGTGGCAGTGTCCAGTAGTTACTGGGGCCAACAAGAGTGACAAAGTCAGGCCACCCCATGACCTGGTGATTCAGGGAGCCAGATCCCACATGGCCAACTGCGGGGTCAGAATCTCAGCCCCAATCTCAGCTTGAAAAATATGCCAGTCACACATGCAAATGTACCCCAAATGCCAACGGGATGGAGAACAGAGGAGAAGGGATTGCAGAGTGACTACATTCCACTGGGGGTGCTTTGTCCCTCTCCCTCCCTCACACATGCCCTCTAGCAATTAAACAGAAAAAATAAAAAGAACAGGGTAAGCAGACAGTGTTGGGGATTAAGGCATCTGGATCCTAACACGGCTGACTACACGGTTTGAGTCCCAGACCAGCGGCTTGAAAAACACCCGCTGGGTGCCTATGCGTAAGTGCCCAAAATTCTGAGAGAAGAATGGAGGGAAAAAGATTCTGGTGTGGCAACCCCCTGGGGGGAGTGCTTTCTAACCCCCCCCCCACCCCGTCTCCTGTAAGCACAAGCATCCTATAGCAAAAAGTAAAAAAAAAAAAATTAAAAAAAATTAAAAAAAATAAAAGTTACAAGGTCCAAACCAGAACGTCCCCACTGCCCAGCCCAGATTTCCCCTGGGTTCCTCCCGTCCACTTTTCAAGCCCACTTCTCTGGTATTCCTTTGATCCTATGCATCCTGGGACTCTGTAACAAATCCTTTCTTATGAAAGACAGTTTCTTGGGACCAGCATTTCCGTAATGGCTATGTCGCTGGACTTCCATGTGGTCGACTGCGGTTTGAGTCGCAGACCCAGTGGCTTAAACTCATGCTAGGTGCGTGTGCATGCGTGCCCAGGATCCAGAGAGGAGAGTGGAGGAGAAGGGACTGCGGCATGGCCATCCCCCCTGAGGGGTGATTTCTCACTTTCTGGCGAACAGACGCACCCTATAGCAAAAACCTATCCAAAAAATAAAAGAAAAAAAAAAAAAAAAGAAAGGAAATTTCTTTTGTCTGCAACAGAGAATCCTCCTTGCATGGATGTATCCCGTTTCCCTCTGCCATGAGTAACTGCCTCGCCGGTCCAGCCTGCCCGCGGCACAAGACTCCCAGCCAGCACCTCTGCCAAGTTTACCCTGATGGGAGCGGGGGGCGAGGGGGGGACACCAAGCCTGAGCTGCTGATGTCTGTGTGGACCCACTGTTTATGCCAAGCTTGAGGTATTGGCAGGGGCTCTGCCCAAGGAGCACTTCACACTGGACTGCGCTGTCAGGCCACCTGTGGGCGGAGCTCAGGCACTCCCCTCTATACCATGCTCCGCCTTTTACTCTATAGAGCAGGAAGCCAAGAGGCTGGGCGGGTGAAATCAGTACTCAGCTGTCTAACCCGCCAGTAATTCCCACCATCCCCGAAAGCTCTGTCCCAGAATGTCACCAATGGAAGCTCTGTCCAATGGTCTGCATTTTAGAAGAACTCCAGCTCATTATACAAATATATCCTAATTTTGTTCTCGTGTAGAGCATACATCTCTGGATATCTTTTCTACCTAGCGTCCTTATTTCTTCTGGACCTTTCCTTCCCATTCTTTGTGGTTCTGATTGGGCTTTCAGTCATATTCACAGCTTCAGGAAATTTGAGTCTTTCCCTCGACGCTATGCAGATTTTGAAAGAGGGAAGTGTCTCATGAATCAAAAGCTCTCAGGGACACCTTTCTGTACATATGGGAAAAGACTCTCGAAGATGAAGGGAGCCTAGCAAAGGGAAAATCCACATGATCATATCTGAGCTGCTGGATCCAGCCATAACGGAAGCTGGATAGACCCCTTCTAGGTTCCTCAGACCTTGCCCTTCTGTGTAAACCACTATGACTCGGATTTCTGCCACTTGCATCCAAGAGTCCTGCTTACCCACCTGTCAGTATCACTGATCTTCTCCTTGAAGGATCAGAAGGCCTAAGCTACCCAGGACCTGGAGGAATGGGGGCTAGGGGAAGAATTTGTGTATATTGCAGAGATGGGGAATGCAGAACTCAGAGAAGCCAGCAGAAGCGAAGCCAGGCAGGGAGCCTTAGCTGCAGCTCCTAACGCTCCCAGAGAGCAGGTCCTGCCAGGTGCAGCAGCTCTGCTGCGCCCTGCTGTGCCCTGCAGATCACCCTGCAGCCCTGAGAACCTCTCACTTCCACTCTCTCCTGGCCCAGAAAGCACTCACTCACCTGGTGCATCAGCCTCTCTGCCACTCTGGGGTCAGTGAGGTCTTCTGGGGAGGCCACACTTAGCCGTAAGAGAAGGAAGCCTTCCTCTCCACCTGCAAGTCGAGACGGTGGGAAGATGAAATCAGTCTCGGAATCAAGCTGTGCTTCCCACTGCCCGGCCCCTGCCGTCCTCCACATACATGTGCGGGTGCTCACATGTAATGCATCTATGCTCACGTAGGATCTTACATCCACTCACTACAAGGAGAAAAGAGGATTCCTCTCTGGGAAAATTACGCCGCTGTAGGGTCCTCCCGAAAAGAGTGAAAGAAGCGACGACTTAAAGCACCACCCACATTTGCACGAGGCAAAAGGGCAGCATGAGGAAAGAGAGAGAGAGAAATGGATCTAGAATGTTCTCAAGGGCTGGAGATTCTGGATTGGGCTGCTGGGGAAGGGCCTGACCAGAGAGGGTGGCAGAGAAAGGCCAGCTCTTCGAGGGAATGTCCTCAGCCAGTTCTCCTGCACGAAGCTGTTGGGGGGCTGAGCGGATCTTATCCAGCCTCCTTCCAGCTTCGAGGCTCTGCAAGGCAGTTCTGTCTCTCGGGGAGCCCCAGCCTCCTCGCCTTCACCTACCACTTCGCAGTCATTTCTCCCTGTCACCGTGACGTTCGAACTGAGCGATTGTGTTCTGGAGGTTTGTCCTCCGGAAATAACACACGAGAGCCTGCACTGCAGCACTGCTTGTCATAACAAACTGCGAGCCGCATCCTACACGTCCGGTTAAAGGAATGGCAGTTCAACGGAATGGAATGCTGAGCAGTCATAAGGAAAGATTAGCGTTTTGGGGGGAGAGAGAAATGGGGAGCTGTGAGTCTATGGGGCTACATCTCAGATACTCAAGGTAAGCTCTAGAGATCTGCTGACAACGCTGAGCCTCGAGATGACAGTACCGCATAGGACACTCAGAGGTCTATGAAGAGGGTAATCGCACCACAATGTAAGGGAATAAAACAAAATAAGAGAATAAAATCAAAGAAATAAGGAGAGAGGGCTCAGAACAGGCCCCTAAGCCCGCCCGCCCTCGCTGCTCTGTACGTGTATTCTGGCCCCCCCAGACCACATATGGGCTTACTTGCAGTAACCTTCGTGATCTGCCTTGTCCAGGAAGGGGTGGGTGTGGTTGTCGGGGGCTTCATCGAGGCCGGTGATGAGGCTGTGGTCTTGGCCGAGGTGGTGTTGGTGTCTCGGCTGCTGTTGGCTGTAGAGGGGTGGACAGAAGGCAGGGGGCTCCTGCTGATGCTGAGGGGTGCAGTGGTTATATTGTCTGGGGTGGAAGTCTCTGAAGGGCTGGGGTTCCTGGTGGCTCCCTCCGCAGAGCTGTAGCCTGAGGGCCCAGCAGAGGAAGCTGCTCTGCCCACTGTGGACCCAGCCTCTGCAGAGACCATAACCACTCCTGAGACCCTGAGGTGGCTTAGTGTCTCAATAGAGAGGACTGTGGTTTCTTCCGAGGAGTTCGTGTGAACTGTCACCGAAATTCCACTGGGGGTCGTGGCTGTGGCTGCTGTTGTTTCTCTCTCTGCGGTGCCAGTAGTGGGAAACGGACTGTCAGCTCTGGGGTCAGGTGTAGCTGATTCTGCGGTGCTGGCCACTGACAAGGTCTCAGCAAAGCTCATGGTCTCAGGGTCGTGTGATACGGCTTCAGTGGACAGCAAAGCTGCTGTCTCAGAGGTGGACCCCTTCACTCCTCCTGCGGGGGGTGTGACCTGTGTCTGAGGACCCTGGGATGGTGGCAGCTGTCTCTATGTCCGTCACACTGCGGTGGGTGACCTCGATGTAGGTGAAGGTGTTGGCTGGGGTAGTAAGGTCAGGTGCCAGGACTTGAGAGGTGGTGATGGCGGGAACCGAGCTGGCAGAGGAGAGGCCCTTAGCCTCTGCGGTGGTGTGAGCCAATGTCAAGACGTCGGTGGTGACCCTCCTTGCCTCTTCAGAGCTGTCATCAGTACACAGGCTATCAAAGATGGCTTCTGCAGGGTCGCTGCCTGGGTCAGTCTCAACTGTGGTCATTCTGGTTCCCGTGGAGCTGCTTCTCGTGGCCGGTGTCTCCTCAGAGGTGGTGATCACATCCATAAACTTGGAAGGCATTGTTTCAGTGAGGGGCCTGATCTTTGTGGCCGGGGAAATGGTTGTGGCTTCCCTCTTCTCTGCTTCCGAAATGGGGCTGACTGAGAGTCGGGGCTCAGAAAAGGTCTTGGTGCTCAGAGCTTGAGTTTCCAAAGTGATGAAGCCTGGTGCTGAGGTCTCCGTGACATCAGTGCTCCGGGCGTCTCCCTCTGAGCTTGTCCTGGGCCCTGCTGTCACAGCAGGCTCTTCTCCACTGTTCGTTGCTACCAAAGGGTCTGGGCCGCTGGTGCTGGGACCTGTGTAGGGCGAGACTAACTGAGCCAAGAGTCCCCACGGGCCGATCTCACACAAGTCCCTGGGCCCCCCTGGGAGGAAGGTGGACAGAGACCTGGCTGTCACACCAGTTTTCATCTATTTTAACAAGAAACAAAGGAGGCAGTTTGGGGAAGCCCAGTCCAAGGCTGCTGCTGGGATTGCTCTGACTGGTGACCTCTGAAACCCCGATGATCCCCTCGAGGCCCCCATGCCCCAGGATTCTAGCCAATTGTTGGTTTGTGGCTATCAGAAGGAATGTGTAGGGTCAGGTTCCCCCTTCAAGAGTGAGTACAGGGAACCAGCAGTTAGCGTAATGGCTATGTCGCTGGACTCCCACGTAGTCGACCGCGGTTCGCGTCTCGGACCCGGTGGCTTACAACTCACGCCGGGCGCGTGTGCGTGCGTGCCCAAGATCCCGAGAGGAGAATGGAGGAGAAGGGATTGCGGCGTGACCATCCCCCCTGGGGGGTGATTTCTCGCTTTCTGTCTCTCTGTCTCTCTCCGTCTGTCTGGCGAGCGCACGCGCCCTATAGCAAAAAAACCTCTCCAAAAAAAAAAAAAAAAAAAAAAAAAAAAAAAAAAGAGTGAGTACAGAGGACAGAGACAAGAATTGCAGAGCAGAGACCAGGACTGTCAGAACTTTCTGGAATAACCCTTTTCACTTTTGCATGGATATTTTTCTTTTTTATTCTTTTGCAAATTTTATTCATTCATTCATTTATTTTAATTTGACCAGAGAAACACAGACACAGAGAGAGACAGAGAGAGAGGGAAAGCGAGAAAGCAAGCCACCAGGTCCAGGTCTTGAACCATGGTTGGCTATGTGGGAGCGCCTTCACCACCATGCCATCTGCTGGTCCCTGCATGGATATTTTTCTCAATCAAAAAATGTTTCCCCATGGAAGTAAAAACTCTTAAACTACTAGAAGGAGCCTTGGTTTTGTCTTCAGAGATAGCTGTGAGGATAAGGGGAAAGGAACCTCCAAACAGTGTTGGGGGTGCTGCTTCAAAATGCAGGGAGCAGGCAGCAACCTTGGGCTCCCAGCTTGGGAAGCAAGAGGGCGTCCCACTCCTGTCTGAGCCTCTCCTGAGTGTGGGTCTCAGAACTACAGGGAAGGAATCTCAGAACCACTGGAACAGTGGGCCAGGCAGCTTCCACGTGTGAAGGGAGCCAGTACTAGCACCCTTCCTTACAGCCAAATGCCTGCTCACGTGACCAGCACCTGAGCTTGTGTGAGCAGGGCCAGCCTGAGCTCATTGCTCAGGTGAGGTTCCAAGCGCCTCTCATGTCTACAGAGGGGGGACTCTGGGAGTGGGCCAAGGAACCCCTTGGACAGGGTTGCCAGATTTAGCAAACAAAATACGGGAGAGTGGGCCAGCCAGTGGCATGGTGGTTAAGGCAGCTAGATCCCACATGGCCGACTTAGTGCTTTGACTGTGGACATAGCAGCTTAAGAAACACACTGGGTGCATGTGTGTGTGTGCCCACAATTCTGAAAGGAGGGAGAAATGGAGAAGGGATTACAGTATGACCATTCTCCAGGGACAGTCACTTTCCTTCAGGGACACTTTCCTTCTCTCTCTCTCTCTGCCCCCCCCCCCCCACTTTGTCTCTCTCTTGAGCACATTGCCTTCTGGCAAATTAAAAAAAAAAAAAAATCAGGACACTTAGGTAAAACTGAACTTGCATTCCAGACAACTAATAATTCTTTAGTATAGGAATTTCTCATATAATATTTAAAACATATGCTAAAAATGTATTACCTGGCCCAGTTGCAATAGGACAGACTGGTTGATGTTGCTACGTGACACTGCTACCCAGCAGGCAGAGGCCAAATGGGAGGCCCCAGTTCAATTCCTGGCCCACTCCAAAAAAGCCAAGTGTGGTAGAATCAAAAAACTTAAAATGCAAACCCTCTTTTGTGGTGTTCTGATGGTTTGAGATGGTCTTTACTAAGCTCCTCTGGCCCAAAAGTAGCCCAAGGACACAAAAGAGCTTGTCCCCCTGGGGACCTCACAGAAGGATGGAGCAGGAGCCCAAAGACTAGGTTGCAGCTTCAGTTGTGCCACCACTACTAGCTCTGGAGTCAGAAGGTCCACCGGTTCAAATCCTGGCTGTGCCTTCTGCTAGCCAGGGCAGTCACTAGACCTCTCCCAGCCTCCAGGGCCTCACCTGGGGAGAGAGGGCTCAATCCCTGCCTGCCCAAGGTGGCAAGGACCAAAGAGAAGGTGAATTATTTGTATCCAAGTGGTTACTAAGCACCGTCCCCCGTCGTGCCCTCCTGAGGAGGCCCTTGAAAGCACGGGGAGAATTTCAGGCTGCAGCCCACGCGCACATCAGGCCACTTGCCGGGAGCGCTCCCTCCCTTCCGTGTTCAGTGCGGCCCAGCTGCACACACAGGTCACGCTTTCACAGGGACTGCCGGGCTTGCCTCGCATAGCGCCTTCTTCTCACTTCCGAGCCTGAGCTACTTCTCTGAGCCCCCTTGTTCCCCCCACCACCCCCGCCCCACAGTAGATGCAGAGCCTTTCTGCCTCAGCCCACGCAGCCTGAAGCCCCAATAGCGCCACTCTGAGAGGCTGACCCCGACCTCACCTGATGCATTTTCTTCCTTTTCCAGGAACCCTGGGGTGTCATTTCTGCTGTGGAACCCCCTCATGTGCCCCAAACCCACAGCCTCTTCATCTCCAGGACTGTCACAACCTCTCACCCAAATCGCTCACCTGCGAGCTGTCTTCTCAAACAGAACAAAGCCCCCCCCACCAGCTCTAGAATGTTCCAGCTCTCCTGATGCATTCCTCAAATCCAGTGGAGAGGAAAGTCTATGTACTTTGGACCTTGGGGGTGAGTCCCTCTTCTCTGCTGCCTGCCGACAGGGTGACCTTGACCAAGTCTCCCTACATTTTCTCAGCGATAAAATGGGATTTACAGTAGTTAGTTCATGGAGTTATGAGGATTACATTAAATTAAGTGGGAAACGTGCCATGCAAGCTTGGTGAGTGCAAGAGGCAGTGTGGTCCAATGGTTAGTGTGTGTGCAAGCTTGGTGAGTGCAAGAGGCAGTGTGGTCCAATGGTTAGTGTGTGTGCAAGCTTGGTGAGTGCAAGAGGCAGTGTGGTCCAATGGTTAGTGTGTGTGCAAGCTTGGTGAGTGCAAGAGGCAGTGTGGTCCAATGGTTAGTGTGTGTGCAAGCTTGGTGAGTGCAAGAGGCAGTGTGGTCCAATGGTTAGTGTGTGTGCAAGCTTGGTGAGTGCAAGAGGCAGTGTGGTCCAGTGGTTAGTGTGTGTGGCATCGATTTCTAGCTCTGGATTTGTGTTTGCTTACTCCCCATAAGCCTCAGTGTCTTTGCCTTTATAGGGGTGGGGTGAGCATGGTAAGAATAGCACCCATCCCACAGGGGTCTCGGGAGGCTCCCAGGGAGGGCGTATGAGGATGTGCCAGTGTAGGCTCATCAGTTGTAACGAATGCATGGCTCTGGGAGGCCTGTTGATGGCGGGAAGACCTTGGGACAGGGTTGTATGGGAACTCACTACGCATTCCACACGATTTTGTGTGACCCTACAACTAGTCTAAAATTTGTGGGGTTTTTGTTTTGTTTTTTAAATGAGTGTGACAAGTTTAGACAGTTCCTACCAGTGACAATGATAGCTCCTTGCTTTCATAAAAGCTCTACCTCTCTCAGAACCCACCCTCCCCAGGTAGTCAGTAACAGCCAGGCTTTTCACACAAAAAAATGTAGTTTGCAGAAAATCCAGTAACAAACTTGGGGGAGTCAGGATCTTGTTAAGCCACATTCTTCAGCTTTAGGCACACGGCACCAGCTGGCACCTCCCTGCCCCTGGTCTCCCACCCCACTTACGCACAGTCCACACGCACCCAGACCAACTCACAGCTCGCAGCCCTCCCAAGTTCACCCGTGTGTGTGCAGGGTCACGTGTGCCGAGGCTGACACACAGGGGCCGTGTGCAAGCGCTCTATCAGCAATCACACAACTTCACAGATGGCCTGCGGTTCACTCCAGTTAACCCAAGAGCCCAGCATCTCCCACCAAGGGCTGCCCGCACGGAAACTCACCCCAGAGCCTGGTCAGGGAGAAGCCTGCAGGGTCCCTCTGGCCTCCTTACCTGTAAAACTCCCAGCGACCCCAGCCTCCCAGCAGCAGAAGAAAAGGGACAGAGCCAGGCCCCAGAGAGGGCCCATCCTAGCTGGGACACTGGTCACCACTGCCCCGCAGACCTGCCTGCTGCCGCTCACTGCCACCTTTTCCTGCTTCCTCAACCCAGGGAGGAGGGGCAAGCTGCCAGCCAGGTGTGACTGGGCCGTTTCCAGGATGCGGCCAGGTGATCAGAAACTGCAGGCTGAGAGCTGGCGGGCCAGGGCTGTCCACAAGCTAAGCCTCCTGCCCCTTGCCCAGGGACCTCTCCTCTCTGAAGGCAGATTTGAAGATACAGAATCATTTCCAGGGTTCTACTCACCCCTCAGTCCTGCAGCTGGGGAGACATGGGGTTGTGACAGGGTTGTGCTTCATCCTTCTCCCCCGCATTACCCCACCCCACCTTCTAGGCCTGGGCCTTGGGCTTCATAGCCAGACCTGTGTTCCATTCCTGACCCTACGTCACAAGCTCTATGAACGAGGGCAAATTAGAGTGCCTTTCTGAACTTCAACGTCCTGACTGATTAAACGGGCATAATGTCTACCTCGCTAGGCCGTTACAAGGATTATACGAGATAGCAAAGCTCTTACACAGTGTCTGCTACATAGTTGGTGCTTATCAAAAATACACACCTCTTCAGTGTTCAGTAAATTGAGCAGGAGCTCCAACTTCTACTCTCAGTAAATTGAGCAGGAGCTCCAACGTCCACTCTCATCCCTGAGCAATAGAGAGAGGCACAGCCCTCTGAGGTCTCCAGGGGACAGCTCCCCAGCGTGGGAGACCGTAACCTCTAACACCCTGCCATCTTCAACACCCCATGCTTCTGCAGCCAAGTCTAAGCCAGGACCTCTTCCCTGGCCGGCTAGAGGTGCCGGGATGGAAAAGGACCATCAGGGAGAAGGGAAAGGGTGAGTGAGCTCATCTGACAGGACCGGGGAGGAGGGTGCTGACTTAGGGGTGCTTAGGATTTGGTCATCAGAAGAGAAGTGGAGCTATAGAATAAATTTCCAAATGCCCTAGAGAAGAATCTTCTCTCCAGGGGCCAAGGACGTGCTATTATGGTTACAACCAGCAATCAGACAAGATACCGTGGGCATTTCAGGACGAGAGTTTTATGACGAAAGCCGCTCTGGTGAAGATGAAGCATGCTGGACCGTTACCTTGGAATCACAAAATCCCAGAGCTGGGAAGAACTTCCAAGCAGCATGGAAAGATCCAGGTTCTATTTCCGGCTCTGTCCGTAAGGGTGGCCCAGGAGCTGCACGAGCTTGGTCGAGCTATTTCCCCTCCCTGGGCCTCAGTCAACAAGCGCTCTAAGGTCCTCTTCCCTGCGGTCTGGGGTTCTGCGCTGGGTGTGACACCGTCTCCCAGAACTTTACCGTGCGTTGGAGTAAGTGTCGTGCTGCCTGGAAGGAGGCGGGATAGTCCCAGGGCATGGCGGAGGAAGACCATCCCTGAGGAGGCTGAAGGGGTCCATATTGGACACACCCCGGCCCTTGCAACCAGGGGTCTTGGAGCCCAGTTCCAATAACACCAATAATCCTTAGTGCAGGCCGGGCCCCTTCCACCCTCCCACTCAACCTCAGGTCTTCACTTTATGAGACCAGCTTCCCTCGTCCTCGCATCGTCTGCAACAGGAAGCCCGGGGAGCTTGGACCACAGCGGTGGGCTGAGTTCCGTTTGACCCCACCTAGTAGCCATGATCTAGCGTGAGACCTCTCCCTAGAGAGACCTGGCAAGAATGCGGCTCGCTGGGCCCCCTCCCTCAGTCCCACCCAGGTTGGGAGAGGGGCTTCCTCATTCCAGCAGCAGGTGGGTCCAGGCTGAGGCCTATGGTGCTGACAACGGTGTTCAGCTTGTCTTTCCGCCCAGACCAGGGACTGCCCCTCTCCATTTCTGTTTTCTTTTTGTCACTTAAATGATCAACAGCCCTGTCTCAGCCTGCTGGCAGATAAGAGGAGGAACCCCTGGACAGGAAGTCTGGCTGAAAGCTCCCCTAGGCTTGCTGAATTTGGTCTGGGCTGTCCTCCTCTGTTTCTAGGGAATTCTCAAGCCTAGGCAAGGGGCTGTTGGCTCTGGAGGCAATAACAATCTTAATCCAGAAAGTGCCTAGACCGTTTTCCTTTATCAGGAAAACTCAGCTCTCACCGTGAGTAAGTCTAAGAGGCTAGTGTGGTTAGTCTAACAAACACGTCCGAGCACCGACTGCCCGCCGGACACCGCTCTAGGCACCTGGGCTACATCACTGAGCACGATAGACCCCTGCCCTCCTGGAACTACCTTCCTGAGAAGAAAGATGCCAACAGTAAACTGTAAATAAGTGAATGTTGTAAAGGTCAATATTCTGGAAAAGAGAAGGACAGGGAAGAGGACTCCAGAGTGCCGGTGTGTGTGGGGGGGGGGGAGGGGGGGTACGGGGTGAGGGTTGGAGTATTAATTTGAATGGTGAGATCTGAGCAAGGACTCAAAGGTGGTGAGGAAGCTAGCCAAGTGGATACCCAGGGAAAAGGATTCCAGGCAGGAGCATCTACCTGAGAAAGGACTCGAAGCCTAAGCCAGGAAGGCAGGCACAAGTTCAAGAACACTCGAGCCAATGAGGCTGGGTCCAGGTGGCGGGGAGGAGTTGGGAGACAGAGCAGTGAAGGGGCCTGGGAGCAGAGGGTAAGGGGCCGCGGGCTTTCATGTGAGTGAGGGGGCAGCTGCCCCTGGAGAGTTTTGACAGAGGAGTGAGGGAACCCAATTTAGTTTTTAGAGTTATCACCCTGGCAGCTATGTTAAAAAAGAGGGTGGAAGCAGGGAGTTAGGAAGCTTTTGTCCTAGTGCAGGTGAGGGACAGAGGTGGTGCTGACCATGAAGGCAACAGAGAGGGTGGTGGGAAGTGGTCCCATACAGGACCACAGATTTTATTTATATATTATATTTATATAAAATGATACTTTTTTAAAAATATGAGTTTATTTATTTATTTTTTGAGTTTGCCTGTCAGAGACAGAGACAGACAGAGAGAGAGAAAGTGAGAAAGCAGCTCCCAGGTGGGATGGCCACACCACAATCCCCTCTTCTCCATTCTCCTTTCAGAATTTTGGGCACCTACAGACACAATCCCACTGCTGGGTCAGGACTCGAACCTCACAGTCAGTTATGTGAGATCCAGGCGCCTTAACTACCATGCCACAGCTGGCCCCATACAGGACGTATTTTAAAAGTGGGAGCTGGCAGGGCCAGCAGGTGGCGTGGTGGTGAAGGCGCTGGACTCCTACATGGCAGACCACAGTTGGAGTCCTGGACCTGGTAGCTTGAAAATCACACTGTGTTCGTGTGCATGCACGGCCTAGATCCTGGGAGGAAAACAGAGAAGTGATTATGGTGTGGCCATCCCTCCTGAGGGGCGATTTCTCACTTTCCCTCTCACTGTCTCTGGTGACACATGCACCTATGGCAAAACCTAAATGTATATATATGGCACAATTTCCTTCCAGACATCAAAGAAAGGAGTCAAGAATAACCACAAACGTTTCAGCCTGAACAACTAGAAGGATGGAGATGTGGTCAGTGCTGCTTAGGTCTGGCTCTCCCATCAGGATATTTAGAACTCTCTCTCCTACCCATGAAACCAGGGCATGTCATAGAGAGGAGTCTGGCTCTGGACAAGGGAATGGGATAAGTCCCAGAGCAAGGGCCTGCTCAGGGCATGAGAGAAGAGCTACCTTGATAAAATGTCCGTGAAATGCAAGGTTAGATGGACTAGACCGATGAGCTAGTGGATTCTAGCTCCGCAGGCCACAGCAGAGTTGTGGGTTTGTTGGGGGGAAAGCTGCTTTCCTCTCCTACCCTGGGTTCAGTCCTTAGGGACCTACAGACTAACTGAAAAAAGTCAGGTTAACCGGAAAAAAGACTAAATTAATTACACACATCCCTAAGAATTGCTCAGTAATGAGTGACTCACTGAATAAGCAGAGAACAAAGTTTTTACACCAAATTGAACAAAAGGGGAGGTGTCTAGCATTTCAAAGGGAAAGTACAGAAGATTCTAGAGCCTTTTTAAAAATATATATTATTTTATTTAACTTTATTTATTTATTTAAATTTGACCAGAGAAGAACAGAGCGAGAGAGAGAGGGGGTGAGAAAGCAAGCCACCAGGTCCAGGACTCGAACCATGATCAGCCATGTGAGAGTCCAGCACCCTTAACCACCACACCACCTGCCAGCCACCTACTGAACCTTTTGATGCTGAGGGAAACGAGCCGCCTGTCCTGCCCACTTGGCAGGGCGCTGCCTCAAGCCTGTGTTCTAGGGCGGTGGTGCTTTAGAAGAGAAATGCAAATAGGATTTCTTCCTCCACCTTCTGTAGTTCAAATGTTTTGTGCTTCAAAATACTCTTACACCATCTCTGGGGGCTCAGTGGGTCCCCACAGGTTCCAGATGTGGAGCCTGTGTGGATTGTACGTGAGACCCTGCCTGGCAGTTACCGCAGGAGAGGTGGTGAGGATCACAGGTTGGTGAGCCCTGAGGACGCTCCCGTCCTCGCGGGGGCCGGATTGGGGCATGGGTAAAGTGAGATGCTTTGCAAAGGCGATCACACGGGAAGGTTTCTGGTTTGCGTTCAGAGGCTCAGAGCCCCCTGAGCACTAGGCACCCGGGAACCCATGCCCCAGAGCTGGCTGAGGCTGCAGGTGGACTGCGATGTCGACACCCTGTGAGAGGGCTGCCTCTCTCTCATGGAAGAAAGAATGAAAAAAAAATATTTCCACGAGTTGTAGAACAGGAAACGTCAAGGAACTCTCTGTTCATTGCTCATTCACACCTTTCACTGGGCTTCACCCTACGTACGTGAGCTATGCTGCCCTTCAGGGTATGGCCGGACAAACTTCCACCAGGAGGTATCTGCCCCTGAGATCGAGATTCAGAGCATTTCAGCGCCTCACCTCACCCCCATCCTCCACGCCCTATACCTCATATACACGAAAGCAGGCATATATACTCTCGTTTTTTGAGTTTTTTGCTATAGGGCTTGTGCTCACCAGAGTGAGACAGAGACAATGAGAGGGGAAGTGAGAAATCAAGCCCTGGGGGATTGGGCATGCCACACTCCCTTCTCCTGGGATTTTGGGCACCTGTGCACACGCACTTGGTGTGATTAGCAAGCCGCCAGGTCTGGGACTCGCACCTGGGACTCGCACCGCGACCAGCCACATGGGAGTCCAGTGCCTTATCCACCACACCACCTGCTGGCCCCATATCCTCTTTTGTACCTGGCTTCTTTCTGTTAACAGCATGTCTGAGAGGCTCACTCGTGTTGTGTGGGACAGAACCTCATTATTTTATTGCCAAAGGGCACGAGCACTCACCAGAGCGAAGAAAAGGAGAAAGCACCTCCCAGTGGGATGTGGTCATACTTCAGTCCCTTCTCCTCCATTTCTCGCACGCGCGCGCACACACACACACACACACATGCTCAGCATGTATTTCAAGCCACTGGGGCCGAGACTTGAACCGTACAGTGAGCCGTGTGAGATCCAGCTGCCTTAACCACCAAGCCATGAGGCCAGCCCAGCCCTTCATTCTCTCTGTGATTGGGTGGCAGTCTAGTGTATAAATCGATCACAATTCATTTTCTTATTCTCTTTTGGTGGGCGTTTGGATTGTTTCCAGTGTTTCACTCTTCCAAATAACACCGCCACGAACCTCCTTGTGTGTGTCTTGTGAACGAACGCCCCAGGGCCCCACGGCCCAAGTCGTAACTCATGGAAATGGGAGCCAACGGACGGATTCACCCCAAGACGGACGGCTCTCAGACACATTTCATACGGCTTTAGAACAGCCACGGGATCACTTGGCCTGTCGGTCACAGCAGGGGCCACCTGGGTGACCGGCTCATGCTGACTGCCTTCATCCCTGGTTTTCCCCTTTTCTTTGTTTTTTGTTTTTTTTTTTTTAAGAGAGAGATTTTTGCTATAGGGTGCTCGCCGGAGAGATGAAGACAGACAGAAAGTGAGAAATCACCTCCCCGGGGGTGGGGATGACCACACTGCAATCCCTTCTCCGCCATTCTCCGCTTGGGATTTGGGCACACGCACACACACGTGCCTGACGTGAGTGTCAGGCCTCCAGATTAGGGACTCGGACCGCAGCTGGCCATGTGGGAATCCAGCAACGTAACTACTACAGGTCCATTTCCCCTTTTCTTAATCCCAGTTCCCTGAGACTGTGTTCCTAAACAAATTATTCAGAGGAACTAAGCTGAAACGGAGCCACTAGCTGTGCTCTGCGCTGACAGGGCACCTACTCTATGGTAATTTAATTAGAAAGCGGTGTTCAGATTAGCAAAGGCCTAGAGCGAGGCTTGGGCTGTGACAGTGGGTCATTCCATTCAGCTGTAACAGAGAAGCGGGCCGAGGGGGCTGGAAGGAAATAAGGCCGGAAGTGTGCATTGGGCCCATTGTGGGGAAGTGGCAGGCCACACCTAGGAGCTTGGCCTTCATTCTGTAGATGATGGGAAGCCAGTGATAGTTTTTGAGCAGAAAAACTGGCAACACCAGAGCTCTGCTTTGGGCAGTTGATCTGGGCAGAAACTAGTTAGGGAAGAGTCCAGGGCAAGAGGCCCAGCTGGGAGGCCATGACCTGGGACTATAAAGGGAACGGTTATGAACAATGTCGTAAAGTCAAACTAGAAAGACCTGGTCACGTGGAGGAGAAGACAGTGGCAGAGAGAAGTGGAAGGTGAGCCTGAGGGTTGAGGTCCAGGCAGCTGAGGACAGGGAGCCGTTCACGGATCCAGGGGGAAAGGGATGGGCTCATCAGACCCCAAAGCCCCTGGCTTCGCCCTCCTGGAGCTTGAACTCCTGCACACAAGGAAACCCGGCAAGGCTAGTCTCAGCCCAGCAGAGAAAGGTCCTCTGCTTCTCCTTCCACCGGGGAAGAGAAGGGAGTGGCCATGGGGCCTGAGCCACAGGGCTCAGAGCAGGCTGTTTCTGGGCCTGCAGGCGGTCACGTGGAGCCCAGGATGGAACAGTGAGAATGGACAAATTACTCAGCCGCAGGGTACTCGGTCCCTATTTTTTACCTACAAGAAATGTTTGCTGCAGTCACTGTAACCACCACACAATGAGCCAAATTTAGGTTTTATAATTTGTATGACTGATTCTTCATCCACTTAAATGTGTTTACAACAATAGCAGATTGCCGCTTTCCTCTGGGGAAATGGGTGTGGAAGCACTAGACGGCAGCTGAGGCAAACACCCCCAGGCCCCGCAACGCTGGCCCCAGCAGTGGGGACAGGCGATCTCTGCTCCACGGGCCCTGCTGGCACAGGTCTAGGTCGGGGGGAGAAGTCAGGCTCTCTTCTTGATTCCCTTCACGGCCATGGAGAGCGGCACTCCTGGGAGGCTGGTTTGGAGAAGCTGCTGAACCTGCGTGAGCGTAAACAAGGGCCCGTTCCCTCCCCAGCTCGTGTGTTCCCGAGTAATAGCTGCCTCTTGTGCGCCCACCAGCAGCCAGCCCTCTCCACACTTGATCTCAGTTCATTCCCACTACAGCCCTACCAGACGAGCGTGTACAGAGCAGGAAGCAGAGGTGCAGAAGGGCTAGCAGAGCTGCTTGAAGTCACCCAGGGAGCCAGTGGTAGTCAGGAGTTGAAGCCAGTTTATTTGACTCTTAAGCTCACACTCTTTTGTTTAATTTAAGAATAATTTATTTGATTTTATTAGTAGTAGTAGTTTGATTAAATCACATTTTTCTATCTTTTTTTTTTATAGAATGACTTTTATTTAACTTTACTTATTTTAATTTGATCAGAGAAAAACAGAGAGAGAAAGTGAGAAAGCAGGCCACCAGGTCTAGGACATGAGCCATGGTCAGGCTACGTGGGAGTCCAGCACCCTTAAACCACCACGCCACCTGCCGATCCCTATTATGATTATTTTTTAATTCACTGCAGAGCATGTGCACTCACAAGAGAGAGAGAAAGAGAGAAAGCAAGCTGCCGGGTCCAGGACACGAACCACCATGTGGGAGTTCAGTGCCTTAACCACCATGCTACCTGCTGGCCCCTAAGCCCCCACTCTTTCAGTTGCACTATGCTGCTTTTCTTCCTGTCCAGAGCAGTGATAGGCTAAGTTGGGGGGTGGGGGGCAGTGCTGAGGTCTCTCCCAGTGGCATTTTCTGGCTGAGCACTCTGGAAGGTCAGAGCTCTGAAGCCAGCACACAGAAGGAAAAAGAGAAGAGAGGTTGACTGGGGGCAGAGGTTGGCAAATGACAAATATGGCACACGCCTGTTTCTGTACAACTCCCAAGCTAAGAACATTTTTATCATTTTAAATGATGGGTAAATATCAAAGGAAGAATTCTACTCCATGATACATGAAAATTATATGAAATTCAAATCCCAGGTTCCATGGGCAGAAATCCTGTCTCACTGCATTGCAGTGAGCTCTGCCCTAGCCCTGGCCCCTTTGCCCCCTTCAGTAATTGCTTCCTGCCTTTGGGGTCTGCAGGCCCCAGAGGCAGGAGCAGGCTGCCACCTCGTGGGAGCACCTGCAGAGCTCTCACCATGCTCTGCATCCAGTCGAGGTTGCTCCTAGCAGGGCGCAGTGGGCTCTCCATCCTCAGCACCATCTGCAGCACCATCTTTGTTGTTCGAGAAGCTGAGGGAAACACAGGAAAGAAGCCACTGTCTTGTCCCTCCCTCCCATCGCTGCTGCTACTCTCCGACACCCCAGCACCTGAGGACCCCTATTTCCCATCAGAAGTCTCCATGGGACTGGTCAAGAGGCATCTGCACTGCAACAGAAGGTGGGCAAATAGGTTGAACCCAACCATCTCATACCCTGATCCTCATCAGCAACAGCTAACCTCTTCTTGTGGGACCTGAAAGGAAGCTCAGAGGGGAGCAGTAGTGGTAAGGAGCATGGGAAATGAAGCTGAGAGAAACACGTGGGCATTTCTGACAGGAAATGGACTGAATGCAAAGAAGCCAGGATTTGCCAGGGACCTTGGAAGCCATCCAGTTCACACATTGGCCTTGGCCTAGAACAGGCTCAGGCTCACCACTGGCAGTCTCAGCATCCAGTTCTGCTGTGCGTAGAAACAGGCATGTGTGTGAATTACCAGGGCTGCAGAGGACACCGTGGTCTGGGCAGCAGTCGGGTACCACATGGCAGAACTCGTCACAGTAGCAGCTTCCCCTCTTACAATGGTGGTTTGTTCCTGGGCAGCAGAGGGGCTGGGGCTGGGAGCAGCTGCCTGGTGAAAAGGAGACACTAAAGAGAGTCAGATTTCATAAATGGTTCTGTGGCAACTGGACATCTATATGCAAAAGAATGAATTTGAACCCTCTATCACACCGTATAAAAAAATTAACTCAAAATAGATTACAGACTTAACTGCAACAGCTAAAACTCCTGAAGAAAACATTGAAACATAAATCTTCATGAACTTAGATTAAGCAATGGTTTTACCAGATAAGACATCAAAAGTACAAGAAGCAAAAGAAGAAACAGATAAACTAGACTTCGTAAACATTTAAAACTTGTGTGCTTCTTAAGGATATTATTAACAAAATGAAAAAGAAGAAACATGGAATGAGAGAAAATATCTGCAGTTCATATATGAGATGAAAGAATTTTATCCAGAATATTTAAAGATCTCTCACAATAAAAAGACAACTAAATTTTAAAATGGGCAAAAGATTTAAATAAACCTTTCTTCAATGATGTACAAATGGCCAACAAGCAGATGAAAAGATTCTCAACATCACTAGTCACCAAGATCAATGAGATAAAAATCAAAACCACAGTGAGATACCACTTTATCCTGTTAGGAAAACCAAAATGAAAAAAAAAAAAAATTACAAGCATGAGTGAGAATGTGAAGAAACTGGAACCCCCATACACTTCTAGTAGAATGGCAGTTCCTCAGAATGTTTAACCTAGAATTAACCATTGGATCTAATGATTTCACTTCTGGGTATATACTTAAAAGAGTTGAAAATACGTATATGTTCACCCAGAAGCCTGCACATGAATGGTCATAGCAGCATTATTTATAACAGCAAAAAAATAGAAAGAATCTAAATGTCCATTAACTGGTAAATGGATAAAACAAACATGGTATGTCCATATAATGAAATAGTACTCAGCCGTGAAAAGGAATGAAGACATATGCTATGACATGGATGACGCTTGAAAACATACCACAAGAAAGATGCCAGTCACAAAAAGCCTCATCTTGTCTGATTCCATGCGTAATGAAATACAAATAGACAAATCCATAGAGACAGACAGTTAGTTAGTGGTTGCCGGGAGCTGGTAGGGAATATAGAGTAACTGCTAATGGGTGCAGAGTCCTCCGGGACTGAGGAATGTGTTCCGCAACTAGATGGTGGTGGCGGTTGCACAACTCTGAATAGACTAACACCCACTGGATTGTATACTTTAAAAGAATGACTTTCACATCATGCAAGATATAGCTCAGTAAAAGTGTTGGTAAAGAGAGAGAGACAGGGCCAGTCACAGTGATGTAGCAGTAACGTGGGGCTCTGCAACGCCAAGGCCGTGTGGGTAGGTCTCAGGTTTGAATCGCCAGGTCTCCCTGTGCACACTAACACATGTACGCACGCCTGGGATTCTGGACGGCAGAGGCTAGGGATAGGACTGCGGCATGAAGACCCTGCTGGGCCTGCCTCCCTCTCTTTCTCTCTTCACTCTTCTCTAATGGAATAAATAAATAAACTTACAAAGTGAGGGGACAGAATGCGACAGAGCTGAGAGAGAGAAAAATGGGAGATAAGAAGTGGATGATAACAAGGGTGTGGTGGTAAAGAAAAGAGAGGGGTAACAGAGAAATGCCCCAGAAAGTTAGAGATCCCCAAGGTCCCTATCACAAAAGTTTCACCAACCCCATCCTTCATCATTCCCCCAAGTTGCCCAACTCAGTCACTGTCTGGTCACTGCCCATCCACTACAGGATGAGGGGATACATCTCCTTTAAGAGACAGGAAAAGCAAAGCATTGGCAAAGAGACGTGGCCTGGTTACCTGGTGAGTCTGTAACCCGGGGGGGGGGGGGGGGGGGGGGGGGATGATTCCCCAGGTGTTCTCACCCCCACCACTCTCAATGCTGTTCTTCCTCTGCCCCACCATGACCTTCCCAATTGCCTCCTGTTAGGTTAGCACCTGCCTGGGACTTTGTTTAGGGATATACTTGAGGGCCTTTCAAAGTTGACAAGATCAACAGGATCAGGGAGCTGGTTTCTGAGAGGAGGTGGAGCTGTGTGTGTTGACCCAATCTGTTGTGGAAATGGGAGCGAGCAGGTGTCTGGGGAAAGGGGAGTGGGGGCCTGGAAAGTTAGACCTCTCAAGGAGAGGGTGGGCTGGCTGGGGTGGTGACCTCAGGGTTTGGGCTGGTTTCTGCTTCAGACTCAGCTCAGGGAACTCCTGTAAATGATCAGTTTCCCTTCTCGTGTGGTTCTTCTTCCCAAGTGCCTGGCCAAGCACCAGCCTATCACCGAGACTAGGGATCAGCCAGAGAAGGCAAGAGCTAAAAATGATCCCTAGTGGTTAAGGAAGCTGGATCCCTCATGGCCGATCGCCACTGATTCCTAGCCCTGGTGACTTGGGAAATACCCCCACTTTCAGGTACTTTCTGTTACTAACAGAACAGACTAGAACAGAATCAAATACTTATCTAAACTTTTCATGCAATGCAAACAGTTGACAAGGAAAAAGTCTATTTGAGAGAACTCTAGCTAATACATGCGAAGGAATGATGGAATTAGAAGAAGCACTGCTTGGTCATCCCCAATCAAAAACAGAAAGATCTAAGCAATGATCATGAGTGGAGGCTAGAGCCATTAGAGAAATGTTGCTTGGAAACTTTTATGATGCATTTACAATCTGGCTCATCAAGTCTGAACACCAGTAAATGGATTAACTAAACACTGCGTGTCCCTTTCAATGCAATAGGAAGTGCACAGCCCCACCTACGGGGTAGCCTGGCTGAGAGAAATGATCCAGTTCATATCTGACGTTACCAACCAGACTTCATGAAATACAAGGGCAGAGAAACATCCCCAAGGATTGGGTCAGTCAGGTCCAGAATAAGGCAGGCTCTGCTGCGGGACGAGGCACCTGGTTTCTTCAACAAATAGATGGTATGAAAGGGTGGGACTAGTGTAGACTTAAGACATTTAAGAAATGTATCGGTCCTGTCTGTGGACCTTGTTTGGGTCCTTATTTGAATAAGCTAAAGATAAAAAGGCATTTTGAAAAGTAGGGAACTATGAACATTGGTAGATATTAAATGACAGTGAGTGGTTAATTATTTTAGCTCTGATAAGGCATTGCAGTTACTTTTTTTGTTAAGTAGGAGGGAGAAGAGTTTAAGCAAAATGTTGATAATCTTGAAGCTGGCCAACAGGTACATTGAATGCACTATACTGTTCTCTCTGCTTTTGTGTGTATTTGAAATTTTCCATAATGATTAGCTTTAAAAAAATCAATTAGATGGTGCGAGCCCCCTGATGTAGTAGTTAAGCATTGCTCGGAGCAGAGGTAGCCAGACCAACCGGGTTTCAAGTCTCGGGCCATCAACCTGAAGAACACCCAGGGTGTGTCCTTGCCCAGGATCATACCAGCTTGGCAAAGTGGAGGGAAAAGGATTGCGGCGTGCCTGTGTCCCATCCAGAGGTGCCTTCTTTCTGTCTCTGTTTTTCTCTCTCACCTATACATGCATAAGCACACATGCCCTCTGCTAACAATATTTAAAAACAAAACAAAACAAAAAGAACCCACAGCGAATTGGCACAACCTCCAGAGCAATCATCCTTAAATATGTCTGATGATTTATAGAAGCAGGTGAGGGCTGCTGGGGAGCGGTGCGGAAGGGAGCACTGAGCAGCCTCTTCCTACCTTCTATGCTTGGGCCCTCCTAAACTTGCAAACACTTCTTCAGCAAAACTGAGCCCTCTCCCAGAGGCTCTTTCTTTTTCTTTTTTTCTTTCTTTAAGAGATGTTTGCTAAAAGGCACATGTACTCACTAGAGAGATAGAGAGACAGAAAGTGAGAAATCACCCCCCATTGGGGATGGCCACGCTGCAATCACTCCTCCATTCTCCTCTCGGGATCTCAGGCACACATGCACATGCGGCTCGTGTGAGTTTTAAGTTGCTGGGTCCGGGACTTGAACTGTGGTGAACTACATGGGAGTCCAGTGACGTAACCATTACGCCATTTGCTGATCCACCCAGAAGCTCTTTCTACGAAGCAATTAGGTAACATGTCTGTTGTTACTTAGCGTGCCCTTAAAGGCTCTCACCCCCATAAGAAACATTCTACCAGCGTCATCTAGTTTTTCCCCCAAAGAAGTGCTGGTAAATGCAACCTTACTTACTCAGTTGCATTTCTGGGGATATTTTGGCCAACTCGACTGACTGGTGCCCGGCAGTTGCCCAGCGAGTCTGTTGTCAATCTGGACCTGGGCTTGTCATGCTCACCTTCCCCTTATGCCTCTTCCCAACACACACGGTGCACACTCTAGAGCTCCATGCTGCTGCCATGGACCCAGACCTCCATGGACACTCTACCTCCCCACCAAACACACCCTCCTGACACCTTGTAGCTAGGAAGGTAGACACCTGAGAAGCCACATTAAGCGCATAGCCGGTACTTAGTAAATGTATGGATTAATGAATTATTTGATTAATGAATGAATGCTAGCCCTCAGGAGGCAGATCATGACAAAGATATAGAAAGATTGGTTGAATGAATGAATAAAAGAGCCCAGAGGCTGGGTCCCTTTGACCTCCAGCTAGCCTGACAGGTGCTAGCTGGGCTCCTCACCTGTCTTCGGGTTTGGGGCCGCAGGGCTGAGCCACAGCAGCAGGAGGAGGAGGACCAGCCTCATGGCTGCAGGCGTCCAGCAGAGAAAGACGTGTTTCAGGGCCCAGGGCCCAGGCTCTTAATACCCACCCGCCCCAGTAAGCTCACCTGGCATCTGCACACTGGGGAGGAGCCAGCTGACACCTGGGCAGCCCCTGGCAGAGGGCAGGACTGCGGCTCAGGTCTTCCAGCTGCTTGGAACAACTCACTGGAGCTGAGGCAATTTTCACACCTCCTGGACTCCAGGCACCAGGGGAAGAATCAGAAAAACCACATTAGTAGAGCGACAGCTGGCAGGGACTCAAGATGATCTGGTCTGACTCTTCCATTTCTAGGCAAAAGGCACGGTGGCCCAGGGTCAATGAGTGAGCCCTCTGGTTCACACAGTCCCAGCGCTGTGGAGCTGAGGTGAGAACCCCGGTCTCCCAGGGTCAATGAGTGAGCCCTCGGGTTCACACAGCCCCAGTGCTGTGGAGCTGAGGTGAGAACCCCGGTCTCCCAGGGTCAATGAGTGAGACCTCAGGTTCACACAGTCCCAGCGCTGTGGAGCTGAGGTGAGAACCCCGGTCTCCCAGGGTCAATGAGTGAGCCCTCGGGTTCACACAGTCCCAGTGCTGAAGGGCTGAGGTGAGAACCCCGGTCTCCTCACTCCTTCTCCAGAGTTCTTCCAAACAAAATGCAGTGAGACATGAAGAGGCCCTGGGCCAGCTGATGGTATGGTGGTGACAGTGGCTGCATCCCACCTGGCTGACTGAGCGGTTTGAGTCCTGAACCTGGAGACATGGGAGACATGCTGAGTGTGTGTGCACGCATGCCCCCAAATCCCGAGAGGACAGCGTGGTGTGGCCATCCCTCTTAGGAGTTGCTTTCTCCCTTTCCCTCTCTCTCTCTCTCTCTCTCTCTCTCTCTCTCTCTCTGGTGCGCACATGCGTCCTATAGTAAATTAAAAGACAGTGAGAGAGAGAGGCCCCGGGGTCCCTTCAGCCAGGCAAATGAGCCGGCACCTCTATTCCCTCTCAGGACTGGCAGAGGTTGCTCGTAC
The DNA here is from genome assembly GCA_026018925.1 of Tupaia tana. Taxonomy (NCBI): domain Eukaryota; kingdom Metazoa; phylum Chordata; class Mammalia; order Scandentia; family Tupaiidae; genus Tupaia; species Tupaia tana. The sequence goes on along the minus strand of JAKSZU010000020.1, from coordinate 28,685,170 downwards.
CACAAGGCTGCTGAGAAGCTGGCAGGCAGGAAGGGGTTGAGGCCTAGGGATCTGAGGGAAATGTCTCCTATAAGAAAATGCGAAGGGCGGCCTTTACACCCTGCATGTATACCACATTTGTTTATCCACCTGACTGCACAGCAGTTAAGTCTTGTGCATATAGGAAGCCAGATCCTACATGGCCGACCACAGTTCAAATCCCAGCCTGGAATTTGAAAAGTACTCTGGGCGCGTGTGTGTGAGCATGCCAAAAATCCCAACAGGATGGAGAAATGGAGGAAAAATAATTGTGATGTGACCTTGTCCCATGGGGGGAAGGGGTGCTCACTTGCTTTTTTTCTCTGGAGAATACACATGCTTTCTGGAAATTAAAAATCTTAAAAAGTGGGGAAAAAAAAGAAAAGAAAGAAACGTGAAAAGGTGACCCCATTGGCCACTTGGAAAATGCCTCACTGCTCTCTGGTAGTGGCTATATTCTCGGTGCTGCCAGGGTTCTGCGTGTGGCTGTGTGCAGCTTTCATAGAGAAAGTGAAGGCCTAAGACAGGCTAATGGCCATTCCTAACCATGCTCTGCCACCTTCCACTACAGAGGCTGAAAATTAAACCTTTCCTTCCCAGTTTCCTTCCTTCCTTCCTTTCTCTCTCTTTCTTTCTTTCTTTCTTTTTTTTTTTTTTTTTTTTTTTTTTTTTTTTTTTTTTTTTTGCTATAGGGCACGTGTGCTCGCCAGAAAGACAGAAAGAGACAGAGAGATAGAAAGCGAGAAATCACCCCCCAGGGGGGATGGCCACACCATAATCCCTTCTCCTCCATTCTCCTCTCCAGATCTTGGGCACACACGCACATGCGCCAGGCATGAGTTTAATCCACTGGGTCCGGGCCTTGAACTGTGGCTGACTACATGGGAGTCCAACGACATAGCCATTACACCATCTACTAGTTCCAACATCCAGATGATTTTTAATAAAACTGCTCATAAGCAAAATATTATTACAGATTTAGCCAAAAGTGGTATGGCTTTATATTCAGGAAGAACAAACAAAGACGTATTTATTTTTGTTAATAGTGTTACTCATCATGTAAATCAAAATTGTTTTCTAGTATTAAGAATCTTTACTATTACTGTTTATTCTTAATTTTGTTCAAAGTGATTTATGTAAGAGAAGTTCAAGGTATCATTTAGTGATAATTGTATAAAACTAATTATGATGAACACGTAAAATATCATTAACTTTCAAAATATGGATGATGTATTTTTTTAAGATATTTTTGTTCATGGTTTAAATATAACTATTTTTCTAGAGGAAATAAAGTAGCTCAGTAACTATTTCTGCTTTTGTTAAAACACCAACTTGTGTTTACTTTCAATATTCTATTTTCCTCTCCCATTTTTTATCTATACTTCCTCGTTTTATTTATTTTTAATAATTACTCTAGAGCTTAGAGTGCGTGATCCTGACGTAACATTGTTTACACTGGGCGTGGTGGCGCCCTCCCTCTGGCAAACATTGTTTACGCCGTTTATCTTGAATTAATATTACGCCACTTCACATGTAAGAAAGCATACTTCAGTAGCACACTTTCATTATTCCCCTCCCAGTTTTCCCATCATTGTCATGCATTTTACTTAATATGTGTCATATAAATAAAGTTATTATACATTCACATAGTCCCTGTTAAAGAAATAAAACAAATCAAGTATTTATCCCCATCTATAACCTTTTCAGCCATTTCTAGTCTTTCTGTGTGCCCAGGTTTCCTTCTGAATCATTTTCTTTCTGTTTAAAATACTTCATTTAACATTTCAAGTAGTCCTGATCTTCTTTTTCTTCTTTCTTCCTTTTTGTTTTTTGGGGTTTTTTACATTCCATCATTCTATATCATTACAGCATGCCAAATGAACGCACTGGAGGAAGGGGCTTGCGACGTGGCCAGACTCTCTGAAGGGTTCTTCTCTTTTTGTCTTCCTCACTAGCACTTTCCCGTGAGCATGTACACTCTGAATGGTTCACCGTTCATAACACGGTTCACTCTGAAATCGATTTTTAGCTGTGCATTTATCATTTTGTAGGTCTTCCCCTCTTTTCCTTGAAAACTGCATTAAGAAATACTACCATTCTGAAGGAAATTATTTTGGTCCATGCACAGTCATCATGCACCTTCAAGGTTGCTTCAAGTTTAAATCTTTGGATAAATTCTCTTCTTCCCAGGTAGCGGCTCCGCAGTGGGAGAGAGTCCTCCAGCCCCAGCGGCTGTCTCCACAACAGGTGCGGGAAGGCACCCCCACCCGACGTGGCGCAGCCAGTGGACACTGGCATATACAGGGGACAGTGGTCTCGCCGTGAGGCCAGGCCACTCCCGGGCCAGAGCGCACCACATCCTCTCTTCACACCGCCCGGAACATCCAGACCAGCAGCAGGCCCGCCCGCCACGTGGCCCCCTCGGCACCTTTGCAGCAGCCAAGACGTAGAACCAACCTATGTGTCCGTCGGCAGATGAATGAATAAAGAAAATATTAAACACACACGGTGAAATATTATTCAGCCGTTAAAAAGGATGAATTCTCATTTCCTGTTATTTCCAGTTTCTGACTATTACTAATTAAAGTTGCTATTAGCATCATCTCCCTTTTGGTCGTGTCAAGGAGTATAAGAGAGTACCTGAAAAGTCTTAAATAAGTCAGATGGCAATCAAAAAAAAAAAAAAAGTCTTCAAGCTATAGTGTAGAGAATAAATTAGAATTGGTAATATAGGGGGGCCGGCAAGTGGTGGTGGTAAAGACTCCCACAGGACCAACTGCAGTTGAGTCCGGATCTGGCAGCTAGCTTTCTCTCTTTCTCTCTCTCTCTCTGGTCCAATTAAAAAACTTTTTAAAATAAAACACGTAATTCTTTAAAAAAAAAAAAAAAGAATTGGTAAAGTATGAGATAAAATAATCCCAATTAGATTATTGAAATAATTTAAATGATAGATGATATTGATCTATATAATAGGATAATGCCTGTGGACACTGAGACAAAAGTTCAAGTTTAAGAGATAATTTAGAAAACTACATTTATGACATTTGGTGGTAATCTGCCGTGAACAGCAAAGGAGACAGGGAGTGGAAGAGAGAAGGTGAATGGGCACTCACTGATATGGAGACACTGGAGGAATGGGCATGAAGAGAAGAAAAGTAGGCCAGGTTGGGACGCATGGGTGTGAGAGGCCCATGTGGGCCAGCCGCATAGATATGCCCAGGGGAGTGCTGGCCAAGCAGGTCTGAAGGTCAGGAGTACACGGGAGAGGCTGAACTCCTCAGGAAGAGCATGCAGTATGAGAAGAGACAACTTTAAAATTATATGGTGAGCTGGCCCTGTGATCTAGTGGTTAAGGCAACCGGATCCCACATGCTGACCACACAGCTCCAATCTCAGCCCTGGTGGTTTGAAAAGTGCTTACGTGTCCAAAATGCCCACAGAGTGGAAAAATGGAGAAGGGATTGCAGTGTGACTGCAGCCCAACTGGGAGCTGCTTTCTCCCTCCACCTCTCGCTCTATCTCTGGAGAGTACATACATCCCATAGCTATATATATATATATATATGAATTATTTAATTTTTATTTATTTTTTAACTTTTGCTATAGGGCACACACAGTCACCAGAAAGGGAGAGAGAGAGGAACCAGCAGTTAGCATAATGGCTGTGTCGCTGGACTCCCATGTAGTAGACCACGGTTCCAGTCTCAGACCCGGTGGCTTAAACTCACACAGGGTGTGTGTGCGTGCATGCCCAAGATCCCAAAAGGAGAAAAGAGGAAAAGGGATTGCTGCATGGCCATCCTCCCTGGGGGGTGATTTCTCTCTTTCTGCCTCTCTGTCTCTCTCTGTCTTTCTGGTGAGTGCACGCACCCTATAGCAAAAACCTCTCCAAAAAGAGAAAAAACAAAAAGGGAGAGAGAGAAAGAAAGCTGCCAGGTCAAGGACTCGAAACACAGTCAGTTATGTGGCATTCCAGTGCCTTAACCACCATACCACCTGCTGGCCATAGCAAAAACCTTTTAAAAATTGTATTTCAGGGGGCCAGCAGGTGGCGTGGTGGTTGAAGTGCTGGGCTCTCACATGGCCAACCATGGTTCCAGTCCCGGACCTGGTGGCTTGAAAATCACATCATGTGCATGTATGTACATGCTTGAAATTCCAGGAGGAGAATGAAGAAGGGATTGCAGCATGGCCATCCCCCTGAGGGGTAACTTCTTTCCCTCTCACTGTCTCTCCCCAATGAGTGCCTGTATCCTATGGCAAAAACCTTTTTAAAAAATTGTATTATGAGAGAAAGAAAAGATAGAGCTATGCAACTAATTACAATGTACGAAACTTACGTCTTTTTTTTTGAGAGGTTTTTGCTATAGGGCACGTGTGCTCGCCAGAAAGACAGAGAGAGACAAAGAGATAGAAAGTGAGAAATCACCCCCCGGGGGAATGGCCATGCCACAATCCCTTCTTCATTCTCCTCTCAGGATATTGGGCACACACGCACACACGCCCAGCATGAGTTTAAGCCACCAGGTCTGGGACTCGAACCTCAGTCGGCTACATGGGAGTCCAGCAACATAGCCATTATGCTAACTGCTGGTCCCTAAACCTATGTCTTTTATACAAACTGTAAAATGAGAGAAATTAGGAAAGATGACTAGATATCAACTGCTATAAAGGAATTAGTGTTAATTTTTAGGTATGTTAATGATATTGTAGTTACGGTCTTTTGAAGAGTCCTTATTTTTATCTTTTAATTTTTCAAAAATGTTTATTTATTTATTTTTTGCCATAGGGTGATTGTGCTAACTGGAGAGATAGAGAGAGGAAAAGTGAGAAATCATCCCCTAAAAGAGATGGCCACACCAAAATCCTTTTTCCTCCATTCTTCTCTCAGGATTTTGGGCACATACACGTGTGCGCCCAGCATTTTTCCAGTCCAGCAGGTCTGAGACTCAAACCGCAAAGTCAACCACATGGGATCCAGTGCCTTAACCACCTCGCCACACGCTGGCCCAAGCCCTTCATTTATTTATTTATTTACTTACTTACTTATTTATTTTAGGTTTTTGCCATAGGGTGCTTGCGCTCATTGGAGAGAAACAAACAAAGACAGTGAGAGAGAAAGTGAGAAATCATCCCCTGCTGGGAACCATGCCACAATCCTCCTCCATTCTCTTCGCGGACTCTGGGCACACATGCACATGCAGCCAGCATGATTTTCAAGCCGCCAGACGTGGGACTTGAACTGTGGTTAACTGTGTGAGAGTCAAGTGCCTCAACCACCACGCCACCTGCTGGCCCCTAAGTCCTTATTTTTAAGGATATATACGGAAATACATACAGACGAAATAATATGATGTCTGATATCTACTTCAAACGGTAGATAAGACCAAGCTGGCTGTGATGGTCATTGCTGAAGCTGGAAGATGGGTATGTGTGGGTTCAGTATACTACTTTGTATCTTTATATGTGTGCAATTTTCTATAATTAAAAAACAATGGGGACCAGTAACTGGTGTAAGGGCCATGTTGCTGGACTCCCATGTGGTCACCTGCAGTTCAAGTCCCGGACCCGGTGGCTTAAACTCACGCCGGGCACGTGTGCGTGCGTGCCCAAGATCCCGAGAGGAGAATGGAGGAGAAGGGATTGCGGTGGTGGCCATCCCCTGGGGGGTGATTTTGCACTTTCTGTCTCTCTCTTTCTGTGTTTCTGGCAAACACATGCACCCTATAGCAAAAACTTCTCGGGGGAAAAAAAAATGTTCCTGGGGCCAGCAGGTGGCATGGTGGTTAAGGTGCTGGGCTCCCACATGGCCGACCATGGTTTGAGTCCCAGACCTAGTGGCTTGCTTTCTCATCTTCCCTCTCTCTCTCTATCTGTCTCTCTCTGATCAAAAAAAAAAAAAAAAAAAAAAAAAAAAAAAAAAAAAATTAATACATAAGTAAAGATAATAATAACAAATAAATAAATTATTATTTAAATAAAAAAAGTTCCTGGGCCAGCAGGTGGCATAGTGGTTAAGGCACTGGACTCCCACATGGCCAACTGCAGTTCAAGTCCCAGACCTGGTGGCTTACATTGTTACTTTCCCTTTCTCTCTTTTTCTCTGTCTCTCTCTGGGCAAATTAAAAAATAAGAAGAAGAAATAAAAATTATACACACACACACACACACACACATATATATTTTAAAAAAAAATTCCTGTCTGGTAGTACCTGTGAAATCTACAACGGCAGGTAAAGTCATGGCAGACCTGGCATTAAAGACCCTTTGTGATCTGACTTCCCCTCTAATCACCCAATTGTCTCTCGAACACCGTCCAAAGGAGCCCTCTCCTATGTGCTTCATAACCTACTGAACACCCGTTGAATCCCAGCTGAGTCTTTGCTCCTGCTGCACCTCTCTGCCCCAGGAGGTCCTTCCTCCTCTCCCCGCCTGATCTAAATCCTCCTTAATCTCCGGGATCGGGTCCAGAACAGGAGGCCCTTCCGGTCTCCTCTGATCGCTGTGGCCACACCAGTCTGCCCATTCTCTGAGCTTCAGGACTGTCTTCATCATTCGCTCCTGCTTAGCAGTGGAGCCAGACTGCCTGTACTGGGATTAAGGCTCCATTGTTACTAGCCATGTTGTTTTAGACAAGTTGCATAAAACTTGCACCTTGGATACTGCCCCAGAGTGGAAATGATAATGGTATCTACTTTGTACGGTAGTTGGGAAGAGTCAGTGACTCATACAGATAAAGAATTTAGAATAGTGCCTGGCACACATAACACTCTGTATCTAATACTTTGATTGGACTAGCCCAATGACCCTTCTCTTTTGCTCTTTCACTGCATGTGCTACAGTTCTTTCCCAGCAGCTGATCTAGATACCTAGAGCAAAAACAGGAGTTTACAAAGAGATTTAAAGGGAAGGGTTTTTTTGGTTTTCTTCTTTTTTCTTTTTTTAAGAGAGATTTTTGCTATAAAGCACGCATGCTTCCTGAAAGACAGAAAGAGAGAAAGTGAGAAACCACCCCCAGGGGAAGTGGTCATGCCGCAATCCCTTTTCCTCCATTCTCCTCTCAGGATCTTGGGCACGCACGCACACACACCCGGCATGAGTTTCAAGCTGCTAGGTCTAGGACCGTGGTTGACCATGTGGGAGTCCAACGCCCTAGCCACTTCATCGCCTGCTGGCCCTAAAGGAAGGTTCTTAAGCCTCAGATTAGAAGAGAAAGCTCAAGAACTAGGCTCAGAACAGGATAAGAAACGGGCAGCCCAGTGGTCCAGAAGGCAGAATGACAGTCTCACCACCATGCTGCCACGAGTAAGTGCTTCTCCATCTTTTTGGTCATCACTATTTGTTCAAGGTTCAAAGTCTAGGGAAAGCGTTCAGGCGATTCTCTGTGATCTATGTGCCCACCCTTTGGTGAGAATTTTTTTTAAGTCTGTTGGAGCCAGCAAGTGGCATAGTGGTTAAGGCACTGGATTTCCACACGGTTCACCACAGTTCAAGCAAGTCCTGGACCCAGTGACTTAAAACTCATGCTGCGGGGCAGCTGGCAGATGATATGGTGGTTAAGGTGTTTGACTCCCACATGACCAAAAATGGTTTTGAGTCCCGGACCTGGTGGCTTGCTTTCTCTCTTTTTCTGTCCCTCTCTGGTTTTATTTTTAAAATAATAATAATAATAATAACAGATAAATAAAATTAAAAATAAATAATTCTTAAAAAAAAAAAAACCTCATGTGGGGATATGTGGGTGTATACCCAAAATTCCGAGGAGAATGGAGGAGAAGGGGTTGTGGTATGGCCATTCCCCACCCCCAGAGAACATTTTTCACTTTCTTTCTCTGTCTTTTGCAAGCACACACACTGAAAGCAAAATTCTCTTTCAAAATTTTTTTTTTAATTTTTTAAAAACATCTATTTCTGGTGAAGTTTTTGTGGAGAAAATGTTAACTAAGGAGTAAGGATAAGGTTTACTTTTTTTAATTTTTTCTCTGAGACTCTTGAATTGACTGAGCCCATGAGGAAAAAATGCAGGCTGGGTAAATGTTTCTATTTGACTGATGTCTTAATCCATTTGTATTACTACAATAGAATATTTGAGACTGGATGATTTATAAAGAAAAGAGGTTTACTTGACTCACAATTCTGGTGGCTGAACAGCCCAAGAGCATGGGGCCAGCATCTGGTACTACTTTACAACATGGCCAGAGAAGCAGAAAGGAAATTGGGTACTTACAAAGAGAAAGAAACCTGCAGGCAGCTGACTTGTTTTATAATGATCCATTCTCTTGGGAACTAATTAGAAAGAACTTGGAGATGGCCTTAATCTCTTCATGAGGGATCTACCCTCACGTCTCAAACACTTCCCCCTGGGCTCCATCTCCAAACAGTGCTCCACTGGGTGTCAAATTTCAACCTATGTTTTGGTGGGGACACTCAAATTATAGCAACTGATAAACTCTTTGCCTTTAGTTATAAGACTTCTTTTTATTTTTGTTTTTAAGGTTGTCCATAGGGAGCATGTGCTTGCTGGAGAGAGACAGAGAGAGGGAAAGCGAGAAATCACCCCCAGGAGGAATAACCACACCTCAATCCCTTCTCTTTTTTCCTTCTAGAATTCTGGGCACATATGCACATGCACCTGGTATGATCCCCAAGCTACCAGGTCTAGGACCCAAACCACCGTTGGCCATGTGAGAGTCCAGTTCCTTAATCGCCATACCACCTGCTGGCCCCAACCATCTGGGCCTGAAGTATGGTAGGGACAAGTAGTGCTTCTTACACTCATAAATTATGCCTCAGTAAACATCTCTTGAAATAATGTTCTCATCATCATCATCATCATTATTATTTGGTATTTAAAGCTCTGGCATAGTGTCTGGAACACAGAAATAGCAGTAGATGTTTATTTGGAATGGACAGATAGATAAAGGAAGGAAGCAGTAAATGAATGCTGGCATCGTCACCAATGGTGGTTTCCTGGTTTCCTGTTGAGTAGTCTTTTGACTCTAGTCCCATGACGATCTATTCCATCCCATTGCTAATAACAGAAGATACCTGAGTCTAGGTAAGTTAAAAGGGCAGGGGCTGGTTTACTCAGCTCACAGTTTGGAGGTTCAAGGTCTGGGACTATCTCTTGTGGGGTCTTCTGGCTGCATCAGACAGGGCAGAGGGCAGGAGAGTGTGGTCTGTGTTTCGTGTGGGTCTCACCTTAGAAGCCCACCAAAAGTTAATCATGGACCTTGCTCTGACCTTAATCCTAATCTGCTCCCTAAAGCCCCACTAAAAAAAATTTTTTTAAGAATTTTTAAAATTTATTATTATTATCTATCTTTTAATCTGACCAGAAAGAGAGAAAAAGGGAAAGTGAGTAAGCAAACTTCTAAGTCCGGGACTCGAACTGCAGTCAGCCATGTGGGAGTCCAGTGCCTCAACCACCATGCCACCTGCTGGCCCCAAGCCCCACTTTTTGACACCATAATGGGATCAAGTTTTTACTCTTGTGGCCTATTACAATGGCTCCACCAACCCATGAGCAAGGAGGCACATATTCCTACTATAACAAAAGTGGCCTCTGCTCACAGGTGCTTGTGACGGGCGCTGCATGCCAGAGTCCTAGCGCTGTGTGTCATCTTTATAATAGCTGGAGTCAGGGAAGCTTCTGCAATAATATTCAGACAGTCATTGCCCAGAACTTTCACTCTACGGCCTTCAATCAAGAGGGCTTTTCCTGAGTCCCACCAGTCCTGCCTCTGCCCTCCACCCTCACTCTGCCCCCCGCCTTCCCAGACCTTAATTTGAGCCGGCTCCAGAAGCCAGAGTTCCTCCAAGCCCAAGGTAATGGTGGGAGCTCCACCATCAGGAATCGAAGGTTTCTAGTGAGAATGTGCAGAGAATTTATAGAAACCCTCTCAGCCTCTCCTGTGTCTGCAAGGCAGAGGGGCTGACAGAGGCACCTGTTCTCAGAGGAACTAAGGCGAGCTGGGGAGATCATGAAGAGGGGAGCACTGGATGTCTTTTGGGTCAACTTGGATCTTGTGTGGAAGAAAGTTTTAGGAGACGGTAAAGCAACAGTTGCCTTGACTGCCTTTCAATACGCATATACTGTGCTTCTTACTTTCCTCTTCATTCAGGGGAAAGGATTTTTCTCTTTTGGTGTTGTTATTTTTTAGGTTTTTGCAATAGAATGTGTGCACATACTGGAGGGAGGCAGAGAGAAAGAAAGAAATCCCTCCCCCTCACCATAGGGGCGGGGGTTGTCCACACAGCAGTCCCTTCTCCTCCATTTTCCTACTGGGATTTTGGGCATGCACATGCATGAGCCCAGCAAGCCACTGGATCCAAGACTTGAACCTTGGCCCTACAATTTGCTTTTCTTAAAATAAATCAAAACAAAACCACAAAAGTAACATCGTAAATGATAGGAGACCAGGCAGTGGCACCATGGGAATGCAAGTGGGCCCACAGAAAGATCTTGGGTTTGTGTCCCAGGCCCTCCCTGAGCACGCCAGGCACACACGTGCCTACAACCTGGGCCAGAGGAGACGGCGGTTCACTGCATGAGGACCCTGTTGGGGGTGCCTCTCTCTCTGACTCTCTTTCTCTCTTTAGAAAGAAATAAACTTTTTAATAAATTAAAAATTAATAAAATTTATTATTTAATTAATAAATTAAATAATAAATAAAAATGACTAATACACAGTTATTTCCATAGGCAGATAAAAAGGAAAAAAATCCACAATCCCAACGCTCTAACAGAACTTATTTTTGTGTATTTGCTTTCCTTCCTTATATGTGGTGTTTTTTTTTTTCTTTCCGGGTATATTTTTTGCATAATTGTACCTATAGTATACATATACCTTTTTACATGTAAACCACTTATTTTGGAACAGTTTTAAATCTGTGGCAAGTTACAAAGATAGTATAAGCATTCTTGGCTATCCCTGTCCCAGTTTGAGTTTTCCCTAATGTGACCATCCTGCATTTTTCAAAATTAAGGTACCAACATTAGAACACTAGTTTGAACTAAGATGCAGATTTTATTCAGATTCCCACTAATGTCCTTTTCTGTTCTAGAATCCAATCCAGAATGCCACTTTGCATTATATTTCTCCAGTGAACTCCACTCTATGACAGTTTCTCAATTTTCCTTGTCAGGGCCAGCAGGTGGCGTGGTGATTAAGGGCACTGGAATCCCACATGGCTGACTACAGTTCAAGCCCCAGATCTGGCAGCTAGCTTTCTCAGTTTCCCTCTCTCACTTTGTCCCTCTCTGGTCAAATTTTAATTAATTAATTAATAACGTTAAATACAAAAATTCTTTTTTACAATTTTTCTTGTTTGTCATTGTGAGAAGTAATGATCAAGTATTTTGTAGAAAGTTGCTCAACTTGAATTTCTTCTGTTTTTCTTGTGATTAGACTGGGACTATGGGTTTTTGGAAAAAATACCACAGAGGTGACATGCCCATTTCTCCCTGTCCAATCAGTGGGTACGTGATAGTACATGATGTTTTTAGTGATGTTGACACCGGTCATTGGTTAAGTTGAGGTTGGACAGGTCTCTTCATTGTAAAATTTTCTTACTCTTTTTTAAATTTTAAATTAAATCACTAATTTCATTCTACCCTCAAGGGGAAGAAACTTCTTACTGGAGGAAAGAGAATTTAATTATATTATTTGGAATTCTGATCTCTTCTCCATTTACTTACTTATTCAGTCATTTATTTTTGTCAGGATTGACTCATGTATATTTGCCATAAACTTTACTCCCCTTTCTTATTTTTTCTTTTTTTAAGAGAGAGTTTTGCTATAGGCGCATGCACTCACTGGAGAAACAGAGACAGAGAGACAGAAAGTGAGAAATCACCCCCCAGGGGGGATGGCCACGCTGCAATCCCCTCTCCTCTGCTTTCCTCTCAGGATCTTGGGCACGTATGCACATGCGTCCAGCGTGAGGTTCAAGCTGCCAACTTGAACCCTGGTCGACTACATGGGAGTCCAGGACATAGCCATTACAGCATCTGCTGGTCTCCCTTTTCTTCACATACCATTGCGTTACAAGATTTATTTTCCTGTTATTATTATGACCTTTATTTTATAATTTATTAAGAGAGCTTTTTCCTATAGGACACATGTGCTCACTAGAGAGAGACAGAGAGACAGAAAGAAAGAAATCGCCCCCCCCAGGGGGGGTGGCCACCTCGCAAAACTTTCTCCCCCATTCTCCTCTCAGGATTTTAGGCATGCACACGCAGGCGCTCAGAGTGAGCTTGAAGCCCCCGGGTCCGGGACTCAAAGAGCAGTCAACCATGGGACCAGCAGTTAGCGTAATGGCTATGTCGCTGGACTCCCATGTAGTCAACCACGGTTTGCATCCCGGACCCGGCGGCTTAAAACTCAAGCTGGGGGGCTGGCAGGTGGCATGGTGGTTAAGGTGCTGGACTCCCACATGGCTGACCGTGGTTCGAGTCCTGGACCCAGCAGCTTGCGTTCTCTCTCCCTCTCTCTCTCTCTGGTCAAATTAAAATAAATAAATAATAAAAATAAAATAAATAAAGTTAAAAATAATTCTTTAAAAAAATGTAAAAAAACTCAAACCAGCAGTTAGCATAATGGCTATGTCGCTGGACTCCCACGTAGTCGACCGCAGTTCGAGTCCCGGACCCGGTGGCTTAAACTCACGCCAGGCATGTGTGTGTGTGTGCCCAAGATCCCTGGAGGAGAATGGAGGAGAAGGGATTGCGGCATGGTCATCTCCCCTGGGGGGTGATTTCCTGCTTTCTGTCTCTCTGTCTCTCTCTGTCTGTCTGGAGAGTGAACGCCCCTATAGCAAAAAAAAAAAAAAAAAAAAAAAAAAACAACAACTGAAGCTGGGCGCGTGTGCGTGCGTGCCCAAGATTCCGAGAGGAGAATGGAGGAGAAGGGATTGCGGCATGGCCATCCCCCCTGGGGGGTGATTTCTCGCTTTCTGTCTCTCTGTCTCTCTCTGTCTGTCTCGTGGGCACACGCGCCCTATAGCAAAAACCTCTCCAAAAAAAAAAAAAGAGCAGTCAGCCATGTGGGAGTCTAGCAATGTAACCATTACACCATCTGCTGGTCCCACTCTCATGGTCTTTATAACCATTATTTTAATGGTTGTATCTGTTATAGTTTTATATATTTTCCATTATTAATTTCTTACTATCATAAATTATGTTGCAATAAACATCTCTTGAAACATAACTTTTTTTGTTTGTTTTTTGTTTTTTGTATTCATAGCTCTGGCATGGTGTGAACTCAGAAACAGACGTTTACTTGGGACAGATGGATGAATGAATGAAAGAATAAATGAATGCTGGCATTGTCACCAATGGTGCTTTTATCCTGTTGAAGTCTTTTCACACTTGTCGGCTAAAGATCTAAAATCTAAGTTAAATTTTGAGAAGAGAAGCTTGAGAACTTGCTGGAAATCAAGCGTTGGCTTCCCATGAACCACCCTAGTTTATAATAATAAACAAAGGGCCTTAGAACAAAAGGAAGGTTTTGTACTGTAAGCTATTTTCCTATCTTTGGTTGCAGAACAGTTGAACATTTTATCGGCTTCAGCAGCCTTACACATGGCCTTATCATTCTTCTCTCAGTTTAAATTATATGCTTTAATATTTTTAAATACCCAGGGAGTGTTTAGAGTATGTAAATATCACCTTATCTCCTGGACTAGTAGCTGACTAGGAAAAAGCTAGCAGTTTAATAATAAAGTGTGTGAAGGACTTGGAAAACATCTGCTCTGATAATGACAGGTGGACAAAACACGGCAGAGGCAGCTGCAAAGGAGTTGAGGGTGGAGGAGAGGAGAGGTGAGGAGAGCATGTTCATCACTTCAAGCTTTGAGAAGGTGACAAAAGCAGAGATTTGGTGGCAGAGAAAATGCGCTCGGCAGGGAGGTGGTCAAAAGCAAAGTCAAAACAATGCTATTTGACTGGTTAAAAAAAGAAACCCTGTTCCTTGTCCACAAGGAGACTTTGGAAAGTTTGTGGGAAAATGAAATTAAAGTATGAGTTTACTGGTACAAAATGTTTTTTGTAATCCATGCATAGGCATTCCATGCATATTTTTTCATAATATGAGGTCTCCCTAAATTTGTCTTTTTTTTTTTTTTTTTTTTTCCATAGGGCACATGTTTGATGGAGACAGAGAGGGAAAGTGAGAAACTAGCACCCACCCACCCCCCAAGGGTGGCAACGCTTCAAACCCTTCTCCTTCATTCTCCTCTCAAGATTTTTGGCACACAAGCACACGCGTGTGGTTTTTAGGCAATTGGGTCAGGGACTCGGACCATGGTTGGCCATGCAGGAATCCAACGATGTCACCACCACACCACCTGCTGGTCCCATTTTCCTAAACTTTTTGAAGACCCTTCATACTTCTGATGATTCTTGTTCCACTGAGAAGCAGGGAAGGAAAAACATCTTATCAAGAATAGGTTTCTGACTTAGAGAGCGGGTCGTCTGACTTCTGAGCGGTTATTCTGTATTTCCAAGCGACAAAAGAATTAAAAATGGGTGATGTTGAGAAAGGCAAGAAGATTTTTGTTCAGAAGTGTGCCCAGTGCCACACTGTGGAAAAGGGAGGCAAGCACAAGACTGGCCCAAATCTCCATGGTCTATTTGGGCGGAAGACAGGTCAGGCCCCTGGATTCTCTTACAAAGATGCCAACAAGAACAAAGACATCACCTAGGGAGAAGATACACTATACACTGATGGAGTATTTGGAGAGTCCCAAGAAGTACATCCCTGGAACAAAAATGATCTTTGCTGGCATTAAAAAGAAGTCAGAAAGAGCAGAGTTGATAGCTTATCTTTAAAAAGCTACTAATGAGTAATAGGTGGCCACTGCCTTATTTGACAAAACAGAAATGTCTCACCTTTTTTATGTGTACCATATTTTAATTGATCTCCTACACCAGAACTCAGATCATGAATGGTTGACGGGCTATTTTTGTTGGACAATCCTGATTTAAATAAGACTGGCTTGTGGTTAAATTAATAGTTTTTGTTTTTATTTTTTTAATTTTGATAGTAATTTCAGTTCAGTAAGTGCTATCACTATTTTTGCCCTTTCTAAAGATATATTTAGTAATTCATTAGTGATGCTCATATTTCTACAAAGATGGTGAATGCCATCTCAAAGCCTACTGGAGATTAGTTTTATTTAGGCTTATATGTAACTGGTTATATGAATATATAAATGCTGGCGAAATCCCTTCACTTCTCAAAACTAAAAAAAAAAAAAGAATAGGTTTCCCATGTGGTTCTCTCCTTCTCCAGGAAGAATTACGTTTACTCAGATAGACAACTGACAAATAAGTGAATCCACTTACAGACTCTGAGGGGTGGACACCCACAGAGTTTGTCTACTACAGTCCCCTGTGTATCCTAGATGTGGGGAAAGCCAGCAGGAATGCACTAATGGACAAATCACGTGATCAGACTAGAGCGTTCAAGCTCTTTCAGTTGTGAGAAATAAGACCTGCTCAAACTGGTAGTTACAGTAGAGGGAAGTTATTGAAGGATCCATGCAGCTAAGAGGGAAACTGAGGCAATTCACCTGATACAGGACTCCAGTGATTCCATGGGAAAGGGAGGCAGCATGTGTGGGCCATCCCTGTCAAAGCCTCTGTTCTGGTGCATTCTGTTGCTGATATAGCAGAAAATGCCAGAGTCTGGGTAATTCGAGAGAATAGAGGTTTATTGAGCTCATGATTTTGGAGGTCCACAGTCTAGAGGCCACATCTGGAGAGGGTCTTCTTGCTACAACATGGTGGAGAACAGGTGTACATGCAGAGCAGAGCAGATCAGGAGAGGGCCTGAGTGCATGTGTCTGCATCCTGCGTCGTATTCCCTCTCCTTATCAACCCAACAAGACTCAATCATGGAGGCTCCACCCTGCTGTCTACTCACTTCCCCAAACACCACCCCCTTCAACACCATTATCAATTGAAGTCTCCTCTTAATACTTTCATAATACAACCCAAAACCGACATGAAAATTAGGGGGAGACACATTCAAACCACAGCAGCCTCCTTTCTGCTATGTGGGAGTCCAGTGACATAACCGTTACACCACCTGCTGGTTCCCCTGGGTGGGCTTTTTAAACATGTGGAATGCATGAGAAAATTAAATAAATGAGAGAGGAAGCTCGATTGTTCCCTTTTTCCTCTGCAGAACTCATTTCTGCTTTCCACCTCATCGGGACTTTCCCCTAATGAGAGGTATGTGGTTGCAGGGCGTCCTGTAGCTTTGGGAAATATAAAGACCTTCCTTTAATCCATTACTTTGTGGGGAGAAATCTATTGTTGAGTCTAGTTTCTTTTTCAGTGGTGTACAATGTGGTGTTTTGATAAATGTGTACATTGTTGCACTTTAAAATCAAGTTCTCATACCCATCCTTAGTTTGGCTTTCTCTCTCTAGACCCTTAAAAGGCTGGGAGGTGACGGAGAGGAGTGAAAGGGCGCCCTGACTTCTGCGCCTTCCCATCTCCGCTAGTGCTGAAGCAGGGCTCTGAGATCCTCTGGAAACTGAAGCTGGCAGAAGCTGCGAGGCGGTTTCTGATCCTGCAGTGAGGAGATAAGCATGGGAACCACAGGTGTCTCTGAAAGCAAAGCAGGGAGAACTTCAGGGTCTGGGAGAAACGTGGGACTTCCCGGGGCCTGCTGCCTGAAGTTTACAGGCCTGCTGCGGGTGCTCATGACTCACACTTGCACGCTGAGCCTCTGGAGGGCCGGTGGCTAAAACTCCCACCTAACCTTAAGTGCTTTCCCATCTCTCAGGGTTTATCTTAGCCCACTACCTCCCGCCCTCTGGTTCCGAGATTCCAGGTACTTGCAGAGCCAGACACGCAGCTCTGTGCTCTCGGTCCCTTCTCCGGAAGCTGGTCAGGACTGAGGGAGGCGGGAAAATGTGAAGCACGCCTCCTGTTCTCCACACTCCCGAGCAGTGCTGGGTGGAGTCTTCCCTTTCCAATCACACTCATCTTGGATCCCAGGAACATCAGTCTCACGCCGAGAAAGCAGGCCATCTGGTAGCTGCCATCACAACTTTGCAGGTTGGATAGCCTGGCAGTTGGATGTGGGAAAGAACTGTAGTTGGTCCAGGCAGAGAGCCAGCAGGATATGGGGGTAGAGCAATCCTCTTCTCTCAAACGCTAAGCCAAAAGTTGAAAGGCAGAAGGGAGCAGGGTGGGCCTCACCTTAAGCAGGATCCATGATGATCACCCAGGCTCTCCCTACCACTCCTGGGTGTGGTCCATACATATACACGTGAGGCCAAACGAAACAATATGGCACGGTCAATGCCACATGGATGACTGCCCAGAGCGGTTCCCTTTCTGTGGGGTGTGCCCACAGTACTCGGGTGAGTCTCCGACACATGCATCGCCCGTGGTCTGCCTTGCTGCAGCAGGCTCAGAAGGGCTGCGGTCCTGCAGCTGAGGTTACCAGAGCTGTCCTGGGCCCTCCCCTACCTGAGGCTTTGTCGGTCTTTCTTAGATTTTTTTTCCCTTAGATTTGAGTTTGTCCCAGTGTACTTCCTTATCCTGCCCCTGCTCCGCCCCACCATTCATTTCTTGCTTAAACATCAGAATCAGAGCAGAACATCCGGACTCGGCCTCAGAGGCTTGGGGGTCATGAGGCAACCGTGATGATACTCTAGTCCAGACCGGCCCAACTCCCCTCCTGAGCTCCTGTGGCCACCTCCTAGCAGCGCCACCGCTCCCAGCCTTCGTCCTCGGCAGAGGACACGGAGAGTGAAACCAGATCGTTCGGGCCTCTGAACAAAACTCTTCAATGGCTTTCCAATTGTCAGAGGCGTATTTCGTGTTGGGTAAATTTCTCTCCACAAATGTATAGCGACTGAATGTATAAAATAATAATAATAAAAATAAATTTCTAAAAAAAAAAAAAAAATTACCAGGGGCCAGACCAGCAGGTGGTATGGTGGTTAAGGCGCTGGACTCCCACGTGGCAGACCACTGCTGGAGTCCCGGGGCTTGCTTTCTCGCTCGCTCTCTCTGATGAGCTTGTGTCCTCTATAGCAATTAAGAAATAATGATAATAAAATTTTAATACCATAAACTGAGGGGCTAAAACAACTATTTCTTACAGTTCTAGAGGTTGGAAATCTGAGCTCAGGGTGCCGGCAGAGTTGGGTTCTTGGGGAGGGCCCTCCTACTGGGGAGCAGCCTTCTTGCTGTACCCTCAATGTCAGAAAAAGCGACCTAGCCCTCTGGTCTTTTTCATAAGGGTGCTAAGCCCGCACGTGAGGGTTCCACCCTCATGGACTCGTTACCTCCCAAAGACCCACTTCTACATACTACATATTGAGTTAGGGTTTCTATATGAATGGGGGGGGGGGGGGAACACATTCAGTCTATTGCACCGATACTCTTAGAATAAAATCTGAAAATCTAAGTAAAATCCTTTCAGTTTCATGCCCCAAATCATTCTGTCTCAGGGCCATCACATGTCCATCTGGAGCCCTCTCTTCCCGACTCTCTCATTCTTTGGTTCTTGGTTGATGTACATTTCTCAGGGGACTTACTTGTTTCCAGTCTAAATGAATCAGGTCCTTTTTTTAGAGAGAGATTTTTGCTATAGGGTGCGTATACTCATGGGAGAGACGGAGAGAAAATGAGAAATTTGCCTCCCAAGAGGGATGGCCATGCCACAAACCCTTCTTCTCCACTCTCCTCTCAGGATTTTGAGTGTGCACACACACACACCTGGTGTTAGTTTCAAGCCTTCAGGTCCGAGACTCAAACTGCAGTTGGCCACATGGGAGTCCAGCACCTCAACCACATTGCCACCTGCTGGCCCTGCAGTTTTTTTATAATAGCATCTCTTGATTCCTTCATAGCCCTTACTACAGCTTGTTGTTACATATTCGTTTTGGTAACTTGTACACTCTGCGCCCCCATAAACACACACAGACTTTAAGTTCCTTAAGGGTCTGTCTCCATTTGCGCTCCTGCTATAGCTCCAGAATCTAGCACCAAACTGGCATAGAGCAAGTACCCACGTATTTGACGGATGAGTGAAAACGAAGACACTGTCATGACCTTGGTGACTGAAAGCAGGTAAAACCTGAATGTGTGTGCTAGTGGTAGAAAAAAACAAGACAGATACATTTTAAAGAGAAAAGCAACAGAACTTGGTGACAGGCGGTGGGAAGGCGATGAGGCTTGCTTAGCTGATGTGCCGCCCGACTTGGTGATGTCCAGGGTAGCCCCATTTTCAAACCCGGGTAACTGATGATTAGATGTGAGGAATAGAATATTTGTCAGTTTTATACATATTGGCTAGAGGTGACAAAGGGGCATCTAAGGGAAAACGTTTAGCAAGTTGCAAGGGTCAGCCATGGTGGCCCAGCAGTAACCAATGCTCTGTAATGTAACATGTGGAAAGGTCCCGGGAGACCTTTGGGTCTCCCTGTGCATGCTGGCCAGGCTCACACATGCCTAGGATCTGAACTGGCTGAGGCTGGGGCTGGATTGTGCATGAGGGCCCTGCCAGGGGTACTTGTCTCTCTCTCTCTCTCATGGAAGAAATAAATATATATATATATTTTTTTAAAAAAAAGGAGGAAGAAAAATTGCAGGGTGGAGCTGCAGCTCCAGTGGCTTGGAGCACAAGAGAGAAAGCCAGATCCAGGTGCTCACAGTGGGAACTGAAGCATCTAAGGCAATTCTGATGCAGTAGAGAGGAAGATTTACCTCACTCTTAGTGATAGTTACACCAAGGGAATGGGCAGGGGTACATCCCATGCACTGTAAAGGGCTGTGTCAAAGTCTGATTTTGTCATTGGACACATGAAGAACAGAAATCCAGAGAAGTGAAGGGATTTGCTTAGTCACGTAGCCAGTCAATGACGAAGCATTCTAACCCACTTTTCTCAACTTGTAAGGTCTAGTTTGCTTTGTATTATGACGCGGAAACCACCTGAGTTCTCAGACGTGCCTGATTTACAGTGGGCACCCAAGACCGTGACAGTCAAGCAGGCAAACCAAAGGCAGAATTCCATTTCCTTAGTTTATTAGCGAGGATGATGAACTGTTAGCTTGGTAGTGCAAAGAACTACAGCAAGTGGCAACCCAGCTCAGAACATGAGTTGCATACACAGAGCATCTCCATTCAGACTCTTGCCTCTTTTATGTTAATACAACAAAAGCTCTAAAGGTTTGGCAGAAAGAATCAGTAACAGCTTCATTTAAGTAGAAAATATTTGCTTCCACTCTTCTGCTATGTCTTGAATCTTGTCTCCACCTTCTGAGCACACTGGATCTTCTTCACCTTTATTTACAGAAAATAACACTTCTTCCCTCCCATTCATTCAGAAGGAACTCTCTTCAGTGCATTCAGAAGTTTCTCCCCACGACTGCAGGGGCTTTTCAGATACTGATAGGTTGCAAAGTGCTTTCAAAACATCCCATCCTCCTCCCTCTCTCCCCTGTTCAAATAAATAAATAAATGGGTATTTGGACGGCATAGTGTCAGGGTCACTAAAACGGATACGCAATCTAAAGGGACTGGGAGGAGGAGGGGCAAAAATAAGAGAAAAATTAGGAGCGTGTAAGGTAGTTGAACTCAGCTCTACAAACAGGTCAGTGTTTTCTATCCTCGGCTCCTGTGCTGATAAAACACAGGCCGGACAAGAGAGCAAGGCTCCCCTCCAGCGCAGTGACCTGGAGCAAAGACTGGATTTCAGCTTAAACCCAAACTGGAAGAACATACCCTTTTTACACACCCCTGAGTCTGAAGGCGGGGCCTAAGAATCCCTTAGTGAGACTTGAGTTTGTGGGGTCATTCCCAAAGTTCCTTGGAGGACAGGGAGCCTCTAGTCGGCGCTTCAAAACCAGGCTTAGCCTTGGCTTTTAGAGCTTCCCCATGAACTGACGGGAGGACAGCTGCAGGGTCTTCCAGCCCGAGGTGGCCTTCGGATCCTGAGTTTGCGGCAGAGGAACCATCACCCTGGGCCGGTTCCTGCACGGTCCCCTTGCTTCCCCTGGCTCCGGTTGAGCCCCAGCTCTGGCTATTTCTCTGATGCCCCTCCTACTTCCTTGCGGGACTCCCGCAGCCTCCAGCTCACTCACTCACCAGCTTCCGCCAACCATGTGCAACTTTCCGTGCAGCTTCCTGGGGTGGCACCCAGGCCTTATTTTCCTACTAGCAACCAACTATGGGAAGACAAGTACACAGGAAGAAGTTTGTCCCAGGACAGAAATCCTGCGGGCTTCAGTTCACAGAGCTGCCAGCCCTTGGAGAAGCCATGCTGACCTGTGTTTTAAAAGAGGTTAGAAGCTATAGCGACATTAAGAACACCACGCACATATACACGGTCCCATTCAAGTACTGTTCCCACCAAAACACATTAAAAAGGAGAGAAGAGCATGTTAACATCAGTACTATGACAAGGGTGACTGAACAAAGGAGTTTCACCAAGGTAAAGAGTTAAGTGCATAACTGGCATACGGGCTCTTGTTAACCCAAGAATTCAGGAACATTTGCACTCACATCCACAAATTGTCAAGTTCTGTAACACCGCTAATAACAGGAAGCTTTCCCTCCGACGTGAACAAAACAAAGTAAGGCAAGAGATCAGCCGCCAGGGGAGGTCCCAGCTCCGCTGCAGGACGGAAAGAGAACTGGGTCAGGCTGTACTCTTGTACAGAACCACAGCGACCATCTAGCAGACGCCAGGACCCACTGATGAGATGGTGGGAGGGTCAGAATGGCAGCAGGGACTTGCCTGAGCGTAAAAGATCATAACTGCACCAAAGAGCTGGGCTAACTATGATACACTTCAACACCCAAGAGGAGGCCAACAGCTCCTTTAACTGGATGTTCCTTAAGTAAGAGTGATGACCTCACGTATGCTTGTGGTGTAAGGCTACAAACGGACGGGGCCCAAGCATCAGTTCTGGCCCTTGCATCAAGCTTCAAGCACACTGGGGTGGATAAAGAGCTCGTGACATCTAAGCTGAGAGTATTTCCAACAGGGAAGAGTCATGGCAGCCTCCTCGAGGCCTCTGAGGATTCTGGGGTACTACAGATTCTGGTTTTACGGCCTTAAAATATCTAAATAAGCTGGGTAGAATGCCCATGATGTAGTCCCATTTTCTGTTGCTTCTCCTAAGGGTACAGTCTGACCCCGATTCCAGGATTAGGAGAGAGAAAACTCCATCCCTGTTTCAGCAGCAAAGGAGAAACTGGCTCGGAAGCTCCAGGACGAAAACCAAGTAAAATGGAAATGATACTTGAGATGCAGCTGAAACCAGATCTGGTCTTGGTGGAGACAGCCATGGATAGTGGAAGACTTGGGTCTTGCCATCCACTTCCCTGACAGAAGTACTAGGGCCCATGTGTCAGTTCTGATGGAAATACTCAGTGCTTTCAAAGCATCTGTCACAACAGGCTGGACTTCATCAACCTGACACAGGCTGAATGCACGTGGACGTCAGACGAGTCATAAAAAATAATAATAATTAAAAGGAAAATAAGTCCCAATGGGGAAAGTCCTTAAAAGGGTGGCTCAGTTCTGCATGTAGGACGCTAGCCCCTAGACAGAGGGCTCAAAGTGCCTTCTTCAGGTGGTCTCCAGGACGGTGGCTTCTAGGGCCAAGGCTTCGCTGGGTTCCTCCTCGTAATCTGACAGGTAGGACTCCAGGCTCTGCTTGGCCAGCAACTCCCGCCGGGCCTGCAGCCGCTCACACCGGGGACAGCTTCCAGACTTGAAACAAGCTTTGTGGTAACACGCTTTACACTCTGTTCAGGTTGGAAATGAGAGAGAGAGAGAAGATAACACTTTGCATTATCTCAGATGGAAAGTCACTGCCATAGCCCTGTGTCACCGCCATAGCTCGGTGCTCTGAAACACAGGGCGTGGCAGACCAAACCAGACTCTTGCTAAGGAGGGTGGCTCATGGGAAATCAATAGGCTTTGTGTTGGGTCTTGCTTGCCCTACCCGTGGCTGCAGCCCTCACCTTCACAGGTCCGGCACTTATGGAGCTCAAAAGGAAAGATGATGTCATCGTCGTTCTGACAGAACTCACAGATGAAGCCCTTGGCTTGGCAGAGCTGGGGAGGAAAGAGACAGCGAAGTGAGTGGAGTACATCAGGACCAGGCACGGGAAGGCGACGTGAAGTATCAAGTAGTATTTCATTATTTTTTCCCCTTAAACACGTCAAGAAGGGCTGGGGCAAAAATACAAGTGAAAACGGAGAGGGCTGAGAGCTCTCCTGCCTACTGGGAAGAGACCTGGGCTGGACTTGAACATTAAAGCCAAACTAGGGCTGGGCTGGGGAGAGTCAGATGCTTCCAGGTGGAGACAAGGGGCACGAGATGCCTTGACCTCCAGGGTGGCTCCCAGTGAAGAGAGGAATGAGGAAGGATGGCACCACAAAGGGCTTCCTGGGGTCAGTTTTCCAGCTGAGCAATGATTCTGTTTTGAAATAAGAACCACAGCCAACTAAGATAAAATGTGACGGGCCGGCCTGTGGCCTAGTGGTTAAGGGATCTGGATCCTGCATGGCTGACAGCATGGTTCAAGTGCTGAACTCCAAGGTTTGGGAAACGTGCAGGGTGAATGCGAGTGAGTGCCTAAGGTCCAGACAGGATGGGAAATGGAGAAGGGACTGCGGTGTGACCATGCCCCACTGGGGGGGTGCTTTCTCTTTCTCCCTCTCTCTGTTGAGTGCATGCACTCTCTGGCAAGTTTAAGGGAAAAAAAAATAATAAAAATAACCTCTAGTTAGGTTATAATGAAGTATTTCCAATCACCCACACGGGATTTTTTTTTTTACCTAGGCCCTACTTCACCTGGGACAGTTACAGGAACACAAGCTGCACATATTCTAAGATAGGAAGTTCTAAAAAAGGGATTTTTGAATTTCTGGCATGTTGAGTATATCACGAATAATAACTAGCATTTGTGGAATGCAAAGTTCACAAAATCCTGTCACATAAATGATTTCATCAACCCTCAAAAATACTGAGAAGAGGGAACCAGCAGTTGGCGTAATGGCTATGTCGCTGGACTCCCACGTAGTCGACCGCGGTTCGCGTCCCGGGCCGGGTGGCTTAAAACTCACGCCGGCGCGTGTGCGTGCGTGCCCAAGATCCCGAGAGGAGAATGGAGGAGAAGGGATTGCGGCGTGACCATCCCCCCTGGGGGGTGATTTCTCGCTTTCTCTCTCTATGTCTCTGCCTGTCTGGCGAGTGCACGCGCCCTATAGCGAAAACCTCTCCAAAAAAAAAAAATACTGAGAAGAAAGAAGAGTACATTATCATTATTGTCTTCATTTTGGAGACAAGAAAATTGAGGCCTGGGGCTGGCAGGTGGCGTGGTAGTTAAGGGTGCTAGACTTCCACATGGCCGACCATGGTTCGAGTCCTGGACCTGGCAGCTTGCTTCCTCACTTTCCCGCTCTCTCACTGTCCTTCTCTGGTCAAATTAAAATAAATAAATTAATTAAATAAAGTTCAATAAAATAATTCTTTAAAAAAAATTGAGGCCTACCTCAGAAACAGCAAAGTATTTCTCATGGTCACAGTAATTAAAAAATAAAAAGCCAAGATCCAGATTAGAATCCCTCTCCAGATTCTAATCTAGAGTTCTCCTCCCACATCAGGACAATTCTTCCATGAAGGCTTCAGTCAAACCCAGAGCTACCTGGGGTGGTGCCAGCACCAAGCCCACCTCTAATTCCAGGTTCTTTAGATCTGAATGATTTGGCTGTTGGCCATCCTAGGGAACAGCATCCTTTCCCAATTAACCTCACAGTGCTGGCGGGCCATTTCAGCTTCCTGGAGCTCTGTGGCAACCATCTGGGTCCATGCCACTTCCTGGTCCCTAAGGGTCCAGTCACATTATGGAGCAAGACTTCCTCACCATGCATCGCTCTACGTGGGCAGCCCCAGCCCGGGTGAGCTCGGCAAGCCGGGGCCCCAGCTCCCCCCTCCTGGTTGCAGTCAGGTCATTCAGTGAGTACAGGTGAAGATCCTCTGTCAGGTGGCCGGGGACTGCATCAAAGGAATCCAGAAGCCTACAAGAAAGGAGGGGAAGTAGGGAGGGGGAGGAATGAAGACTCTGTGGTACATCTTAACAGCCTTCTACTAAAACCCTGCCTAGAAGCAGGAGAGATTGAGTAGAGAGGGTGAGCAACACTCAGTCAGCCCACATGTTCCAGCCCAGCCTGGCCTTCTCACACTACGGGGTGTCTGGATGACAGCATGGCCAGTCTGTGACCTTCTATAGAGTGATCCACACCAGCCTGCAAGGAGTGCTGGTCCATCCTGGATAATAACAACCCAGATTTGCCCTTCCAGAGAGTCAGATACAACAGTTACTGCTTCTCATCTGCCATTTTTGGACATTTCTGCAAAGCCCCCATTCTCCTTCTTCGCATAATGACAGCCAGCTGCTGGGACATGTCCCTTTCTGAGACATAAGCTCAGCCGGAGGGCTCTGGGTTCCACACAAGACTTACTCTTTGGCCAGTCGGCATGTTTTGAACATGTTCTTCATGTGATAGAGCTGGACCCGCAGCAGCTGAAGAGAAAGACACTGAGTGAGCGGGGAGGAGGAGAGTCAACTGCCAGAAACACCAGTGCCTTTAAACGCCGAGGGTCTGGAAGCTTCGCAAGCAGCTGCCAGAGTTGGACTGCACGCTACGCCTCGAACTTGGTAACTCGCTTCAAAGCCGTCTCCTGTCAGGGAAGGCCACACTGCCAGGTGAGTCTGCCCAATACACGCACAAGGCTGGGAAGAGCTGAGAACTCCAGAATGTGAAGTTCGCACTTGATACCCTATTCTCCACTCAGTAGTATTTTCAGTGAAGGTAAAATTCTGCTTTTGCCATCAAATACCGTCTATCGCTTCAGAGCTGCCACTGACAGGTTTGAGACGCTGACTAGGCACACACATGAGAAATAGGAAGAGATTAAGAAGCTACATAGGAGGGACCAGGGGGTGGCACAGTGTGATGCAGCTGGACCCACATGAGAAGGGTCCTGGCTTCGTGTCCTGGCACCTCCCCGAGCACTCGGCACACATCCATGCTCTTGGTCTGGGCTGGCTAGGATGAGGGGTGGTTTGTAACATGGGGACCTTGTGGGCGTACTTGTCTCTCATAGAATAAATAAATAAGACTTGAAAAAACAAGCATATATAGATCATGACAGCTGACAGGGCTACAGCTCAGACATTATGACGAAGTGTGGGGACCTTGGGAGATCCTGTATGAGCAGAGGTGGGGACTGAGGAGAGGAGAAGGGTGGCCTTTTCAAGGGTCTTACTCGGACTTGATTGAGCAGCTTGACCTTCCTATAGAGGGCGCTGTTGATGTCCTGCACATTAAACAGGGGATCGTTCCAGATCTTAATGAGCAGGTCCTTGGAGAAATTGCTGACGTAGTACTTGCTGAAGTCCCACTTGCGCAGAATCCGGCTGGGGATGACCATCTGGGCGTTCTCATGGCAGCACTGACAGAAGTACTTGCCCAAGTACTCACAGTACCGCAGCCGCTTGATATAATCTGGGAAAACCAGCAAGACCAAAGGCCAGATGTGACTTTCCCTTCTACAGACTGGAGAGGTGGCTGTTATTCCCTTGAAAGGACAAGAGGGGATGGCCACCTCTGTCTGAGCTCCCCAGAACTTGCAGAAACCACACTGGGGCCTGTGCTCCCATCCTGTAGGCCCCTGACGTGACAAAACCTGCCTGAGTTGGTAAGACGCAGACTCCAAGAACCTAGCTAAGTTGCCAGGCTCCTCTAGTACACAATCCGGGCAAGGAGCTCCCAGAGACGATTTCCCTCTGACTGTCAGTGCTCTTGCCTGGCCTACCCCTTTCCCCGAGTCATGCCCTGTCACCTCCTCTTACTACCTCAGATCGGCCTCTCTCTCCTATGTGTGGAAGAGAGAAAACCCCCCAGAGGCAGTACGGTGACAGAAGACACTCACCAGGCTCAGTCCGGATGCCACACCCTGCACAGCGGTAATTCTGCTTGGCCACGGCAATTTTCCTCCTGAGGAAAGGAGGAGAGGGTATTGGCAGATAGCAGCTGCATGAGGCCTCCAAGGTATAAAAAATGAAAAGACAAGTGTAGAGCTCTTGTTAAGTATGGGACAAGAGGGAAATTTACCTACTTTTGTTTTTAGAGTTGGGCAAAATGAACCTACTGGGAAAACTACTTCGAACTGAGGATTATAAGGTCAGGATTTGGGTACAGGCAGTGACTCTCCCAATAACTACACTTCCTATACAAATGGTAAGGGATGAGAAAGAGTAGAGCATGAAAGGGAGAAAACGACAAGAGAGAAAAGCATCCATCTTTTTTTTTTTTAATCATTATTTTTTAATTTGCCATTGGTCACACGTCCTCACTAGAGAGAGACAGAGAGAGACAGAGAGAGAGTGAGACAACGAGCCACCAGGTCTGGGACTCAAACTGCAGTCGGCCATGTGGGAGTCCAGTGCCTAACCACCATGCCATCCACTGGCCCAGCATCCATCCATCTTAAGAAAATGGACCAGTAGATGGCATAGAGGTTAAGGCAACTAGATCCCACATGATCTACTCCACGGTTTGAGTCCCAGACCCAGGAGCTTGAAAATCACACCAGGTGTGTATGTGTGCATGCCCAAGATCTGAAGAGGAAAAGGGATAGCAGTGTGGCCATCCCATCTGGGGGGTGATTTCTCACTTTCTTTTTTTCTTTTTCAGGCAAGTGCACATGCCCCATAGCAAACTTTTAAAAAAGAGAGAGAGAGAAAAGAAAAGGGAGAAGAAAAACAGTCCACGAAACTACTAGGAGGAAGGCTGGGAATGCCACTAGAAAATGATCTCATTTTCAGTTGGCTCTGGGGAAAAATGAGAGGAAAAGAAAAGTTGAAGGGCAAAATGAATAATCCTCTTCTTCTGTGTTGAAGTAAACAGAACTGTGTGGGAAATACAGTAGACAGCAGACAACCCTGACAATATGGCAAACATATCCAATTTCCAAAGGGCAAAGCCACTGGCTACTCACGTTGGGGCTGGATGAACATTAAAAATTATCTGAGGCCGCGGTGGGGCCCACTCCAGATTGCCACGAACACGAATCCGCAGCTTGTAGATGTCAGCGTGCTGCCCGTCATCTGGTGAGATGGGCAGGGAGTCAGGGATGGGCAGGAGCTGCGGGAGAAGAGTACAGGGTGAGCTAACATGGGCAGGCTGGCGGAACGCATATGTCGGCCCTTCTGGCCATGACAGAACATAGTTAATGGAAGACATTTCCAGAACACCACAGGGTAAGAACCACAGGGAACCTTGGCCCTCAAAACAAACTAGAAGGCACCAGGTCAGAAGCGAGGGCCTCGGGTTCCGAGAAGCAAATAGAAACGGCATCCGGAGTGGTGGCACCCATGGCGGGTGACCCCCTGCATGCATCCCAGGACTGTGGCATATGCCAGGGTGCTTCCTGCCTTAAAGACTCAACTGCAGAGCAAAGAAGAGTCCGAAAAGTTCTTTTTCTTCTAGTTTGTCAAAGGTGGTCACAAAATAAGTTTAGTGTTCAGGTTTAGTGAACAGCCACGTGGAAAAAGGACAGTGAAGGAGTCATCATCTCCTGTTTTGACCATTACTACAGAAAACCTACGCCAACGATCACTCATTCATTTATTCATTTGATTCACTGGTAGTGAATGGCTTTTATAAGGAAGGAAGGAAACACACAGGCTCATTCCCGACTGGGGCCCCGTGACAGAGAACACGATCAGAAAGGTTCGTGGCCCGCTGGGTCAGAACGAAGGGCTAAGGAGCCTACCTTCTGAGGGGCGTCGTGCTCCGGGACTAGCCACTCTAGCTCCGAGGCAGCTGGGAGCTGCATCCCCTCGAACTGCTTCAGGAGCCCCATGGCCACCGCCTCAGCAGATGTGGAGTGCAGAAAGCAGTGGGAGCTGGAAGGGAGAGCCGAGGAAAGCTGAGTGCACGACAGGGAGCTGGGAGGCATCCCTTTCACGCCTGACAGCACGCACAGTCACTTCCGGGCTGGGAGAGCGCGCGGCACCCCTGGTCTGATCTGCTCTGCTCAGCCTCTTTTCTTATCACCATCGGCATGTGCACAGTGGAAACTATGCTGGTCCTGTAGCACCAAGCCTTAGGTTCAAATCCCACTTGCTAGCATGACCTGGCTCTGCGATTTAAGAACGCACTGTCCCTTCTTTCTGAACTTCAATTTCTTTCACAGCAGAATGAAGATTGTGACAGTTTTTTTTTAAACAAAATAACGTGAGTAAAACTGCTTTCTGGAATAGAAAGGGCTACTGTTCTCCCAAATGAGCTACTATTTCCCCCAGCTGGGTCCACAGTGTGAAATCTGTTCAATTTGATTTCGTAATCAAAAGTCACAATCACGGCTATCTCTTTTGAGAAGAGATGTGTTTGTGATGGGCAGAGAAGGGACCGTTCATACTGCGAACATTGCCTCTATGAGAGCCCCCGTCTGGACCGAAGCTCCTCTGCTCTCTGCCCCGAGCCTGCTACCACCAGGCAGGCCTGCCACTTCACCCTTGGCACTCATGAATGTGGAGGGCTACGCATCGCCTTTCCCATCTCTAACGAGCACTGGGTCCGTTTCTCCACCTAATCCAAAGTTTTATTTATTATTTTAAAAGTACTCACAAGGACTGGGAAGAAATAAAGGGCTTGCTGCTTGAGGCTGTGGTCCTCCTGATGTCAGCATCTGAATGGAAGCCAGAGATAAGGGGAACAGGAAGTGGAGAGGGAGGAGGGAAGGATAAAGGAAACCATTAGGAGAGATCACCAGATAAGCACTGCGGGAGCAGTCAGGTGCTCTGCCCTACCCAGGAGAAGCAGCAGGTGAAGCTCTAAATGCAACGTACACTTTTGCTCTATTCACGTCACGGCCAGGCTGAAATAGGGACAGATACCTAGCACGGAGAAGGCCACTGTGGGTACAAATCCAGGTGGAAATGCCAACTCAAATGGGGTGTAAAACAGAGAATGTAAACCGGTAACCCTGAGACAACACGAGAACACAATCCCTAGCAAGCAGAAACACAAAACAAACATTTTGAATCTCCCCCTCCTTCTCTAAAATCTCAAGCTTTCTTAAACGGTAAATTCCTAGAGGCAAGAACTCTGGCACTTTGTACAGCTAAGAGGTAATACCTAACACAGAATTTGGATCACAGAAGTTCCTCATTAAGTGTATATGAAGTTGGAATTTCGCTTCTAACATCTTGCTACTGTTGCTATGACAGTAGAATGCTAGAAGTTTTCTATATCCCTAAAAAGCTTTCCATCTCGCCTGGTGGCACAGGGAAGAAAAGTACTCCTCTATGGCTTGGCTAGTCCCTGAAAATGCCAAGTAATAATTTTTTTTCTTTCTTTAAAAAAAAAAAAAATTGGTACAGGGTATATGCGCTCACTGGAGAGAGAAATAGGGAGAGTGAGAAAGTGAGAAAGCACCCTCAAGGGAGGATGGCCACAGCACAATCCCCTTTCCTCCATTCTCCTCTCAGGATTTTGGGCATGCATGTGCACATGCCCAGTGTGATTTCTAAGCCACTGGGTCTAGGACTTGAACCATGCAATCGGTCATGTGGGATCCAGCTGCCTTAACCACCACACCACATTGGCCCTAACCAGCAAATTTCTACAGAGACAGTCAACATTGATCTTTATATAAGACATAATCAGGGCAGATTTTCTTTTTTTTTTTTTAAAGAATTTTATTTAGTTTTTTATTTACCATTATTATTATTTTAATTTGACCAGAGAGAAACAGAGACAGAGAGAGGGGTAAGTGAAAAAGCAAGCCACCAGGTCCAGGACTTGAACCACGGTTGGCCATGTGGAAGCCCAGTGCACTTCACCACCACACCACCTGCTGGCCCCAATCAGGGCAGATTTTCTGAAACCTATGTCTGATAGAGGATTTTGAAGAGCATTTCTAATACTAACATGACTGAACCTCCAAAAGCCTCCTCTGTGAAAACACCCGTGATGGGGGTAGTGGGGAGTGCAGATCACCAGTCAGGCATGTTTAAGGAATGGAGACAGGGCCGGCCCTGTAACACAGCACTGTGCGAAGGGATCCAGAGCCCCCTGCCAATCAGGATCAGAGTCCGGACCCGGCAGCTTACACGCCATGCACATGGGTGTGTGCCCAGGATCCTAATGGGATGGAGAACTGGAGAAAAAAAGATCAAAGTGCTACCAGGTTCTACTGGGGAAGGGGAGGGTTACACACATGCTGCCTCTATCGTGTGTTTTCTAGCCTTAAAAAATGGGGGGGGGGGGGAGCAGTGGGTAGAGCCTGCCTATTGGGTCGTCCGAGAAATCACGATGTATTTTTCTATGCAAAAATGTGTCATGGCTTTTCCGACAACCCAGTAAGTCTGAAAATACGACTGTATTTTCTGATAAATCCCATCTCTCATTTCCTTCAATGCCCAGTGAAAAGGACTTTATCACGAACAAAGCCCACATCATAACCAATCTACTGCGTCTGAGCCTCTCAAGAGAGCACTGCACTTATGTGACGTGGCTCTGCATTTGCTCATGAGGGACGAATTCAACCGTTCCTCACGTTTCCTCTGTACATAGATTTTTCTGTATGTACAGCTGTCATAGGATGGGAGACTGTTGAGCTGCGTTGTGTGAAGCCCTGGGTTCTCTGGGTCCATCCAGATCACTAAAATTAGAGACCTGTCCCTAGGCACAAAATAAAGCCACAACCACAATGAAAGCAGGTAGAAAAGAGAATTTAATAAGAAAGAAAGATTTTAGAAAAGAAGTACACCTAAAAGACCTTTGGGCGGGCAGGTTGCTAGCTATCAACTGCGTTTGGAACTGGTTAGATGTAGTTTTTATTATCAGAGGTGATAATGAATATTTAACAGTGGGAGGTCGGTCATATTATTTATGTCTTTTGTTTGAATTCAGGGGCTTTTTTTTTTTTTTGGAGAAGTTTTTGCTATAGGGCGCGTGTGCTCACCAGACAGACAGAGACAGACAGAGAGACAGAAAGCGAGAAATCACCCCCCAGGGGGGATGGTCCCGCCGCAGTCCCTTCTCCTCCATACTCCTCTCGAGATCTTGGGCACCACGCACACACACCCGGCATGAGTTTAAGCACTGGGTCCGGTAATGGCTATGTCGCTGGACTCCCATGCAGTCGACCCCGGTTCCGGTCGACTATATGGGAGTCCAGCGACATAACCATTATGCCAATTGCTGGTCCCATCGGGGGCTTTTTTTGTGCTTGAGCATCTCTCTCACAGGTGAAGAATTTGAGGAATTTGATCACCTAGCTGTGAATGCCCAGTGTGACCCATAATGATAGGAGCATCCTTATTAGAATGAACTGCCCCATTAGTTTACTGCCCCAGTGGGAATCAGGATGTTGACCAAAATGTCTGGTTAGGTCTGTTGGTATTTATGAGGAATGATAAGAGGGAAATTTATAATCATCCCGACGTGTCTTCTTCAGGTACCAAGGAAGAAAAATTATATTTGCCTTGTCTCAGGTGCCAGGAGCCGGGTGAGAAGAAGGCATTTCACGGAGGGTCTGGTTGTAACTCTTGATAAATTGTAATTGATGTGACATGTGTCCTCCCACTATTCTCGTAGAGCCGCCCGCTCAGGACTAGCTAACTGCCTACCCCACAACTAGATTATAAAATCCTGAGAGGAAGTGAGATTATGGCTAATTCTTCTTTGGCCCTAAAATGTTTTAACACTGTGCTCCGTAAGTGAGCATATACTCAGTAACATCGACAAACTAATGCCTCCAAAGCTATATACGTGAGTAAAACAACAGAACTGAAATCCGCATATTAGTTTTCATATGTACTCTAAGCACAGAAAACATGACTTCAACAAAATCTTTGCTGGCAATTCACAAAGTTTATCTCATTTAACATCACAGCTGTTCATGCGTATTATATTTTCTATCTGAACTTGTACCTCTGAAATCCAGATCCCAGGGCAATGCTGTCTGTTTCCATCCTGATCAGTGCTCTCCGAGAAAAGGAAAAAGTCTAGGCAAGCAACAGCTAGCCGACCTACAGACCTTATGGTTTCCAACCTTTATTTGCCTAACACTTTGCTACAGTTTGAATGTGTCCCCCTAGAATTCATGTGTTAAAATTTGGGGGACAGGGACCAGCAGATGGCATAATGGTTATGTTACTGGACTCCCACGTAGTTGACTGTGGTTCAAGTCCTGGACCCAATGGCTTAAACTCACGCTGGGTGCATGTGTGTGCATGCCGAAGATCCTGAGAGGAAAATGGAGGAGAAGGGATTGGTGCAACACCCCCACCCCCAAGGGGTGATTCCTTGCTTTCTGTCTGTCTCTCTGATGAGTACATGCACCCTATAGCAAAAATCTCTCTTAAAAAAAAAAAAAATGGGGGACCAGCAGATGACATAATGGTTATATCACTAGGTTCTCACATGAACAACCACGGTTTGAGTCCTGGACCCAGTGGCTTGAAACTTACACCAGGTGCAAGTATATGTGTGCCCAAAACCCCAAGAGGCGAATGGAGGAGAAGGGACTGCGATGTAGTCATCACCCCATGTGGTGACTTCTCGCTTTCTGTCTGTCTCTGTCTCTCCAGCAAGAGCATGTGCCCTATAGCAAAATTCTCTCTTAAAGAAAAAATTGGTGAGCCACTGTAATGGTACTAAGAGTGTGGAGACAATCCAAGTGGTATTGAAAGGTGGGCCTTTGGGAAATGATTAGGTATCAGAGTGGGGCCTTTACGATTGGCCCCTGGTAGGTGATAAGGCAAGGGAATGACGCAGACACTCTCTGCTCTGTTCAAGCTCCTGCCCTCGACCATGTCATCCACCAGCAAGAGGCCCTTACTGGACACAGTCCTGGGACCTTGGACCTCCAAACCACGAGCAGAATAAACGTCCATTTTTATAAATTACCAGATGCAAGTATTTCTGTTATAAGCCGCAGAACAGACTAGATCATATTTACGCTGCACTGGGTAGCACACGGTCTTGTCCGAGTAACCCTTGGAGTGCTTTGTAGCTAACAGGTTTTCAGGAAGTACTTACTGAATGAGTGATTAATTGGCCAAAGGCAAAAGAGAAATTACATTCTGTTTTGGGGTATTAAGGAAAACTGAGAGAAAGCCTTAAGATAGCCCCTTCACTAGCCAATTTTGTTACTTTAGGACAAGGCCATTAAAAAAACAACAGGAAAAACAAACAAGAAAAAAACACTATTCACCAGAGAAGAGGACTACTGATGATTCGCGGTTGCTAAAAAAACCCCAATGTCTTCATAAAAATGATTTAACAGTCCTTCACCCTCACAGAGAGAAAGTCAATTTTTCTTCTGTGGGAGAGAAAAAACATTCTCTTCTCTTTAGAAAATATAATCGAGGCCTAGCCATGTTGGCCCAGATGGTCAGGAACCACTGTGCAGGAACCACAGTGTATAGACACTGTGCTGTGTCTATACAGCACTGGAGTTGTACGGACGGCCCAGATTCAGGCCTGCGAGCCAGGTGCACTCATGGCACAGCCACGATCCTGGTTGGTGGGAAGGTTGGGGGAGGACTGTGGTGTGATGATACTGTCAAGGGTACCCATCTTGGTCTGCCTGTGTCTCTCATGAAAAGAAGGAAGAGGGACCAGCAGTTGGCGTAATGGCTATGTCGCTGGACTCCCATGTAGTCGACGGCAGTTCGAGT
Organism: Tupaia tana; assembly: GCA_026018925.1. NCBI lineage: Eukaryota > Metazoa > Chordata > Mammalia > Scandentia > Tupaiidae > Tupaia > Tupaia tana. Next base: position 28,650,398 of record JAKSZU010000020.1, on the reverse strand, counting down.
CCCAGACCCGGTGGCTTAAACTCACGCTGGGCATGTATGCATGCGTGCCCAAGATCCCGAGAGGAGAATGGAGGAGAAGGGATTGTGGCATGGCCATCCCTCCTGGGGGGTGATTTCTCGCTTTCTGTCTCTCTGTCTCTGTCTTTCTGGCAAGCGCACGCACCCTATAGCAAAAACCTCTCCCAAAAAATTTATTTATTTATTTAAAAAATGGAAAATAAAAGAAAAAGAAAAGAAGAAAGGATATCTTTATCTACATATCCTATCTACATAGACAAATATTTTATATCTATAAAAAACGTTTTTAACTAAAAACTCAAGTCACAGGGCCAGCAAGTGGTATGGTGGTTAAGGGTGCTGGATTCCCACATGGCTGACTATGGTTCGAGTCCTGGACCTGGTGGCTTGGTTTCTCATTTTCTCTCTCTCTTTCTCTCTCTCTCACCCTGTCCCTCTCTAGTCAAATTAAAATTAAATAAAGTTAAATAAAATAATTATTATTTTTTTTTAAACTCAAGTCACTTTATCCTGTTTCTTCCTCTTCTTCCCCAGAGGTACAATGAGATCACAGGTACATGGCAGGGACTTCCAGGCTAATCACGAATACCTCCAAGACCGCAGAAGTCCACAACAGCTCTGGAGGTAAGCTCTTTCCCTAGGCATGAGAAGTGGCAGCACCTGATCTGGAAGGAGACCCCGGCACCGGTCAAGGGCCCTAAGGCTCTACGGGGACTGGGCCTGTGCTACATCCCGCTAACGCTGGCCATTTCAGCAGATGGCTAAATTGATACGCTTGAAACATAAGTTGAGGATCGGAATAAAAGAAGACCCTGTTTAAGATGATTATGGAGTAAAGAGAGAGGAAAAAGCTACTCAACTTGATTAATGGGCGCACTTAAAAAGAAGTCTGAAAAACTCATCTTCCAAGGGAAATTTAACATAATTATAAACATTCACTGATTTATTTGTGCAAAAACCAGTATTTTTTTCTAAAAGAACTGATTTCAAGCATTTCTAATACTTTAGATAAGACAAATTACTGACTGAAAAGTTAAAATTATAAAAGCAAGTAACAAAAACAATGACATGTTATGAGGAGAATAATTTGTGTATTTCTAGACAACAGTATTGGGACAACCAGGGAGATACTGGTTAAAACTTTGATGTCTAGGGTCAAGCAGATGATGTAGTGCCATCTGCATCACTGGACTCCTACATGGCCGACTGCGGTTCAAGTCCCGGACCCAGTGGCTTGAAACACACACTGGGACTGTGTGCATGTGTGCCCAAGACCCCAGGAGAAGAAGAAATTGTGGTGTGGCCATGACCCCTAGGGGATTATTTCTCACTTTCTCTCTTACTGTCCCCACCTACCCTAGGGCACATGCCCTAAGGCAAAACCTTTATATTAAAAAAAAAAAAAAAATAGCTTAATGCCTGAGAAAAATCCACAAATTTTAAAATAAAGTGAGGCAGGGACCAGCAGATGGTGTAATGGCTATGTCGCTGGACTCCCATGTAGTCGACTGCGGTTCGAGTCCCGGATCCGTTGGCTTAAACTCACGCTGGGCGCATGTGCATGCCCAAGATCCCGAGAGGAGAATGGAGGAGAAGGGATTGCGGTGTGGTCATCCCCCCTGGGGGGTGATTTCTCGCTTTCTGTCTCTCTGTCTTTCTGGCGAGCGCACGCGCCCTATAGCAAAAACCTCTACCAAAAAAATAAATGAATAAATAAAGTGAGGCAGAGGAAGAGTCAACCTCAGAATTTACTAGTCATTTTGATGTTGGCTCCCATCCTGTCTTCCTTCTAGCAGATAAGGAAATACCCAGCATACCTCAGAATCCCACTCCAGTGAATTTTCTGCAATGCAGCCCCAAGCAAAACCGCTTTTAAATGGTTCTTCTTCTTCTTTTTTTTTTTTGGAGAGGTTTTTGCTATAGGGCGCACGTGTGCTCACCAGAAAGACAGAGAGAGGCAGAGAGATAGAAAGCAAGAAATCACCCCCGGGGGGATGGCCACACCATAATCCCTTCTCTTCCATTCTCCTCTTGGGATCTTGGGCACACATGCACACACGCCCGGTGTGAGTTTAAGCCACCGGGTCCGGGACTCAGACTACGGTCAGCAACATGGGACATAGCCGACAATAGCCATTACGCTAACTGCTGGTCCCAGTTATTCTTCTTTTTAAAAAGAGGGGGAAAATGGTTAAAAAGCTGGGGTGGGGGGCCAGCAGGTGGTGCTAGATTCCCACATGGCAGACCATGGTTTGAGTCCTGGACCTGGCAGCTTGCTTTCTCACTTTCCCTTTCTCTCTGTCTCTGTCTTTCTCGGGTGAGCACACGTGCCTTCTAGCAAAACTGAATAATAATAATAAAATAAATAATTCTTAAAAAAAAAAAAAGCAAGGGTGGGATGGTGGGAAGAAGCAACTGATTGCATTGAACTGGATATCATTTAAAACTTGTCAGACTAGGTGCATGCGTGCATGCCCAAGATCCCGAGAGCAGAATGGAGGAGAAGGGATTGAGGCATGGCCATGTCCCCTGGGAGATGATTTCTTGCTTTCTTTCTCTCTCTCTCTCCGGCAAGTGCATGCTCTCTACGGCAAAAATCTCTCTCTAGAAAAAATTTTAAAAAAAAACTTGTCAGAAAACAACAGTTCATAAACTTTCCTCTTTATGTATTATGCCAGCTCGCAATGTATTGCCTTCCAGAGTAAATCTTCCCTTCTTTTGCTTGCTCTTTGATAATGGAACTGGACCCGTAAATATTGCTATTTCTTTGTAGCTGGCACGATGCTAAATTTTGCCAGTAGAGGGCGCTGCACGGATGCTGGAGGAAGAAGGGGTTTGCTTCTCTTGAAGGTTGTGTGCTCCTTAGGCTGACTCCTGCAGTGCATGTGAGCTGCCTGGGGAAACAAGCCTTGGGGGACTGTGCGGCAAGCAGTGCCACTAGTGGTTACCTCTCCTAAATGGCTTTCTTCAGACCCCATGCTAAGGGAGAGCTTCCCAGGAGAGCTTTGCAGTGAGTACCACAAGCCCAGCACCTCCCCATGAACCGTTTTCCCCACAGCCCTTGAGTCCTGAAGCACAGCACCTCTCTGAGGGCACCTTCTCCCAGCATCCCAGGGAACGGTGTCCCAGTGAGGGCTGTGGGTTAGGCCCCTTGCCATGGACAGCAGCTTCAGAGACCTTCTCCAGCATCCTGGGAGTGAGGAGGCGCCCTCTCAGCTTCGGGGATATGGTCCTCTTTCACATTTGTTCTTTTCCCCGTGCCTGAGCTTAGCCCAAGAGATAGTGACTGCTCCCTACTTCTGCTCTTTCTATATTCTCTGAAATTCTCTTATTCCTGTGAACCAATCTCCCATTATTCAGTCCCCCATTAGAGTAAATAATTCTTTTTTGTTGTTGTTAGAGGGTACACACGCTTGCCAGAGAGAGACAGGGAGAGAGGGAGAGAAAGAAGAAAAAGCATTCCTCCTCATGGGGAATGGTCGTGCTGCAGTCCCTTCTCCATCTCTCTCTCCTTCTGGGATTTTGGGCATGTATACCCACACACTCGGTGTGCTTCTAAGCCACCAGTTCCAGGACTCAAATCACACATCTGTCTACATGGGATCATGCTACCTTAATCACCAGGGCACGGAGCTGGCCTGTAAATAATTCTTTATATTAAACTCTCCCTATTCAAATTACTGTGTGGTTTGTTTTCTGACTAAATTGTGACTAGAAACATACAGGCGAAGATCGAAACTCTAGAATAATATACAAAGGAAGAAAAGAAGCAATGAAGCTAGCCTCAAGACCTCCTAAGGCAATGGAGGTCACCAAGGGTGATTTGGGCACTTTCTGGAGACAGTTTTGATTGCCTCAGCCAGGGAGGGCAGTACTATTGGTATCTAGTGGGTTCAGGCCGGAGATCATGCCAAACAATGCCTAGGATGGTCCCTCACAACAAAAAATTACTCAGCCTAGAGCTTAAGAAACCCTGCCCTAGGGACCAACAGTTGGTGCAATGGTTATGTTACTAGACTCCCATATAGTTGACTATAATTCAAGTCCTGGACCTGTGGCTTAAACTCACGCCGGGCGCGTGTGCGTGCGTGCCCAAGATCCCGAGAGGAGAATGGAGGAGAAGGGATTGCAGCGTGGCCATCTCCTCTGGAGATATCTCGCTTTCTGTCTGTCTCTCTCTGTCTTTCTGGCGAGTGCACGTGCCCTATAGCAAACTCCTTTCCAAAAAAACCCTGCCCTAAGGTGTTTTCCTTTAAGGGCTGCTGTTTTGCACCGACTAGAGAATTAACTGATTAACTGTCTCCTCTGGGCCCACAACTGTAGCAACAGTTTCCAACAGGAATACACTTCAGGCCTCTCCTTCCAGATTAAACAGCTTCCCCCGGCTCCCCGCTTCGCAGGGAACAGAATAATCAAGTGGACTGCTTCATATCTAGTAAATATTACTCATGAAATTTGGATTGCTGATCCTGAGAGAGTGGGAAGAATCCTGTTATTTTCTAACTTGGAGACCAAGGAAATCACAGACTGTGTCATAATTAAACACACACACACAAACACACACACACACATATACATAATATATGTATATGTACACTTTTTTTATTTAATTTTATTTTGATCTTTACTCCTGGTATAGAGATCCTAAAACCCTTAGAATTTTCTGAGTGATAGGGTTGTCTTTCGCTATCTATTCATAAGGAATCCATCAATCAATCATACCTGAGTGTATGCTAACGAGGTGACTCCTGGAAGACCCTTAGAGAGCTTCAAGATGGGGGACCGCCATCAGAAGAACCAATCACGTGATTAGAAGGTTAGAATTTTTACTACACCTTCATTTCCAGAGAGGAGAGAGGGTTTGAAGATTGAGCTCAACCACCAGCGGGAAAAAGTTAACTGACCCTGCCTACATAATGAAACCTCAATTTAAGAAACGTAGGACAAAGTTTGGGAGAGCTTCCTGGTTGGTACTGGGAGGGTAGTACCCTACTTCATGGGGACAGAGGTTCCTGGGCTCAGGATTCTTTGGGACTTCACCCTATGTATGTTGGATGGCTGCTTATCTGTATAATAAACTACAAACCTAATTATAATGCTCTCCTGAGTTCTAGAGTCATTCTAGTGAACTGTCAAGTCTGGAGAAAGTTTCATGGGGAATGTGCAGGTAGCCTGGGGATCCCACCTGGATCTGGCTTCTAAAACGGGAGTAATCTCAGAGGACAGAGCCCTTAACTCATGAGATGGTGCTAATTCTAGGTAGGTAGTATCCAAACTGAACTGTAGGCCACCCAGTTAGGTACTGGAGAATTGTTATTGGAAAAGCATAAGGAAAGAGAAAAAAATGGAGTTTTAAGTAACTACGCGTTATTGTCATAAACTGAAATCAGATGCATTAAGAACACAGAATGCAAAAAAAAAAAAAGGGGTGGGGGGACCAGCAGTTGGTGTAATGGCTATGTCGCTGAACTCCCATGTAGTCGACCCGGGTTTGACTAAAGCCCGATGGCTTAAACTCGCGCCTGGCCCGTGTGTGGGCATGCCCAAGATCCCGAGAGGAGAATGGAGAAGGGATTGCGGCGTGATCATTCCCCCCCCCCCCCCGGGGGGGGGGTGATTTCTCGCTTTCTGTCTCTCTGTCTCTCTCTCTCTTTCTGACGAGCGCACGCGCCCTATATCCAAAACAAACAAACACAGAAGGAAGACTTCCTGGAGACCTTGAAAACATGTGGGTAAACCGCATTTCTGGCCTTTTGCAGGTAGAGGCGAGGAGAGCACAGAGAGCGCCATGAAGGCCTCGGGCATGCTCCGAGAGCACAAGGTGGTGGGGGGCTGCCTGCCCACCCCCAAGTACAGCACGCCGCCCCTCTAGAGGATGCGCATGCGCATCTTCGCCCCGAACCACGTGGTCACCAAGTCCCGGCTTCTGGTACTTGGTGCTGCAGCCGAAGAACATGACTAGGTCATCTGGGAAGATCGTCTACCGGGGGCAGGTGTCGGATAAGTTCCCCCTGAGAGTGAAGAACTTCGGCGTCTGGCTGCGCCATGACTCCTGCAGCCGCGCGCACAATGTGTACCGCATACCGCGACCTCACCACGGGGGCGCCGTCACCCAGTGCTACCGCGACGTGGGCGCCCCGCACCGCACCCATGCCCGCTCCACCCAGATCAAGAAGGTGGAGGAGATCGCGGCCAGCAAGTGCCGCCAGCCCGCAGTCAAGCAGTTCCACGACTTCAAGATCAAGTTCCCGCTGCCCCACCACGTCCTGCGGCACCAGCACAAGCCTCGTTTCACCACCAAGAGGCCCAACACCTTCTTCTAGGCCCGGGACCCCCGGGGTGGCCCAAATAAACTCGGACCTGGCTACAGCGAGGCCTGTGCAGGTGAATGTGTTCTAGCTTGATATAAAAAGGAAGTCAGTGCCTCGTGCAACGAAACATCTATTTGTCAACATGGTGGAGAATTAGAGATATAATCACTTCTATAAGGTAATTACAGTACTCTCAGTCTCACCCATGGAGGAAGTGCCTCTATCTCTGAAATTTTTGTTTGTTTCTCTGTTTGTTTTGGGAGCCTGCAGAAATCTATGCTTTGCAGGAATGGAACACTAACCTAATTTAATACAATTGCCACTGCAGATTGAGTAAAACCCTTCCTGCTTCACTAGCCACTCCCCCTTTTAGTTTTTTTTTGCCACAGGGTGCATGCACTCGCTAGAGAGAGACAGTGAGAACGAAAGTGAGAAGTCACCCCCTGGGAGGATGGCCAAGCTGCAATCCCTTCTCCTCCACTCTCCTCCAGGGATTTTGGGCACAAAGGCACACACGACCAGCGTGATTTTCAAGCCACTAAGTCCAGGACTCAAACCATAGTTGGCCATGTGGGAATCCAGGGCCTTCGCCACCATGCCACCTGCTGGCCCCTTTCCCTTTTCTATGCTAGATTTTCAGCAACAATAAAAAATAACAAAAAGAGCATGTGATGCTAAGCAAGTTAGCACAGGTAGGACAGCAATTAAAGCTCTACTTTGTACCCTTGACCTTTTTGGCCCACCTCCACGATTCTTCTTGTCCTTTCCCCTCAGGATTACAATAAAGCTCCTTGCTAACACTGTGAGATCATTTCAGTTGTGCTATGGAACACGAGAGACTAGGACTCTAATTTCATGTGGTGTGGGCCGGCCCTCAGAGCTAGAAAAATAAGAGTGAGAACCCCAGAGAAAGATGCAATCGAGAAAGAAGTGTCAGAGTGCCAAGTGTCAGAGTGCCGTCAGTAGCCATCCAACCCTACCTGGAATGCTTCCTTTTAGTATTTTACTGTTCTGCTTACATTTTAAAGGGGTTTGGTTTTTAGCAAAGGGGGTTTGTCTTAGCTGCCCGACAACATTCTATAATGGACCATAATGAAGATCTTCAACTTAGAGAAACTCCTCCACCTATGATTCCACATGGAGAGACACGGGGAAAGGAAAGCTCCCTGGTAACAAAGTGCCAGTCACTCTTACCTTGGATTTCAAACTCATCAACCTCGTCAGCAGAGCCAGAGTCAGAGAACTGTGCTGAATCACGTGAACTGAACTGGGAGCTGCTAGAAGTGACCCGAAAGCCTAGAAGAAAAAAATAAATAAAAAAAAAAGGTCATAAACAAGACAGAAAAACGTCTCCTCCTCCTCTCAGTGTCAGAAAGGCACATGGAATGACTTTGTCAGAAAGAAGTAAATAGAACCTTGGCTGGGAGTGATGCTATAGGGATGGAAACGGGCTCTTCCTGCTGGTGGATTCCCTTCGAAAGTTTCATGTAAATAGAAGGTCCTACTATCTGGGAAGCAATCTGGTCTTAGTTTTCCTCCCATCAGAACCTATTTTCAAGGGAAACTATTCCTAAAGTAGGAAATGGATGAAATCTAAGATGAGTATTACCAAAAAGAACAAAAAAAGGAACATAAAATATCTTTCTTACAGCAGAGGAGCCCTTGGCTAGAGCAAAATATCCCAAAACATCCCAAATGAAGACCAAAAAGAAAGTCCATGAGGCATCGAGCCTTATCCCGAAGCCACGAGGAACTGGGAATACGGCGTCTGGAGGCTGCACTCACTGCCGTGCTCGGTCTCCTGGTACATGGGGAGCAGGTTCTTGGTGCGGATCTGCTGGCGCCGAAGGCGGATCTTCTGCTTCAGTTCCTGGATCTCTCGATCACTGTCTTCCTCCTCCACTTCCCCTTCTTCCAGGCACTGGCTCATCATGTTGTACTTCATTAGCTCAATGGCAGCAATCAGGGACTCCGAGATGCTGAAGTGGGCATTCTCCTGGGGGAAGACCAATGCCGGAGAAAGTGCTTGGCAGGGGACTAGCAGTAATTTACGCCTCACTGATTACATAATGTGGGAACGTGAAGCTCCCAAGAGAGACACTGCTTTTATCGAACACATTGAGGAAAAGTACAGCACACCTCCACTGTAAGGAAAGCTAAAGGCCAGGAACACTGTTCTAGATTCTCTTTGCTGTCATAGAAAGAGCCGGCCATGTGTATCTACTCCTGTCCCATTTTCTACATGAAAACGTGACAGAGAACAAGGCCCAAGGTTTCAATCGGGCTGTTTTACCAAGTCACACACCGGAACACTAAGTAGTAAGGGAAGCGCCATGGCTCAAGAGAAACGTGCTTTGCAAGCTCTAGACCTCTATAGGGACATTGCTTATTACATATCCGAGTCTCAGAAAAAATACAGAAGTCCATTCTGGAAAGAGTACTTTCCTAAAGTACCAGGGTCAAGGGAATAATAACCACAGGGCTAGAATTCAATGTCTCTCTGCCCAGGGTAGCTTCTAAGATAAAATTACTAGTATTTTGGACTCACTGAGGAGCATGTGTTTCCTGAAGTGTTCCTCAGAAATAAAACTTGCTGAGCTTATCTTTACTTGAATGTAGACGTTAAAAAAGTCTATGTATTTCCTCCATGAGAGAGACAGAGACAGAAGGGGTCACCCCCAGTAGGGTCTTCACGCCACAATCCACCCCTGGGCAGCCTGGATCACAGGAATGTGCGCCCGAAGTGTACAGGGATGCCTCGGGATGTGAACCTGGGACCTTCCCGTGTGTATCCAGCATTGCGGAGAGCTGTGTTACCAGCACTGCTGGCTGCTCCTGTGAAGGTCACTGTAGTCTGTACCCGTGTCACTGCTGTGCACCACAGGCACAGGACAGATCTCCCAACTCATAAGCTCTTCATTAGTCCCATAGATTCCTCACCTTTTCTAGGTCTGCACAGCTGCCAAAGTCCTGCTCAGAGAGGTAGCTGATGAGGGACTGTCCTTCTGACGGTCTTCGGAACATGCCTTCCCCAGAACACAAGTACTGACTGCCTTCTGTGAGAAAAGGGAATGTGGGTGTAAAACGCCCTGGACTTGAAATACAAAATCTATAACTGTCATGCTTCTTTGAGAAGCCTTAAGATTTTTACCACTGGGACCAGCAGTTAGCGTAATGGCTATGTCGCTGGACTCCCACATAGATGACCGCGGTTCGCATCCTGGACCTGGTGGTGGCTTAAGCTCACGCCGGGCGCACGTGCGTGCGCGCCCAAGATCCCGAGAGGAGAATGGAGGAGAAGGGACTGCAGCGTGGCCATCCCCTCTGGAGGGTGATTTCTCGCTTTCTGTCTCTATGTCTCTCTCTGTCTATCTGGCGAGCGCACACGCCCTATAGCGAAAACCTCTCCAAAGAAAAAAAAAAAAACAAACCCTGTGCTCAAAATCGGAAAAGGACACAAGACTTCCTCCTGTGCATAATTTCCGCGTGGAGCTCGTCTTCTGGTAACTAAGCCCAGACACTCAAAAGCCTTTTTTCAAGGTCTCTCGCACATACCCAGAGAATCATTTCATCTGGAGCAACAGACATTCACAGTGCTAACAGCCAAGACGTAAGAGAGGGTGGGAGGACCACCAGGTGACATGGAGGTTAAGGTGCTGGATCCCATACAGCCAACTCCGTGGTTCAAGTCTCAAGACAAGATGGCCTGAAAAACACGTGTGTGTGTGTGCATGCCAGGAATTCTAAAAGGAGAATGGCAGGAGGGATTGTGGTGTGGTCATTCCCCTTAGGGGACGATTTCTCACTTTGCCTCTCTCTCTCTGTGTCTTTCTCGAGCAAGTGCATGCGCTCTACCACAAAACTTAAAAAAAAGAAAAAGAAAAAGAGAGGGTGGGACCCCTAAGTGAGAGAGGAGCAAGAGAAATGGCAGAAGGGTGTGATTTATAGCACAGTGGTTGAAAATGACTGAAGTGTGGGTGAGACCGCATAGCATGTACCTTCCATAGGCCTGAGATGAGCCCCAGAGCGCAGAGCCAGGCAGGCAGCAGGGGAGCAGGCACCAGCGGAGGGCAGAGAAGACACAAGTGGGCTCTGGCCTTGCCGGTGCTCACTTACCGTGCTCCACGTACAGAGAGCTGGGTGTGCTGACCTCGCTGCTCTGGCCGGAGGACAAGGGGCCTCTCAGCTTCGACTTATCGTTGCAGGATTCTAGTGTCAGTGACCACCAGGGAGTAAAAACACATAATGAACTACAGAAACAGCCCCAACTTTGGAGAGTCAACATGGAACTGCTCCCATGTCCAAAGCCCTCCCAAACGTTTAGGCAAGAGGTGGCACACCAGCAGGGAACAGCCTGAGGGACGCGTGGAGGGAAGGAGGGGAGGAGATCAGCACATTCTAAGGGGAGAGGGAAAACATGATCCAAAACATGACACAAAGGTAATCAAAAATCAAATCAAAACGGAGTCCTGAATTTAGTTTTCTTCTATCTTCTAACCAATTGTTATGGGAATAACAGCCAATTTCTATCCTCTTGACAAACCAATTTAGAAAATAGTCTTCAGATGGTAAAATAAGGACCAGCACATTGAAATTTCTCTGGTGTCTTGGCACTGGGTTTTAAAAGGTATCAGAAGGTTTACATTCACTAAGGAAGTAAAACAAAATGCAACCATCTCCATAGAAGCAGCATTAAGGCAATGCAGGAGAGGCCAAGAATAATGGCCTTGGAACCAAAAGGCTTAGTCATAGGACCGTGGGCCTGGCCTTACTGGAGAAGGAAGGGAAAGGTTTCAAGAGAAAGCTGGCAGAGCAGAAAGTGTTTGGGAATGAGAATAGTGACAAGTGGGAGTGGAGAAAGAGCAAAGGCAGAGCTCTTAGGAAATGAAAAACTGAGCCAGCCTCCCAGGGTAGTGGTTAAGGGAGTCAGAGCCCAGACTACCAGTTTGAGAACCAGACCCTGCGGCTTAAAAAACACAACGGGCATATTCAAAATCCCAATGGGATGGAAAAATGGAGGAGAAGGGATTGCGGCATGATCATACCCACTTGGAGGGAGGGCTTTCTCTCTTGCTGGTGAGCACACACACACACCTGCTGGCAATTAAAAAAAAAAGGGAGGAGCCGGCACGTGGTGTGGTGGTTTAAGGCACTGGATTCCCACATGGCTGACTGTGGTTCACGTCCCGGACCTGGCAGCTTGCTTTCTCACTTTCTCTCTCTCACTCTGTCTTTCTCTGGTCAAATTCAAATAAGTAAATAAAGTTAAATAAAATAATTCTTTAAAAAATAAAAAGGAAAGAAAAACTGATATTCTTCAAACAGAAATACAGTATCTCTGTGCCACAGAAGGAAGAACAGGTAAGCTCCTGAGAAACAGGCAGGATGCTCAGGACAATGAATGACTGAGCTGCATCCTACCCATTTTCCTGCCAGAAAGTGTCAATCTGTCAGCTGCTGCTGTCACACACACACACAAAAAAAAACATAAGAAATCATTTTCTGTTCTCTTTGGGCCTCAGAGACTTCTGGTGGCCCTGGCAGTGGGCTTGTCTCCTTGCTAGTAAACTGAGGATGAACTGGCAGTCACCGGAATGCCTCGGTAAGGAACTGACCTGGAAGGAGCCCCTGAGCTCCCCAACTTAGCACACGACACAAACTGCAATGCCACGACCTCCTGTACAACCGGAGGTCATTCAGCCTTTGCTCACTGGGTTAACTACCCGTAATGCTGCCCATTCACTAACTCAGAAGTCCCTTACAGTCACCTGAAATCTGCCTTCTTACAATTTCTCATCTTCTAAATGACAGTCCTGCAGACTTTATTCCTCCTTAACCTTCTCTTTTCCTAGCTAACATACCTACCACCCGCTACCAGGAGGCCTTGGTTTTAGTCCTCCCTCACCACTCTGTCTTGCAGACACATTCTACTAGCGTTAATACCTCCATAATCGTGGTTCTCAGAACGGAACACAAATCTGTTTGAATACCGCTACGAAAACCAAGAAAACAGACTTAAGTCACTAGAAAAATCTCATGCAATGGCTGAAATGGGGCACAGGGACTTACAGCAAAATGGAGAGGGGTGGAGAAAAAGGATGGCATTCTAGGAGAGGCAAAAAAAAAACATGCAAATATACCCACGACCACAGAAAGAGGATAAAAGACATTCTGGTGTTAATTCAAGGGAAATAGAGGAATCCATAATATAATAAGTACTGAGTTACAAGAAAAATTCTGCCACTGATTCATCCTGATGCCTTAGACGAAAAGCAAGCCTCAGTTTCACCTTTGGGCAAAACGGAGTCAATTAGTCTTGACTCTGTCCCAGAAACTGTTGGGAGACTGAATGAGGCATTTGGAAGGTGTAGGTATAAAACGTATCACACAAAATACTGGTACCATTTTACAGATGGGTCCAAGCATCACAACGGGACCAGATTAGCGAGACTTGATTTGACACCAGACTGGAAAAGGAGGTTCTGAACTAAGCAAGGTGGTCACAGAGGAGCAGAGGAAGGAGGTGGAGAACTGGCTCCCAAACCTGCAATGGGATCTTCAACTATAATGGTGATACTCCTGGGGGCTCCTGCAGGTAGACAGACAGGTGCAGAGGAGAGTCCAGACAGAGCAAACAAGAACAGGGAGAGAAAAAGAGAGTCCTTTACCTAGTAGAGGCGGGAACGAAACTCCCAAGGAGGGACCCCAGTGCTCAATGAGGGAAGCTGCACACGACCTCTCGCTCTACAGAGGTTTTGGCTCCCTTTTGCAGTGCAGGTTACCGTGGTTTCTGGAATCCACAAGGATTCAAGAACGGGGACAGGGAAGTGTTACATGCTCAAAAGCCAGTGGCCTGGAGAACAGTAGATAAGCAGGCCTGCAGCAGGGGATGTGAAGTGAGGCTCGAACTCAAGCACCTTCACATCTAAGCAAGCTCGTGGAAAGACAGGCTTTGATTTGGAGATTTTCCTCCTAAAGAGCTCCAATAAATCAAATCACACTCTTGAGGGAAAACAGACAATCATTCAGAAGGTTTCAGATGAGGGCGTTAGCTCCCCACCTTTCTAGAAATTGTAAAAAGAAAGGAAAAGGAATGGCAGCTCCAGTTGCTAAAAGAAATATTTCTTGTACTCTTTTTTCTTAAGTCTTAAATTTAAAAAAAAATTTTTTTTTTTTTTACATTTTATTTTTATATTTTATTCCTGGGACTTTCTTGATCCACAATGGTTTTAAGCAGAAATCCAGGCTATGTTTGCTGTGATAAATATTTTACTACAAAATAAAACCCAACCAAAGCCTGCCAGATACTAATAATCCAGGAAAGATGATGGCAGGGAGATGGCCAAAGCAACGAGACCCACCTTCCCGGCTAGGCTGCTCCCTGCCATCAGCTGGTGTTCCTGGGAAGGAGGCCTCAGTGGCCAGGGCCTCTGAGCCTGAATCAGGCGATGCAGCAGTCAGCCCCACCACTGACTATAGGTCACGTCATCCCACACTCAAACATCCCTACTTTTAACTAGGAAACCCTAGTATCACTCTGCCTCTCTTGTATTGGTATTACAGCCTGTCAAGTGGTTAAGGGAGCCGGAGGAATCATAGGAAGGAGAGGAATTTAATGGGATTATTTTAAAAGCTCATTAATACTCTCCCTCTGTCTGAGAGGCACATTTAGAACTTGAAGTACAATGATTCACACTATCTTCTGATGCTAAGGAACTAGTGAAAGTATCCAGGAAAGCATTTAATATTTAACAACATATAAAGGAAAGAGCATAAATATACTCAGAGATTTCTTGATGATCGGTATTATATTATAAACTTCTAGGGCTGGCAGGTGGCGTGGTGGTTGAGGGTGCTGGACTCCCACATGGCTGGCTGTGGTTCGAGTCCTAGACCTGGCGGCTTACTTTCTCACTTTCTCTCTCTCTCTCTCTCTCTCTCTCTCTCACTCTCACTCTGTCCCTCTCTGGTCAAATTAAAATGAGTAAATAAATAAATAAATAAAGTTAAATAAAATAATTCTTTAAAAAATAAATAAATAAACTTCTTTCATTGAAAAGCAGGATGTCCTGTCATCAGAAATGTAACTTCTCTTTCTGTCATTTGAAAAGCCTCAAGAACAAACCCTCCATTCTACCTAAATTCAGAGTCACCTTGCTCACGAGTGACTGGTGCTCATCATTACCTGGGGCTCCCTTGGAGGCAATACTGGTATCTGAGTGCGAGCGGATATGGCTCTTCTTTGTCCCACTGGTGACGGCAAGTGTCTGCCCCTCTGAGAAGCTGGACCTGCGGAGGACACTGGACGGCTGACTCTGCCCTCCTCCCTCCTGGTCCCCTAAGGAGGAAGCAGCAGAATCTGGCATCTGGGAGCTGCTGGAGGAGAACAAATTGGAGCTGCTACTCTCGGCATTGCTGCTGTGACTCTGACAGCTGGCGGTCCGGCCGTGGGGGTCCAGGTTGCCAATGGCCAGGTACTCGGGCCCCTCACTGGCCTCACTCGGGGAATCGTTCTGGCTGCTGACCCAGGAAGCCTCTATGGGGCTGGTCAGAGTACTGGAGCTCATCTCATTTGGGGTCGAGGAGGGATCCCTGGCTAGCGCAGAGACTGGAAGTAGGGGAGCTTGGACGGTTTGATCCTCTCCTGGTGAGACGTGCCCTCTGCCTTCTTGAGGTTTCCGGGGAGGGCCCGAGAGTGAAAAGGAAGTAGATCTTCTCTCTAGGATATAAAGAGTAAAGGGAGAGACAGATGAGCTGGAATCCTCTGGTATATACGAAGGACTTCTCTACAAGTAAAGACCAAACTCCCTAAGTTCAGTACACATGGTGTTACGTCAGAAAAGGTGAGTCAAATAAAGTAAAAAGTTACTTAGAGAAGCAGCTAAGTCAGGAGATTGAGAAAGTGGCTTTATTTGTGGGCCTGAGGCAATGGCTTTACTGCTTATTAGCACACATTCTTCATCCGTAAAATGAGTAATACCTACCTCTGTATTAAGGATCAAATGAGATAACACATATAATCTGATTACGGCAGAGTCTAGCATGTGGTAGGTCTCAATGTTCGCTATTACTGAAATGCCTTCTTGGCAATGGGGATTAGAAACACAGGGGAATCTAAAAGCATCTCTTTCCTCTGTTATTTTAATGATTCTGCTAAATTATCTTCAGCTAGTCGTGTATAACTTTTTAAGATGTCCATTATTAAGAGATGAACTGTGGGGGCCGGCAAGTGGCATGGTGGTTAGGGCGCTGGACTCCCACACAACCGACCGCAGTTCATGTTCTGGACCGGGCAGCTTGCTTTCTCTCCTTCCCTCTCTCTCTCTATCCATCTCTGGTCAAATTAAAATAAATCAATAAAGTTAAATAAAATTTTAAAAAAGAGAGAGAGATGAAGTCTGACTAACTGCACCAACCCAAGGCACAATCCCCAGCTTGCGGGCACCCACAAAGTCCTCTATTTTCCAGCACTGGGGATGCATAAAATGATCAACCCTTCCGGCTCCCACACCTGCGCTATGACTGGGTACGGACTGGTGGAGGCTCGAGAAGGATCCGAAGTAGGAATGCTGAGCATAGCTGGTTGGTGGGGTGTATGTGGAACCAGGCAGAGCTGTCAGGCTCTGGCTCTTTGTTACCAGCAGTGGGCTCTCGTGCTTTCTGGCAAACTGAAACAAAACAAGAACACATGAGTCAGAGTCAAGGACAGAGGCCTCAGACGAGGGGCCCCGAGCACTGCAGGAATGGTGGTGGAAGCTGGCCTGTGGTAGCAGGCCTGCACTGTAACAAAGGCTGTGGAGAGGCACAGCCACCCTCCACTACACAAAGCTCTTAAACCCTGAAGTCCTGCCACGTGCCACAGCTTCTGCACTGGGATCCTGCAAGGTGGTCAAACCAGGAGTGCTTCATCACAGAGGCAGCACAACAAAGTCCTTAGGACTATGCATGTGGCGGGGGCAGCAGATGGTGTAGCAGTTACGTTGCTGGACTCCCACATGGCCAACTGTAGTTCGTGTCCCAGACCTGGTGGCTTGAAAATCACACCAGGCATGTGTGCATGCGTGCCCAAGATCCCGTGAGGAGAATGGAGAAGGGACTGTGGCGTGGCCATCCCACCTGGGGGGTGATTTCTCACTGTTCCTCTCACTGTCTCTGTCTGTCTCTCTCTCCCCCATGGCAAGAGCATGCACCCTAATGCAAAAACCTCTAACTAACTAACTAAAAAATAAATAAATAAAGACTCTGCATGTGGAGTAAGAAGTCAGATAGAACAGGGTTCAGACAGGTCCTGTCACTTATAAGCTATTTGGTCTAAACTCTGTACCTCAGTGGCCTCCTTTATAAAATGAGATTAATGCCCACCTCACTGAGTTGTATGGATTAAATGATTAAAAAAAAAGTATTCCATCACTGGTAATCAACAATCAAAATTAAAACAACTAGGAGAGAGAGAAGATTCTCCCACTAAAAGGAGCAGAGACTCGGAATTCTTTTCCGGTTAAAATACTGACTAGAGTATTAGTGATAGAGTAAGTCAATTACAGGCCACAAAATGTGCTTTGTGCTACAAAATTTTCCTTGCACTGAAGAAAAATCATACTCATGTAGCTCTAAGCCACACTAGATCGGACGCTGTGAGCTCTGCTCCTGATTCAGGACCACCTCTCTTTCTCCCCAAGCTCTTTGTGAAGCCTGCCCTTAAGGGGATGCTTACTCAGACTAAAGATCCTAAGGGTTTAAAAAAAAAAAATACCCTTGGGAACCAGCAGTTAGCGTAATGGCTATGTCGCTGGACTCCCACGTAGTCGACCGCGGTTCGCGTCTCGGACCCGGTGGCTTACAACTCACGCCGGGCGCGTGTGCGTGCGTGCCCAAGATCCCGAGAGGAGAATGGAGGAGAAGGGATTGCGGCGTGACCATCCCCCCTGGGGGGTGATTTCTCGCTTTCTGTCTCTATGTCTCTCTCTGTCTGTCTGGCGAGCGCACACGCCCTATAGCGAAAAACCTCTCCAAAAAAATAAATAAATAAATAAATAAATACCCTCTCCCCCTAGTAAACAGACTAAACTTAGACTTTTTACTTCAATAGGTACTTAATGGTATCTCCCCTTCTCTCTCAGCATTTTTTAAAATAAAAGCATTCAGCTCAGAACTGCCTACATGAAGTAGTTTGCTACAGAGGGTTACATCGAGGCAAGGTCCAGGGGCCCAGCACAGACGTGGATAATTCCTAGCCTCCTTTACCATAGACGCGTCAATCTGAGCCAGGAGGCGAGGGTTGTTCTGTTCCACTGCTTCCAGGCACTGGAGCATGGCGGTGACGTGGGCGTCACTTAGCAGGAAAGCAGTATCTGGGGAGAGAAAAGCTACCACGGTGATGGAGCCCAACAGAGCAAGCTTTAGCTTCCCTGTAAGGCCCTGGGAGAAGCTCAGGGAGAGAAGAAGAAGGAAAAACGGACTGAGGAGAATCACGCCACTGTGGGGAAAAGGGGAACGAGGGACAAGTAAACGTATAAGAGGCTGAAACAAGAGGTTTCGAACCCAGAAAGACCTAGATTTGAACCTGCCTCTGGGTGACTTTGACCAAGTCATCTAACCTCCTTAAACTCTGTTTCTCTAACTGGAAAACAGGCATACTAATATCCATCTCTAAGGGCTGTGGTGAGAAGTACAGTCCGACAGTGACAGGCACGCAGGAAACTCTAGGTAAGTAACTGGCAGTTTTTCTTACTGGTTTGGAAGATGGAAGTAGGTGAATACCTCAGCATAAAGTTGGATGGTATTTTAGGTGGAGGGGAAAGGGAAGACCAGATACATGTTTCTGAGTAGAATTTCTATGGCATTAGGTGAAAAATATCAGGTCATGGGGTTAGAGAGTCTTCAGAGAAATAGTGAGACGCAGGAGAGTGAGGAAGTACCTGCAGCAATCCCGACTAAGCGACCTCTACCCACCTGTGTAGAACTTCCTGATATACTGTCTGTCTCCAAGCAGAGGCCGGAGCTGGGCTGACAGACAGTGGCACTGCAAGCTGTGCTGCAGCCACAACTCTGCGACAGCCCGCTCACTCACACCGTCCGCATTGCTCTGGCCGTTCTCTTGCAAGTTGATGAACTGGGAGGCAAAGAGACAGGAGTCAAACATACACCCCGGCAGACACAGCAAGACCGAGGCCTGATGACCGGAGAACAAAATTGAGACAGGAAGGGAAGGCAGTCAGAGGTGTTTTCCTCCAGTCATCCTAGAAGACACTGAAGGAGGAGGGCAAAGGAAAGGACTCATCGCTTCACTGCTGGATTGGGCCACGGGTGAGAGACCGAGCAGTTAAGACTAGTGTGCAGCTCCCGGAGAGGACAAAGCTGCTACATCTGGCTCTTCGTGTACTGACTCCAAAGAGGCATCTGTTCTGGGGTATCCAGAGGACCTCGGCTTCTCTCATAGAGTCCTCTATTTTAGGTGCCTTCTGGTAAAGAATGCAACAAAAACTTGGAGGAAAAAATCTAGGGAAAATGCTACCAACGATTTCCTACCAACCAGAAGCCATCTGAGCACTTTTTTGGCTCTAGACGTAGCATTCTCTATTTGGAACCTCTTCCTGCTTAGCTGTTTCTAAAAGCAAAGTCAGGACAAAAAAATGTATAGATGGCAATTTCAGGCATCTTCTAACAGGAAATGACTACAGCAACATATTTCAGAAAAGGAAGTTAGAGGGCAGCCTAGTGGGAAAAATAAAGTGAGGACAAAGGATATCAACGGGCTCTGCCCTTTTCTCACAAAAAAAGGCCAATGTGACACCCTGTGATTTATCATTTAGAAACAAGTTACTTTTCCTGCCATCATCTCTGCAGTGAATCACAGTGAAACAAGACTGGCCAAGTATCTGCAAATGTTGCAGATGGGTGATGGATACTGTGGAGTTCATTTTGCTATTCTCTTCAATTCAATATATTTAACATTTCCTATAATGAGGAATTAAATATATACATTAAGTTGACAGTGATTGTTCTGGAACTAACTGTGTAACTTTGGCCAACTCACCTAACTTCCTTGAGCTCCGTTTCCCTGACTGGAAATCAGGGGTACTCTGTGGAGCTGAGAGAACAAGAGAGTAGAGTGCTACGGTGGCGGCCAACGCCAACAGAAACATGTCACATTGGCCGCCAGCGACCTCATGCTTCTTTCTAATTGGCGCGTCCTCTTCTTCTTGAACAGTTGTTAGCATATCAGTCCTGCTTTCTCTACTACTTTAGGAAACCTTTTGCCATTGGCCCTAGATTTTGAAGAGCTTCACTCTGGTTCCATACATGCAGATCTTCTGAAGACAATAAAACTTCCTCACTCCTTCCCCAGAGGAGGGAAAGTGACCTGGATCGATGGGTTTGCAAGGTTTACTTTTTTAAAGCAAATCACTCTCGCCTCCAAGTCAGTTCAGCAAGGATAATGTCATTTCCTCAGTTAATGGGAAACTTGACACACTCCATTCTAGTCTGAGAGCCTCTTCAGAAAGAACGCCAAATAACAAAGACTTATAGTTACACCCTCACCTGCCAACTCTCCTTTCACACTTACCTTCTCCACATGAAGAGCTGAGTGGGGACTGAGCCACCGGATATCTTTCACAAACTGCCAGTAATCAGCCTGGCGGCAACATACCTGCTGAGGGAATGCATGAAGTGAGCAAAACACTACCAGTTCGGACCAACCCTAGTTCTAGTGTTGACATTCGAAGGGAGAAAAAAAAAAAAAAGAGCATAAACCTCCCTTGCTTCAACAAAGATGCTCAATAGTAATCAAAGGAATACATGCAGATGTTTGTCCTTTTAAAGAATAACTACTAAAAATCATTTTCTGTTCTTTTGAACAGGTAATTCATACATATAATATAGAAGACACATAGTGAAAAAAATTCTGTTTTCTATCTATACCTTTCTCTCCACTCAATTTCCTAAAAGGTAATTCTTAAAACTGGTAAAGAGTTATTGCTGAAAGCTGGAGACAGATGTCTTTAGTTCCCACTAGAAGCAAAACCAAATAAGGAAGCAACTACTTTCCCCTGCTACCCAGGTCAGGAAAGGGCTGTATTTATAAACAAAAGAAAAGTTCAGTGCTTGACAAAGGTCTCACACTAGATGAGGCCTGAACATAGTAGCAAAATGTTTATATTACAGAAACATAATTGTTGTTTCCTGAGAATCTTTTCTGAGATTATTGGGCAGGGGTTAAAACTGAAATCTAAACCATTTTTTAAAATATAGAACTTGCACAAGTATCGGGGTCAGCAGGTGGCGTGATGGTTACAGGCGCTAGACTCCCACATGGCCAACAGCGGTTTGAGTCCTGGACCTGGTAGCTTGCTTTCTCCCTTTCTCTCTTTCTGTATCACTCTGTCCTTCTCTGGTCAAATTAAAATAACTAAGATAAAGAAAGAAATAAAGTTCAATAAAATATTCTTTTTTTTTTTTTCTTTTTTTGGAGAGGTTTTTTGCTATAGGGCGCGTGCGCTCGCCAGACAGACAGAGAGAGACAGAGAGATAGAAAGCGAGAAATCACCCCCCAGGGGGGACGGCCACGCCGCAATCCCTTCTCCTCCATTCTCCTCTCGGGATCTTGGGCACGCACGCACACGCGCCCGGCGTGAGTTTAAGCCGCCGGGTCCGGGACTCGAACCGCGGTCGACTACGTGGGAGTCCAGCGACACAGCCATTACGCTAACTGCTGGTCCCTCAATAAAATATTCTAAAAAAAAAAAGAAGAATGGGACCAGCAGTTAGCGTAATGGCTATGTCGCTGGACTCCCACATAGTCGACCGCGGTTCGAGTCCCGGACCCGGCGGCTTAAACTCACGCCGGGCGCGTGTGCGTGCGTGCCCAAGATCCCGAGAGGAGAATGGAGGAGAAGGGATTGCGGCGTGGCCGTCCCCCCTGGGGGATGATTTCCTGCTTTCTGTCTCTCTGTCTCTCTCTGTCTGTCTGGCGAGCGCACGCGCCCTATAGCAAAAACCTCTCCAAAAAAAGAAAAGAAAAAAAAAAAAAAAGAAGAAGAACTTGCACAAGTATCAAGAGATAAACCAGTTGATGGAACAAAATCAATAGCCTAGAAAATATATCAAAACTTCGGGGCCAGCCAGTGGTGTGGTAGTTAAGGCAACTGGGTCCCGTATGGCTGAATGCACAATTCTAGTCCTGGACCAGATGGCTTGACAAACACACCAGGTGCATATGCATGCATGCCCAAAATCCTGAAAGGAGAACTGAGAAGAGAGTGTGGTGTGGCTATCTCCCCAGAGGGCGCTTCTCACCTCTCTCATGTGTGCACACATGTTCGCTCCCCCCCCGTTAGTGCACACACCCTATAGAAATTTTTTAAATAGTTATTTATTTAATTTTATTTATTCATTCATTTATTTTTAATTTGACTAGAGAGACACACACAAAGAGGGAGAAAGAGAGAGAGAAAGCAAGCCACCAGGTCCAGGACTTGAACCATGGTCAGTCATGTGGGAGTGTCCAGTGCCTTAGCCACCACGCCACCTGCTGGTCCCTAGAAATATTTTTTAAGTCAAAATTTTATACCCATAACACATCTCAAAAGCTAGTGGAACTCACCTAGACTGGGAAGGTAGAAATGAAAATTGCCAAGTGTCAGACATACCTAATTTTTTGGCAATTAATATCATGAAGACCTGTAGTACTCTGGCAGCAGCTGGCAGTCTGGCTGGTGCCTACTGAGTGACCAGGGATTGGCAACAGAGGGATACTGACTCGGACATATCTCCTGGTTATGTCACTTTTAAGTGAACAGCATCTAAAATGAGTTTCCCTTCTTCAGGCAAAATTTTAGGTTTTAATAAATGATGTTTTTTGTTTGGTGAAAAAAAATACATTGGAAAATAAATGAATTATTCAAGAAATTTTGTTGAGAAAACTGGCTGGTTAAGTAGATTTATCAGGTGTTCTCAAACCAACATACCAACATAAATTTCAGCTGGATCAAAGATTTAACTACAAAAAAAAAAAAACAGAAACTATACATCCACCAAGGGGAAAAGTAAGAATACTGAATTTTCGAATTTTTTTAAATTCATGATAGAGCATGTATGTGCACACATATGATAGTGAGAGAGAGACCCATCCCCTCGACAGGGTATGTCCACACCATAATCCCCTTCCTCCTGGCTTCTAGCACGCTGGATTCTGTGCGCCTACATGCGTACCCTGTGTATTACAGACTGACTGAGCTGGGGGTTCAAAACACAGTGGTTCTGGAACCAGCAGTTAGCGTAATGGCTATGTTGCTGGACTCCCATGTAGTCGACCGCGGTTCGCGTCCCGGACCCGGTGGCTTAAAACTCACGCCGGGCACGTGTGCGTGCGTGCCCAAGATCCCGAGAGGAGAATGGAGGAGAAGGGATTGCGGCGTGAACATCCCCCTGGGGGGTGATTTCTCACTTTCTGTCTCTCTGTCTCTCCTCTGTCTGTCTGGCGAGCGCACACGCCCTATAACGGAAAAAAAAAAAAAAAAAAAAAAGAAAAAGAAAAACACAGTGGTTCTGTGGGACTCAGCTTCTCCTGAGCAGCACATGTGTCTCCTGTGAGCAGCATGAGGCGTTTCAGAGCAGGCCCACAGTATGCTGTTATTTATATAAAAATTCAGGAGGTATAGCAAAGTAAAGTATTTGTATTTATTTCTATGAACATAAAAGTTATTTGGAAGGAAATTACTAACAGTAGTTATCTATGGGATCAGAAAAGAACAAGATTTTCCAATGTATATGGTATTATGCTTTATTTTTCAACCATGTATCAGCTATTCAAAAAAATGGAATATTCTTAAGGCAAGTTAGAGTGATACACACACACACACATAGTATCATCTTAATTTTTAAAAATCATATTAATACATAGGAAAAAAAAAGCAAATCTTTTTAAAAAATCTACCGGGGCCAGCAGGTGGAGTGATGGTTAAGGGCGCTGGACTCCCACATGGCCAACCATGGTTTAAGTCTTGGACCTGGAGGCTTGCTTTCTCACTTTCTCTCTCTGTCCCTCTCTGGTCAAATTAAAATAAGCAAATAAGTAAATAAAGTTTAAAAAAAAATCTTAAAGAAGTAATCATAACAAATGTAAATAAATAAATAAATAAATAAATAAACTCTTTAAAAAATAAAAGTAAAAAAATCTACCAAAGGGCCAGCCTATATCCTGCTGGTTAATGAGGCTGGATTCCAATGGCCAACAGTGTAATGTCTCAGACCCAGTGGTTTAAAAAACCTTGCTAGGCATAAGTGTATGTATGTCTAAAATCCTGAAAGGAGGAAAAATGGAGAGGAAGGGATTGTGACTTGACTGTACCCCATGGGAAATGCTTTCTCTTTTTTAAATATTTATTTATTTATTTATTTATTTTTGGAGGTTTTTGCTATAGGGCGCGTGCACTCGCCAGACAGAGAGAGACAGAGAGATAGAAAGCGAGACATCACCCCCCCAGAGAGGATGGCCACGCCGCAATCCCTTCTCCTCCATTCTCCTCTCGGGATCTTGGGCACGCAAACGCACACACGTGCCCGGCGTGAGTTTAAGACACCGGGTCCAGGACTCGAACCGCAGTCGACTACATGGGAGTCCAGCGACATAGCCACTACGCTAACTGCTGGTCCCATTAAATATTTATTTATTTTTAAGAGATTTTTTTTTTGCTATAAGGCATGTGCACTCACCAGAGAGACAGAGAGAGTTAGAGAGACGGAAAGCAAGAAATCATCCCCCGGGGGCATGGCCACACTGCAATCCCTTCTCCTCCATTCTCCTCTCAGGGTCTTGAGCATTCATGCACACATGCATGGTATGAGTTTTAAGCTTCAGGGTTTGGGACTTGAATCGTAATCGGCCATGTAGGAGTCCAGCGATGTAATCATTATGCCATCTGCTAGTCCTAGTGCTTTCTCACTTCCTCTCTCTCTCTCTCTCTCTCTCTCTCTCTCCAGTAAACACACATGTCCTCAGGCAAATTAAAAAAAAAAAAAAAGAAAAAAAAAAAAAAAGAAACCTACCAAAATGTTAAAGAATGGTTGTTATTCGTGTCAATACGAGAGAGAGCTGGTGCCACAGCATAGCGTTTAAGGGAGTTGAATCCCACACAGCCAACCATGGTTCAAATCCTGCCAGTTTGAAAACTATGTTGGAAAAAAAAAGTTATATGTGTGTGTGTGTGTACGTGTGCACGCACATGCATGCGCACATGCCTAAAACTCTGATGGGATAGAGAACCGAAGGAAAAGAGATGGCAGCATGACTAGGCCCTGCTGTGGGGGTGCTTTCTCGCCCACACCTCTAAAGAGCAAGTGTGTCCTCTGGCAATTAAAAGAAAAAAAGATTATGAGAGATATTTACTTCTTTACCAAATTTCCAGCAAATAAAAATGTCAAGGAAAATACCACAGAGGTCTTTTTCCTTCATTGTTATTTTTTAAGTTGTGTGGTCATATTGCAAAAGCAGGTTTCTTCTTGGTGGAAAGTGAGGTATCCTTTCACTTCTACAAGCAATCTCAGGAACTGAGTGTCTTCACAGATCTAAGCAGCAGAATGTGCCTCGCTTTATGAGAGGCCTAAAAGGAAGCCTGGATGAAGGATGCTAAGGAAAATGAGATCTCTCTGAAAGTATGGTCATGAGGTATGATGTTACAACCTTCCTAAGGCCCTGAGTAGCCAAAAAATAAAATCCTCACATTCCATAACACATCCTTATGAAAGCACAGCGGAGATACGGCCAGCATGAATCACGGTATCCTTCCCCTCCCTGCAAGGGTACAACACCCAGAATAGCTTCCTAATGACGTGTAGCCTGAAACCTCTGAAAGCCTTAATCTTTAGGGAGGAAACCGAAAGAGTAAAACAAGTTCTTGACACAGGCTTTAATTCTCAGATTTCTACCAGACAGATCAAAGCAGCAATGAAATTGGCTTGGGTCTTTTGTTTTTTATTCTTTCCACTAGAGCTTGTGGTTGCTGTATGTGTGTGACTATGTCAAATTCTCCTGGTTGGCTCTGCTTCCACGTATTAACATTACTGCTGCTTTGCAAGTGACCATACACTTAGGCGTTTTTCACTCTGATAATCAGAATATCTGTGAATGCACAGATATTCACAGATATTATTACCTCCAAAAGCTATAACAAGATATGTTATCTGTGCTTTCACAGATATTATTACCTTCAATAGCTATAACAAGATATGTTAATAGCATTTCATTCACCAAACATCTTTCATTTAAGAATCTCACAGACATTACTAATTCATCATGACACATCTCCTCTTCCTTGCACAGATGGCAAAACTGTCTAACATGGTTAAGTGACTACGCTAAATGACAATGTGAAATGAGCAACAGGGCCAAGAAAAGAACCCATGTGCTATCAACACAGGAGTAATTTAACCACTAAATGCCAGCACCCCTACTCTGGGAGCTACTTTGGTCATCAGTCTGGGAAGCTTGCATTGAGTTTTTGTAAAACATGTTGGTACGACTCAAGTTTTTGGCTTAGGACACTGAGCAGACCAATGCCACAAAGTAGTACAGAGTATCGAGAGGAAGGGCGATCTCATGAAAGAAAATAAGTTTGGCTTTGATAATCTTTGGTTGGGCTGCAGGAGGATAGTCAGAAAATGAGTCACAGACAGCTAGTCTTCTAATCTAGACGTCAGCAGAAATGTCTAAGGTGGAATGGTCCTCAGTGTATGAATGATAGTTTTTAAAACATGCAAGTAGGGGACCAGCGGGTGGCGTGGTGGTTAAGGTGCTGGACTGGTGGCTTGCTTTCCCACTTTCCCTCTCTCTCTCTCTCTGTCTCTCTCTCTGGTCAAATAAAAATAAATAAATGAATAAATAAATAATTCTTTAAAAAATGCAAGCAGATGAGATAGTTTTAGGAAAATGTACAGAGTAAGAAAAGATAAGGGCATACTGCAAAATCCCATCTAAAGTCATCATCATCATCATCATCCAGGCTGGTACCATAGCCTAGTGGTTAAAGGAACCAGTCCCTGCATGGCCAACCATCTGGTCTGAATCCTGGCACTAGCAGCTTGAAAAATATGCTGAGCATGTGTATGTGTATGCCTAAAATCCCTACGGATGTAGAAATGGAGAAGAGGGGACTGTAACATGACTATGCCCCACTGCGGGTGGGGAGGTGCTTTCTCCCTCTCCCTCTTTCTCGCTGGTGAGCGCATGTTCCCTCTGGCAAATTAAAAAAATAAAAATAAAAACCCATGAAGAAGAAATTCCAATAAAAGAAATTGAGGTCAAAGTAAGACAGGGCCAGTCTATGGTGTGGTGATTAAGGTGGCTAACTCCCAATGGCCGGCCTCATGGTTTGAGTCCTAGACTCGATGGCTTGAGAAACATATCGAGTATGCTGGGCATGTCCAAAATCCTGAATGGAGGGGGGAAAATGGAGAAGAATGAATTGCTGTGTGACCATTCCCCATGGGACATTCTTTCTCATTTTTCCTTCTCTCTCTCTGTCGAGCACCCTCTGGAGGGAGGCAGGCAGGCAGGCAGGCAGGCAAGCAGGAAGGAAGGAAGGAGTAGGACAATATCCCTGTGACACCAGAAGATAATGTCATACGAGTCAAGATATGATGGTTGGGGCCGGGAGGTGGCCTGGTGGTTAAGGGTACTCACTCCCATATGGCTGGCCACGGTTTGAGTCCCGGACCTGGTGGCTTGCTTGCTTTCTCACTTTGTCTCTCTCTCTCCTCACTCTTTCCCTCTCTGGTTAAATTTTAAAAATAATAATAATAAAATAATAAAAGATATGATGATGGTCAACAGTGATGAACATAAAGCAATGTCCAAAGGAGAAATATTCACTTGGCAACACGAACATCATTTTATTTAAACTGCTAATGCAAGATCGCCAGTGGTAAAGACAGAAATAACATTTTAGTGGGTTAACTTATTTGTTTTGCAAATTCCAATGTTCTTTTTTTTTTTTTTTTTTACAAAACTACTTGTAATTGGAAACCACCTATTAACTACTCATGTTAACCCTCCTCATTTCTTTTCACTTCTTGTTTTCACTAGTCACTTCTGTACTTGCTAGAGTTTTCACATGTATTTTGAGGATGAATTCTCACTACCCCTGCAAAGAAAACATCTAATTTTTCCCCCTATCAATAATTTGAAGTAAAGATAACAACAAAAATCTAAACTTAGTCAAAAAGGTGAAAATTCTAATTTAAAGAGAATCAGAGGAAGAATTGATGAGTTTGCATCAGGAAACAAACACTAATTCTAAATACATCAACTTCATCAAGCCTAAGCAATGAATTATCACTGGATCACACTGGCTTCTAGGCAAAAGGATTGATAATCCAAAGCAAAGTACATTTAATGCAACTGATCATGTGGACTTTCACCTTTCTCTGTAGAAATATTTTCTGAATGAAAGCCAGAGACTGATTAATGTGCTTTTGCCTTGGTTCTTTTTCTTCCTTTATTCTAGCTATTTTTTCAAAATGGCATGACATGGGGCTAGTAGGTGCCACAGTGGTTAAGGCGCTGGACTCCCACACAGCCAACCACAGTTCAAGTCCTGGCCCCAGAAGCTTGAGCATCATGCCAGGTGTGATTGTGCATACATGTATGTGCCCAAAATACCGAGAGAAGATCGGAGAAGGAGGAGTTGCAGCATAGTCATGCCCCTAGAGAGTGATTTCTCACTTTCTCTTTCTGTCTCTCTGGGGAGTGTGCATGCCCTATAGCTAAAATCTATTTAAAGAAAAGGGGGGGTGGGGGTTATGACTTTAAACCAAAACTAAGATTCAGAAGAAACAGCTGCCCAACTGTGGATGGCTAAAAGTGATCCTCCAAGATGTCCAACCACAAATTCCTAGAACCTATGGCCAAAGAGACTTTGTAGATGCGATTAAATGAAGGATCTTGAGATGGGAGGATTATGCTGGATTGTTCAGGTAGGCCCACTGTAAATTACAAGGGTTCTTCCAGGAGGGAGGTAGGAAAGATCATAGGGAGAGAAGATGATGTAAAAGCAATGATTCCAAAATGTCATGCTGCTGGCTTTGAGATGGAGGGCAGGGCCAAAAGCCAAAAACTACAAGAAATAATGCTATAGAAGCTGGAAAAGGCAAGGAAAGGTATTTACTCCTAGAGTCCCCAGAAGGAGTACAGCCCTGCAACTTGGTTGCGACCTAGGGAAACCCATTTCGTACTTCTGATCTCAAGAATTGTAAGGTAATTGGGGGCCAGCAGGTGGTGCAGTGGTTAAGGCGCTGGACCCCACGTGGGCTGGACGGTGGTTTAAGTCTTGGACCCAGCAGCTTGAAACTAAGGCCAGGCATGTGTGTGTAGATGCCCAAAATTCTGAGAGGAAAATAAAGTAAATGGGAGAATGAAGGAAAAGGAATTGTGGCATGGCCAGCTCCTCAGAGGGTGATTTCTCACTTGTCTCTCAAGTGTCCTATAGAAAAAAATCTCTCTCAAAAAAAAAATTGTAAAGTAATAAATACGTGCTGATTGATGTCTTTAAGTTTATAATCATTTGTTACAGAAGTAATAGGAAACTAATAAACTAACTTAAACACTTGATCCTGACTTGCTGTTCTACCCAGAAAATTATCCATTCCATTGACATCAATGGTGTATCAGATACTAAGTGAAATATTTCAGATACAAATAAATGTATTAAGTCACAGTCCTGCTCTCAAAAGCTCAGGAACCAGAGCCAGCAGGTGGCATGGTGTTTCAGTTGCTGGACCCCCACATGGCCAACCACAATTTGAGTCCTGGACCTGGCAGCTTGAAAATCACACCAAATGTGTATGAGTGCATGCCCAAAATCCCAAGAGGAGAAAGCAGGAGAAATTGCAGCGTGACCATTCCCCCGGGTGGGGGTGATTTTTTAACTTCCTCCTCACTGTCTCTCGAGTGAGCACGTGAGCCCATGGCACAAAAAAAAAAAAAAGAAAGAAATAAAGGAAAGAAAAGAAAAATGAGACTAGGAGGTGGTATGGTACTTAAGGCACTAGACTCCAACATGGCCAACTGTGGTTCGAATCCCAGACCCAGCAGCTTGAAACTTATGCCTAGGCATGTGTGCATGTATGCCTAAAACTCCAGGAGGTGAAGGGAGGAGAAGAGACTGCAGCATGACCACCTCTGTTGGGAATGATTTCTTACTTCCCCTCTATCTCTCTGTCTCTCTGTCTGGCGAGCAAACATGCTCTATGGCAAAAGCCTAAAACCACACCAAAAAAAAAATAAAAAAAGGTTCACAACCAACCTAATGCAACTGCTTCTTGTGAACAGGGAACTGAAAAAAGGGTTTTACATACCTGGTCGTGGATGAGCCCGTGATAGAGAATGCTCTGCATGTCCCTGCAAAGCCGTTCCAGGCCACCATACTTGGACCAAACGTTGGGGCTGTTGGCTGACACCAAACCCTCCACAGTAGTCTTCAAATTACCCAGCAGCTGCCAGTGCTCCCTCCTGCAAGGGCATCAATTATGACAATGATCAGTTAACTTTGTTGTACCTGATCCTGACCACGTCAAAGAAAGTCGAAGCTAAGGAGCCTCTGGCCCTACATCCTAGCATTGTCTTCCCTATTAATTTTTCACTTGGGCTTAAGATTTAAATCTTAGAAGATTAAAGTCATAAAAACTACTAAGATTAAAAGCAAAAAAAAAAAAAAAAAAAACCACTTCACATTAATGGCATCTTATGCTTTGTAAAGTGATTTTCATCTACTGTAACATCATTCAGTTCTCACAGAGGTAGACTATAACCCTATGTTATAAGAGGATGACACATTAAGGTCCATTTCTGATCAATGACAGTACACGGGCAGTATATGAAAAGGTTATGGCAGCTGTGCAAAACCAGAAATCTTTTTCAAAAAAAAACAAACAAAACAAAACCTTTTTATTCACTATACTTCTAAGCACCAAGTACAATAAACGGAAGGACAGAAAATGCTTCTACATTTACCCATACACAACTATGAATAAGAATATAAACTGCGGGACCAGCAGATGGTGCAATGGCTCCGTAACTGGACTCCCATGTAGTCAACTGCAGTTCAAGTCCTGGACCTGGTGGCTTAAACTCATGCAGGGAACATGGATGTGCGTGCCCAAGATGCCCGAGAGTAGAATGGAGAAGGGACTGCAGCGTGGCCATACCTCCCTGGGGCGGGGGGGGGGGGGGGGGGTGATTTCTCACTTTCTGTCTCCTCCTTTCTGGCGAGCACATGCGCCCTATAGCAAGAAAAAAAAAAAAACTCTCAAAAAAAAAAAAAAAAAAAAAAAAAGAATATAGGGACCAGCAGTTGGCGTAATGGCTATGTCGCTGGACTCCCATGTAGTTGACCTCAGTTCGAGTCCTGGACCCAGTGGCTTAAACTCACGCCGGGTGCATGTGCGTGCATGCCCATGCCCAAGATCCTGAGAGGAGAATGGAGGAGAAGGGATTGCAGCATGGCCATCCCCCAGGGGGAGTGATTTCTCGCTTTCTCTCTCTCTGTCTCTGTCTTTCTGGCGAGCGCACGTGCCCTATAGCAAAAACCTCTCCAAAAAAAAAAAAAGAATATAAATTGCCCTGGGTCAGCAAGTGGCATGACGGTTAGGGCTCTGGATCCCACATGGACAACTCCACAGTTCAAGTCCTGGACTGGCAACCCGAGGGACATGCTAGGCACATGTACGTATGTGCCCAAAATCCTTGGAGGAAAAGAGGTTGTGGCATGGCTATCCCCCCTGGGTCGGTGATTTCTCACTTCCTCTCTCTGCATCTCTCTGTCTATCTCTCCAGTAAGTACATACCCTATGTCAAAAATCTAAAAAAGAAAAAAAAAATTAAATAATACAAATTACCCATGATTTTTTCCTTCATGATTTTTAAGCTAAAATTGAGACTAAATTGTTTTAGGTTTGCATTGAGTCACTCTGGCATATGTTCCCAAACCAGACAGTAGCTCACATCCTAGATCACTGAAGTACACTAGTGAAAAAATGAAAAAATTGCTACCCTAGCTGATCTTCAAAGTTCCTCTTAAACCCCACCATTTTCGTGTCACAGCTTCCAATCCTACTCAAACCCAACTACAATTGAGAGAAAAGAGCTGGAGATACTGAATCAAACTGGAGAAGGAAAACTTGAAGAAAGGAAGTGGGAAACTCCTAATTTTTGGTCCCGAATTGTTATCTTGCACACTTTACCTTTCCTTCCATCTCTTACAGAATACTACTTCCACTTTTTACGGACAATCATGGAAACAGCAATCATTTCTTCAGGGAACTTTTATTATAATTTTATATCATTTGGGACCAGAAGTTGGCATAACGGCTATGTTGCTGGACTCCCATGAAGTCGACTGCAGTTCGAGTCCCAGACCCAGTGGCTTAAACTGATGCCAGACGTGTGTGTGTGCATGCATGCCCAAGATCCCAAGAGGAGAATGGAGGAGTAGGGATTGCGGAGTGGCCATCCCCCCGGGGGGTGATTTATCGCTTTCTGTCTCTCTGTCTCTCTGTCTTTCTGGCGAGCGCACGCACCCTATAGCAAAAACCTCTCCCCCCAAAAAAAAAAAATTGTATATCATTTAAAAGCCTAGAGGGGTGGGAGGGTCCTGAATTATAATAGAATCCTTTCTAATTCTATCAGTACTCAAAACTAAACTCTTCTGTACATTTTGTACAGTGTCTCGGCTGCTTTAGGGAAGTGAATGAGTGGGGCCAGCAGGTGATGTAGTGGTTAAGGCACTGGACCCCCACATGGCCAAATGTTGTTCGAGTCCTAGACCCAGTGGCTTGAAACTCACACCAGGCACATGTGCATGCGTGCCCAAAACCCAAGAGGAGAATGGAGGAGAAAGGATTGTGGCATGGCCATCTCCCAAGAGGATGATTTCTTGTTTTCTGTCTCTTTGTCTTTTCAGTGAGCACATGTGCCCTATAAAGCAAAGATCTCTCAAAAAAAAGAAAAAAAAAAAAAAAGGAAAATGGATAAGTGAGGTAAAGGCAGGCAAATAAAATCTACAAATAAAATAAAATGGATAGGGCCATCTCATGGCATGGTGGTTAGGGCAGCTGGGTCCGATATGGCTGAATGCACAGTTCGAGTCCCATACCCAGAAACTTGAGAAAACATGCTGGGGGTATGTGCATGCCAAGCCCAAAACTCCCTAATGGAGGGAGAATTGAAGAAGGAATTGAAGTATGACCTTCCCCATAGGGGGTGCTGTCTCACTTTCTCTTTCTGTCTCTCTCCAGAGAGTGCAGGAACCCTCTGGCAAATTAAAAAAATAAACAACAACAACAACAAAAACAATAAGAATGAAGCTAGGCATGATACAGGAGTGTCATTTAAAAAAGGAAGGCCAGATGGAACTTTGGTCTTTTGTTTTGGCAGCCTTGCGACTAAGAATTTATTCAATTGGGAAACACCAAGTTATCCTAGCCTCATGGTATATATTTGAGTTACCAGACTTTGCTTATTCTATTTCTATTCCAGTCCTGAGAAATAGCTCAAGAAGACGAAAACTCACACAGGACTGAGGTCACTAAAGTGTCATTCACTGCTCTACTATGAGAAACGGCCATCACAGAGGCCAACTGATTGCCAACTTTTGCTCAGTGAGTGCATCCCCTGCGCTTCCTCAGGGATGAGAACCTCTGATCTGCTCCGACTGACACAATTTTCACATTCCAGCAGGTTACGATCAAGTCCAACAGGCCTGAGAGCCAGTCTGGCCCATCAGGTGACTCTACATATCTGCGTTCTGATTCATTCTGCACTGATCTGACAAGGCTAACAGTCAAAAGACATCAAGAGGGAACCAGCAGTTAGCGTAATGGCTATGTCGCTGGACTCCCACGTAGTCGACCGCGGTTCGTGTCCCGGACCCAATGGCTTAAAACTCACGCCGGGGGCGTGTGCATGCGCGCCCAGGATCCCGAGAGGAGAATGGAGGAGAAGGGTGCAGCGTGACTATCCCCCCTGGGGGGTGATTTCTCGCTTTCTGTCTCTCTCTGTCTGTCTGGCTAGCATACGTGCCCTATAGCGAAAACCTCCCAAAAAAAAAAAAAAAAAAAAAAAAAAAAAAGACATCAAGATAAATCCCAAAAACCAACATCAAGTGCCCTAGCATCCTAGGGCTTTGATTCAAAATTTATAAAAAGACCAATGAAATTCCAGAAACTCTGAGCATTCAGATCTAACTTCCTCTGAACAAAGCTACAGAACTTCTCTTCCCAAGAAAGTGTCCCTGAGATGCCAAAG
Organism: Tupaia tana; assembly: GCA_026018925.1. NCBI lineage: Eukaryota > Metazoa > Chordata > Mammalia > Scandentia > Tupaiidae > Tupaia > Tupaia tana. Next base: position 28,616,771 of record JAKSZU010000020.1, on the reverse strand, counting down.
CTACAAAATAAATGTGGTTCTTATTCTAAGATAGTTGGAACAATCTATACTTGGCTGTGTCTCCAGAAGAAAAATAAACTTTTTTTCTAATCTGCTGTTAAAGCAGCTGGCTGACCACATGATTCAAGTCTCAGACCCAGAGGCTTGAAAAACACTCTGGGTGGGTGTGCACATGTGCATGCCCAAAATCCCGACAGGAAGAAAGATGGAAGAGAAGGGGCTGAGACACGTCTATGCTCCATGGAGGATGCTTTTGCTCTTTCCCCATACTGTCTGTCTCTAGTGAGCACACATGCCCTCTGGAAAAATCTTTAAAAATAAATAAAATTTCATTTCATAGTCTGTTTAGCACCTTTATCTTTTTTTAAAAAAAAAAAGTATTTATTTATTTATTTATTTAAAGGGGGGGGGGGAGGTTTTTGCTATAGGGCGCGTGAGCTCGCCAGAAAGACAGAGACAGACAGACAGGCAGAGAGAAAAAAAGAAATCAACCCCCAGGGGGATGGCCACGCCGCAATCCCTTCTCCTCCATTCTCCTCTTGGAATCTTGGGCATGCACACACATGTGCCTGGTGTGAGTTTTAGCAACCGGATCTGGAACTTGAACCATGGTTGACTATATGGGAGTCCAGTGACATAGCCATTATGCCAACTGCTGCTCCCTTGTCTTTTCTTTCTTTTTTTTCTTTTTCTTTCTTTTTTTTTTTTTTTATAAGTTTTACTAGAGAAAGACAGAGAGAGAGAAAGGAGGAGAGTGAGAAAGCAAGCCATCAGTTCTGGGACTCGAACCATAGGATCCTTTGCTTTAGTGATATAATTATCATTTTCAAAGAGTTGAAATATTAAATTCAGTTGAAGCCCATACAGTGGTTGGATTCATCTAATTATGCCTGAATCTTAGATGCAAGTAAACAGATCACCATGGAGAAATCAAATATCCTTTCACTATTCTTTAACCACATTTCAGCAGGTAAGGTCAGTTTTTCCTAGGTTAAACCTGTTTGGTAATAATTATTTGGATGGTATCCCCAAGTGCTCACATGGAACCTTTCTCTGGGCACAATCAAAACCTTTCAAGTATATTAGGCTCAAAGCAGCTCTTGGTAGAGCCACTTGTACAAATTTTAAGCATGTTCTCCTTTGATCCCCATAAATGAAAAGCATGGCTTTCTAAACACCTCACTCTATGCCAAGGAGGAACAAGACCTGAGTGGCAAGGGACAGCAAACCCCACTGAATCACTTTTACCAACTCTCGGTAAAGTCAGTCTCAGAATAAAGTCCCCTCTGTCTTCTTTGCGAGCATCTTCACCATATTCCTCCTTTACAGAGAAGTAGGAATTGCTTAAGTGACTCAAATAAAGATATATGAGGAAAAATAGTTTTCCTAAATGCCATCTCTGTATTAAGTCTGCCAAATTATAAGTGACACTCAAGAGTATAACAAAAAAATTTAGAAGTGTGTTTTTTGTTTGTTGGTTGGGTTTTGCTGTTGTTGTTTTATTTTTTATTGCCACAGTGTGGGTACACTTACCAGAAACAGAAAGAGAGAAAGAGAAAGCATCCTGTTAACCACAATAATCCTTCTTCCTCCATTTCTCCACCCTGTCAGGATTTGGGGCACATATGTGCAAACACCCGGCTGTTTTTTTCAAGTAGCTGGGACTCCACCCAGGTGGGATCCAGTTTCCTATGCACCATGCCTAATTGCTGCATGACAGGCCAACCTGACAAACACTATTTTTTTAAAACAAAGTAGCATAATGGAGCCTTTTTAAAAAGTAGCATAATGGAGCCAGCAGGTGGTGCAGTGGTTAAAGTGCTGGACTTCCACATGGCCAACTACAGTTCAAGTCCCAGACCTGGTGGTTTGCTTTCTTTCTCTCTCTCCTCTCTCTCTCTGGTGAGCACACACGCCCTATTGCCAAAATTTTTAAATAATAATAACAAAATTAAAATAAATAATTTTTAAAGAAGCGTGTTATTTTAAAAAAAAATAGTATACTGATAACTAAACTATGACCAAAATATAACCAATTACTAGGAATAAGATAAATAGTAAGCATAAGTGCTATGCAACTGAAAAGTGAGAGTCAATCTAAGAAATGTATATTGGGTTATATGTGTTGGAGCTAGCCTCAAAGCACACTGGTTAAGCGCCATACACGGAGCTGAGATCCTACATGGCCAACCAGAGCTGAAATCCTGGCACCAGAAGCTGGATAAACATACTGGGGGAAACACATTGGTTTTGCTTGCCCCAAATCCTGATGGGATGGAGAAATGGAGGAAAAAGGCCTAGAGAATGACCACATCTCATTGGGGGTTCTCTCTCTCTGGCAAGCACTTGTGCCCTCAGGCAATTTGAAAAAAAAAATTATATATTGGCATATCTTCAATTCCCAAATACTCTTCCTAGTGGTAAAAGGAAACAGTTCAGCTTAATCTCATATCACTTCCAAAGCATGCTATTTATCTGAAATGGGTCACAGTATCATCACCTGAGCTCATAATTGAAGATCAGGTTGTTCCTGAAGTAGGGGAGAGAGGTATGCTAGCTACATGATGGAATATCATAAAAGATTACAATTTTTGATCAAAAAGAGTTTCCAAAACTAATGATAGTATGTTTAAGTATAAAAAGCAGAATGGAAAATCACATTTATCATCTAAACATAAAAATGCTGAAAAGATGGGACCAGCAGATGGTGTGGTTATGTTGCCAGACTCCCACATGGTCGACCATGGTTCGAGTCCCGGACCTGGCAGCTTCAAACTCACACTGGGCACATGTGTGTATGTGTGCCCAAAATCCCAAGAAGAAACTATAGGAGAAGAGATCGTGGTGTGGCCATCCACCCTGGGGAATGATTTCTCACTTTCTGTCTCTCTGACTCTTCAGTAAGCATACACACCCTATAGCAAAAAACCTCTCCAAAAAATACATACATAATGAAAGGAAGTATGTTAACAGTGGTTACCTTTGATGATATTAAGAAATGTGGGGAACCAGCAGTTAGCGTAACGGCTATGTCGCTGGACTCCCACGTAGTTGACCGCGGTTCACGTCCCGGACCCGGTGGCTTAAAACTCACGCCGGGCGCGTGTGCGTGCGTTGCCCAAGATCCCGAGAGGAGAATGGAGGAGAAGGGATTGCAGCGTGACCATCCCCCCTGGGGGGTGATTTCTCGCTTTCTGTCTCTATGTCTCTCTCTGTCTGTCTGGTGAGCGCACGCGCCCTATAGCAAAAACCTCTCAAAAAAAAAAAGAAGAAGAAATGTGAAGAAGAGGGAAATCGTTTAGGCCTCTCCTGAGAATGACTAACAACTACTGTAATAAAGACTCAGGAATCTGGGGTCAGCCAGTGGCATGGTGGTTAAGGCAGCTGGATCTCACATGGCTGACTACACAGTTTGAGTCCCAAACCTGGGGGCTTGAGGGACACCAAGCACATGTGTGTGGCCCAGAGTCCCAGAAGAAATGGAAGAGAAGGGACTGTGGAGTGATCATCCCCCATTGGAGGATGATTTCTTAGTTTCTCTCTCTCTTTTTCTGTCTCTGGCAAGAGCACCCTATAGCAAACATTTTAAATAAGTTTAAAAAAAATTTTTAATAAATTTTCATTTATTACAAAATGATTAAAAGAAAAAAGAATCAGTAATATGAACAAAGCAAACAAGAAGTTGAAAAGCACCACAAAGAATTTTTTAAATACTCAATTACCTATCAAGGGCTTCTTATACTGTAAGATTGCGGTCAGGCAAGCCCTGGAGACTTTTAATGCCAGAGAGCACTTCCCACAAGAAGTAATGGGTTTCCCCTTAGGGTGGGGAAAAACATAAATAACATACTGGTTGGTCACACTGGTAGCAAGACTACCACATTTAATTTGTGTTTAATATTCTTATCTGGCTATATAGGTTTTTAATTATACAGTATCTAACTTATAGACTATGTGGTTAAATTGTTATATTGCTTCTAAAATCAATAATATGGTTATAGAAAAAGCATACTTGACTTTATCTTGTAGTCTCAGTCCTGGGGCCCCGAGAAGAACCTAACCATTGACTAATCCCATCCTTTTTGTTGTTGTTATTTGGGTTATTGCCATAGGGATGTCAGAGAGAGTCAGAGACCATGAGAGGGAAGGTAAGAATCACCCCCCAGGAGAGATGGCCACACCACAATCCCTTCCCCTCCGTTTTCCTCCCAGAATTTTGGCCATGCATGGATACAAGCCTAGTATGATTTTCAAGCCCTCAGATCTGGGACTAGAACCATGGCTGACCATGTGGGAGTCCACACCTTAACTACCACTGAACTGGCTGGCCCCTAGTCTCATCCTTCTAGTGGCTGATGGCAGAATCTTTTTTTTTTTTTTTTTAAGTTTACTTCTTTCTTTCATAAAGATGAGAGAGAAAGGGAGAGAAAGATAAGCACCCTCCACAGGGCATGCCTCTCCCTAACATAAAAATCACTTCTGGCCAGCAAAACCATTGTCATATGTGTCCCACGTGTACAGGTAGACCCAGAGACTGAGTCTGCAACCTTCCACATGGCTCCGGCATTATTTGAGTGGCATGTTACTGCTACGCCACCCAGCTGGCCCTACTGGCTGACAGCAGAGATTAAGCAATACTTTGTAACTTCACATCTATTCAACAAATGTCTCACCAGTCATAGGTGCAGTGGGGGGAGGCCTTCAACAAAGTTCGTGGAAAATGTATATAGATTTCAAAAATGTTTTGCACCAAAATAAACTTATACTTTAATTCCACTTTCCCATGAACTTTCTGAAGTATTCTTTTTTTTTCTTTTTTTTGGAGAGGTTTTTGTTATAGGGCTCGTGCATTCGCTAGAAATACAGAGAGAGAGAGAGAGACAGAGAAAGCAAGAAATCATCCCCCAGGGGGGATGGTCACGCCGCTATCCCTTCTCCTCCATTCGCCTCTCAGGATCTCGGGCACGCACCCACACACACCCGGCGTGAGTTTAAGCCACCGGGTCCGGGACTCAAACTGCGGTCGACTACATGGGAGTCCAGCGACATAGCCATTACGCTAACTGCTGGTCCCGAGGTGATCACTTCTTAACCAGGTAACAGTCAGCAGGACCCCAGCATTTCCAAAGGTTTATAAAACTGCCTTACTATTAGTTCTTTTTCATTTGAGTGCTTTTGAGAAGAAAGTAATAGAGCCCTATGTTGTTCCACTTCTGCTCTCCAAGACCATAATGGGGAAGAAGGGATTGCAGCGTGACCATCCCACCTGGGCAGTGATTTTTTGCTTTCTGTCTCTCTCTGTCTTTCTGGTGAGCGCATACGCCCTACCTCTTTTTTTTTTTGAGAGGTTTTCGCTGTAGGGCACATGCGCTCGCCAGACAGACAGAGACATAGAGACAGAAAGCGAGAAATCACCCCCCAGGGGGGATGGCCACGTCGCAATCCCTTCTCCTCCATTCTCCTCTCGGGATCTTGGGCACGCACGCACACGCGCCCGCCATGAGTTTTAAGCCACCGGGTCCGGGACGTGAACCGCGGTCGACCACGTGGGAGTCCAGCGACATAGCCATTACGCTAACTGCTGGTTCCCCCTACCTCTTAAAAAAAAAAAAAAAGAATTGGTCACCTTTTCAGTCCTGTAATCCAGAAAGGTTCCTGTGAGTTTCACTGGCAGAGACTATGGCCCAACGAACTTTCAGAACTAGTTTGCCAAGTTCCTATTTCATTATAAAATTTATAATCTCCTTTAATAATCTGTCCTTCTCCTAATCAAGTACGGATTAAACTTCAAGTGAACAGAGCCAGAGGAAGTAAAAACATGTAAGGACGCTGCTGTAGTTGTCTCCAGAAAAGTTCAGATTAAAGTCTATAATAGCACTTGTCCAAATGACATTAGTTGAACTTCCTGGGATGCTGGAAATAGTCTACATCTGAGCTGTCCAATATGGTAGCCACCAGTCACTGTGGCTATGAAGTGCTTGCTATCGGCGTGGTATACCTAAGGAGCTGAAATACTAAACTTTAAGTTTAAATTACTACATGTGGTTAGTGGCAATCATTTTGGACAGAGCATATCTAAAATCGCTCTGGTAGGTTGGTAAAAATCTGTGGAAGAAAGATTTAAAAAAAAAAAAAATGAAAGAGGGGTAGTGGTTAAGGTGATGGACCCCCATGTGGTAGAGTCCTGAACCCAGAAGTTTGAAACTCCAGCTGGGCCTGGACCCAGCAGTCTGAAACTCAGGCCGGGGATTTCCAAATGTTTCTAAAACTGCCTTACTATGAGTTCTTTTTCATTTGAGTGCTTTGAAATGCGTGCATGGCCAAAATCCCAAGAGGAGAATGGAGTAGAAGGAACTGTGGCATGGCCATCCCTGGTTGGGGGTAGGGGGACACTTCTCGCTTCTGTCTCTTTGTCTCTGTCTCTCCAGCAAGCGCGCATGCCCTATAGCAAAAAACTCTCAAAAAAATTAATTTAAAAATTTTTAAGTGGAAGTGACAGAGTTATAAAAAGCAGATTCAGCTGAGGAGAGCGTATACAGAGAAAAGCTGCAGGTATAGTGCTCTTCAGTCAGCTGAAACACCCTAGCCCTCCTGGGTTCTGACAATAGCAGTTTCTCCAAAATCTTTGCGAGTTTATTTTTATCCTTTTTAAAATTTTCAGAGGGTGAGTATACTTGCTGGAGAAAAAGAAAGGGAAAGTGAGAAGCATCCCCCATTCAGGATTGTCATACTGCAATTCCATCTTCTTCATTTCTCCCTCCTTTTGAGTTTGCAGGCACATATTCCCAGAATGTTTTTCAAGCCTTCAAACCCAGGACTGGAACTGTGCAGTCGACCCTGTGGGATCCAGCCACCTTAACCACACCACTGGCTGGTCTATTTCTGGGTTTTTTTGTACTAGTAACTGAACTAGTAGACTGTTTAAATATCATCCTGCTGGGACCAGCAGTTACCGTAATGGCTATGTTGCTGAACTCCCACGTAGCTGACCGCGGTTTGAGTCCCAGACCCGGTGGCTTAAACTCACACTGGGCGCGTGTATGTGCATGCCCAAGATCCCCAGAGGAGAATGGAGGAGAAAGGATTGCGGTATGGCCATCCCCCCTGGGGGGTGATTTCTCGCTTTCTATCTCTCTTTCTGGTGAGCGTGCACACGCCCTATAGCAAAAACCTCTCAAAAAAAAATAAATAAATAAAAACATCCTGCTTTGCTATCAGTTCTATATAAACTGTCAACACCTAGTATGATGAAAGGAAAAAGAAAAAGAAGAATAGGAAATGAAGATAAATGTAAAAAGAAGTGAAACTGAATAGGGAGGAAGGGAATAAAAAGCGCTTTCAATGATATCACCACAGGCACCTGTGCCCAACCCTAAGCAGCATGACCAAATTTTTAATGTTTCTATGTCTTGAATGATTTTTTTTTTTTTTTGAGAGGTTTTTGCTATAGGGCAGGTGCACTCACCAGAAAGACAGAGAGAGAGAGACAGAAAATGAGAAATCACCCCACAGGGGGGATGGCCACGCCGCAATCCCTTCTCCTCCATTCTCCTCTCAGGATCTTAGGCACACACACACACACACACACACACACACACACACACATGCCCGGCATGAGTTTAAGCCAGCGTGTCTGGGACTCAAACCGCGGTGGACTACATGGGAGTCCAGTGACATAGCCATTACTCCAACTGCTGGTCCCTTGAATGAATATTCATTAACACCAACTATGTGTCAGTCATTATGCTAGGCACGGTAATTACCATGGCTAAAGAGGAAGAGTCCCCATCTTTCAAGATATTCTGAATGAAAAGGAAGAAACTGGCACTTACATGATTGCTATGAAGTGAAAAGTGCTGCCATAGAGAAAGAAAAGGACAGTTCAGGGATGCCCTTTAAAGGAGAATCATTTAAAGAATGACTAAGAGCTGTCCAGGCAAAGAGAAAGGTATTGCGGGGAGTGTAGAGAGACAAGAATGAGACTATTGAGCAAGATGTGAATTAGTAAAAGCAATAGTTTTGCAGCTGAAAACTTGATTAGGACAAACTTATAGACTGAATACTGGGGTAAGGAGTTTTGACTACTCTATTTTCAATGAGAAAACAACTGAACATCTCTGAGCAAAAAATATATAGTAACTGTTCTTGAAAAATTAAGCTAGTAGCACCATGTAGACTCTCTGAAACTGGGAAACTAAATTTAGACTGAAAGATTATTAGGTTACTATTAATAAAATAATCCTTGGGACCAGCAAATGGCGTGGTGGTGAAGGTGCTGGACACTCCCACATGGCCGAACGTGGTTTGAGTCCCAGACCTGGTGGCTTGCTTTCTCACTTCCCCTCTCTCTCTCTCTCTCTGTCTGTGTGTGTGTGTGTCTGTCAAAATAAAAATAAATGAATAAATAAAATTAAAAATAAAATAATACCCAATGAGATAATAAGGGTCTGCAGTGAACATGTTGGATATATCTGTCCAGAATTTATGTCTCTTTATTTTGGTAACAGAACTCTGATTTTCCACAGAGGAACCACTTCACTACTACTCACTTTGGTCCAAAAAGTTCCCAGAAGTTCTGATCCTAGGCCTAACTGGGCAGCAAAAACAGAAATATAACTCAAGTCAATTCAAAAAAAGCCCCAGAATTTTTACTTTTGCTGGAGCTATTGAAACTACCTCTTTTGTTGTTGGTGAGATTGCTAAACTTAGAGTACGAAGTGTTATATCCTATAGAAAAGCTTGCCTGAAATTGAAATTAACACATCAAGAAGCAGAACCCAGAGAGAGGGAAAAAGTCTCTCTTTTTTAATTTATTTATTATCATCATAATCTTGTTTATATTACATTGAATAGCATATAACTTTACAGTGTATTACATTTCTTTTTCCAGAGGGAATGCCATGCATGTCAGTCAATACAGAGACATTAAAATCCCCACTTCGTCATTCAATATCTTTTCATTATTTTTCCCGATCATTATTATTATTCCAATTATTTTTTAACCAGTCAATCACTATTTCTCACTTTGCTTGTAAAAGGACTTTACCCAATATGAAATACTTCTCAGACCAAACCACTTGAGAATACTATACACGTCATCATCAACAGGTAATAAACCATATCTGTGTCCTACTAATTTCATGCCTCTCTATCTGTTCTCTTGATATCTTGAGAGGGAAAAATTCTTGACTTTGAGCATCTAGATATGACTATTCTTGAACCAATAGTACACCCTGGATCTTTTTTTTTTTTAAGAGAGCTTTTTGTTATATGGCACATGTGCTCGCCAGAGAGACAGAGACAGAGAGCAAGAAATCACCCCTGGGGGGATGACCATGCCACAATCCCTTCCCCTCCATTCTCCTCTTGGGACTTTGGGCACACATGCACACCCACCCAGTGTGAGTTTTAAGACACTGAGTCCAGGACTCGAACCGTGGTCGACCATGTGGGAGTCCAGCGATATAACCATTGCACCATCTGCTGGTCCCACCCTCTGGATTTTTAGTAACATAAATCACTAATTATACTTGGAAATGGAGAGAGAAAGGCGGCTTCAAGGGAAAAATCATCAACAAAATTCATAGAACCTACTGACTGCTTGCAGAAATATCAAATTTCACTTTGAGGCTCTGACTTGGTTGATAGAGTGGAAAATGCCTTTAAGTAAGAGAAAAACAGAAGAGGTTTTGATCAGAGGAATGAGCTTACTTTGGAGACTAAAGTACCTCACTACTTGAATTCTGACTCTGTCTGGATCACCACCCCAGGAAAGCTGACCAGAGCATGCACCTGAGTCTCAGAAGGAGACTGCACAACCCAGGGGAGTACAGGATGACAGAGCAACGCTGGAAAGGTGACTACTGGTTCCTTTAAGGTCGTCCACATTTTTTTCTATGACAAATGTGTCATGACTTTCCCAACAATCCAATAGTTTCACCGAACAACCTCCAGTGGCTAGTGGCTAAAGTGGCTAGATCCCACATGGCCAACTGTGCGGTTCTAGTTCCAGATCTAGCTGCTTGAGAAACACATCAGATGCATGTGCATGCGTGCCAAAACTTGTGAAAGCAGGGAGAAATGAGAAGAAGGATTGTGGAATGACCATTCTCCACTGGGGGCAGGGAGAGATTGCTTTCTCAGCTTCCCTTTCTCTATCTCTCTGGTCTAAGTGCACATGCCATCTGGCAAAATTAAAAAAAAAAAAAAAAGTTAAGTATTATCCCTAAGCAGTACAGCATTTTTTGCTAGAGTGATAGCTGGATGGAAACAACAGAGGAACCTGTGACATCACTACCCTCATCGGATAGAGACCAATACCCTAATCTCCATGCTGCTCAATTTAGGGTCACAGAAAGAGAAAGAACAAGCTATACCACTGCAAATAATATAACCTGTGGACCACACGCCCACTCTGTTTCAAGAAAACTGGGGTGGATGGAAGTAGACATTATTTTGCACTTTGCAGATACCAGGCACCCTGTGAAGAGCCTCATGTACATTATTTAATTGAATCCTTACAACCTCCCAATCAGAAAGTTACTCTTCATATTCTTCCTATTCAAACAGAACAAGTAACTTACTTGACCAAACCAAGTTAAGCCAAAGAGCTAGGATTCAAATGTAGGTCTACCTGGTTTTAATGCTCATGCACGGGGACCAGCAGATGGAGTAATGCTTACATCACTGGACTCCCACTTAGTTGACCACAGTTAGAGTCCCAGCTTAAACTCACAAGTGCGTGTGTGCCCCAGATCCAGAGAAGAGAAGGGATTGCAGCATGGCCATCTCCCCTGGGGGGTGATTTCTCACTTTCTATCTCTCTTGAGCGCATGTGACCTATAGCAAAAATCTCGTTCAGAAAAAGCTCATGCACATTTTGCTACATCTAAAAATACACTAAAAAGTTTTGAAAAATATACTGAAAAGTTTTATCCTTTGCATTTCAAAATGATGCCAGAGGTAGAGAATCGAGGGGACAAACAATAAAAATAAAAAGCAAAATATGTAAGAAGCAAGAAATGAAAAATTATTTGTTGACAATAATATGTATGGTAATATACAATGTATTCTAAATGGAAAAATCTCATTTTGTATACTGTATTGATGTACAGTGAATGAATGTAAATTAATTAATTAAATTTTAAAAATAGAGATAATTCTCAAGTATTCATATTAAAGAAAATGCCTAATATCTGTGCTTTATAGCAGATACTGAAAGTTTGGAAGGTATGTTACCAGGGAGGGCAACTGTAGATATTAGAGATAATACAGATGGGGTAGTATGAGAGGTGGGTAGTGGAGGGAGGGGAACAGAAGAAAAAAATATGCTTAATTGACAAAAAAAGAAAACCTATTTGCTGATGATAATGTATATAGTAATGTCTTTGTATTGACTGGTATGCATAGTATTCGTGCTGAAAAAAGCAATATTGTACACTGTAAAGATGTATGTGATTAAAAGTAAATTAGAATGGGGTCAGCAGGTGGCATGGTGGTTAAGGGTGCTGGACTCCCACATGGCCAACTACAGTTCAAGTCCTGGACCTGGCGGCTTGTTTTCTCCCTTTGCCCTTCTCTCTCTCATTCTCTCTTCGGTCAAATAAAAATAAATAAAATAATTATTTTAAAAAGTAAATTAAAATGAAAAATAAAAGAATAACTTAAAGTTATAATAAACTTTACAGTGTAAAAAAAATAAAGATTGTGGGGCCGGCAGGTGGCATAGTGCTTAAGGGTGCTAGACTCCCACATAGCCGACCCACTGTTCAAGTACTGAAATTGGTGACTTGCTTTCTTGCTTTCTCACTTTCTCTCTCTCTCTCTCTCTCTGTCCCCCTCTGTGTCAAATTAAAATAAGTAAATAAAGTTAAATAAAATATTTTAATTTAAAAAAGATTGTTTTTAGCTGGATGTTTTATCTGTCATAAAAAGGTTATGTGACCCAGCCACAATGACCTCAATTCTCAGGCACAAGACATGTATTTACCAGTTGTCTATCCAGAGCTAAGGAGGCCACCAGTGCCATGAAGCCTCGTTAAACAGCACATTCTGACTTAACCAGCCACCAACAGAGGGTAGGCCAACATAACAATAGAGTAACTTTGTGGGGATGATCCCACTCTGAAATTAAGTTTTGACTACAGGTCCTTGATTAAGAGGAAAACATAAAAAGAATAATAATAGAAAAAGATACCAGCAAAGGAGCCATTCTACTGATGACAGGCAAAGAATACTGGAAATTTATTCACTGTCTCATCCATTTCTTTGTCACTCTCAGCATAGTGAGAGGCAGCATAGCATAGCTATTTCAAGTGCAGACTGTGGGGTCAGACTGCCTGTGTTTGATGCCTGGTGCCACCATGGACGTACTGTACGACGTTGGCCAGTTACTTACCCTGTCTGAGTCTCAGCTTCCTCATCTGTGAAACGGTGATAGTAAAGGTCTTACCTCACACAGTTGTTATGAGGATTAAGTAAGTTAACATGTGGAAGGCTCTTAAAACAGTGCCCGAGTGTGGTAAATAGGTATTTGGCAAATACATTAAATGAATAAATAAATAACCCAGCTCCACCTAGACTGGGAGAAAATTTGAACTTGAATTTCTGACCCAGTCTCTCACATAAACTGGTAGAGGAAAATCAAAATAATTCTAAAATTTGTTTAGAATTTACATAGGACCTTTTACATGAAGCATTTCACAGACATCTCGATGAAGAATAAATAGCCAAATATACATAAGCCGAAACTGAAATATGGAAAGAAGTAAAATGATCAGTTTCACTTGGTACACATCATTCACAGGTCTCCGGGCAGGAACTCCAAAGCCCTATCACTACGGAGTTCATACAGGTTACAGGTTACCTGTGCACATAAAAGAGGATCTGCCCTTAAAAACAGCCGAGTCTTCAGCTGGACAAGTCACCTCATATAATTTTCCTCAATTGATATTTTCTCAGAGGTAAATATTTTGCTCCCAGTCTTTGGATCTCAGAGGCCCCTGCCATTACTATACCTGAAACTGTTTCTAAATATCAAGGAGACTCCCTTCAGGCACACCTCTGTTCTAGTCTGCACTATTCCAGCCATTTATGAGGTTAAGACCAGAGTTATTAATGTAGCAAACCCTAAATATGGGAAGCACTTCTATTCTACCGCGTCCAATGTATCCTTAGTCAAAGTTCTTAATCTCTTAAATGCCCTAATTTCTATGAATTTTCTGACAATACATCCACATATATGTGAACTTGCTTAGTTTGCATGGTGGGGAAGTGAAAAGTATGAAGACAAAAAGGAAATGACAGAGAGGTTCTGGCACTCTCTGGCAAAGCTCCCAGTCTGCCCATGACAGGGACCTTGCATTGACAAAGGGCACGCGCACAATTTCTGGTCCCATTGCAAGCTCCCCACCCCATTGCCATGACAATCACTCACTTTCATCCACCAGCCCTCCTCGCCTCCTCCCCACACTCTTCCCCGCCTAAGCTTCTTTCCAGGCCATTCATAAGCCCTAACCTTTGCTCCTAGAAATTCTTACATCACCTTCCAAATACTGGCCCGACTTGCCGCCATCGCAAGTTTCAGTAAAGCCATCAACCTGTGCCCTCCTCTTATCCATAGGCTCTGGCCTATAAAATCTCACTGCAGCACCTGAGTCCCTTTCTCCCAGACTCAGTCTCCACCTCCTCTCCCGCAGTCTTGGATCCGAGCTTCGCTGTCTCCTGCTCCTCTACCCTCACCAATCATGTACACCCCCCCTCACCCTCACCAAGCCCGTCCCCTCGTCCTATCCACGCCCTGTCGTTCCGAATCCTCTACGAAATTTTTCCCAAACAAGTTCCCCTTAGCAGTAGCCCTCAGGTCTGCAGCGCTCAGCACTTCTGTCCCTGCTCTCCGAGCCTTCCCAGCCTCCGGGGTTTCGGTGCATCCAACCGCTCGGCGCCCGCCCGCCGCCTCCCAGCCCACCTGCTCTCCTCCGGCAAGAGCTCCTCGCAGCCGCGAAGGTCCATTCCCGCGCCCTCCGGCCGCATCCGGAGCTGCGAGGCCGCCTCTCGCTGAAGAGAAGCGTCCGTGCTGCTTCGTCCCTCCGGGGTCCCGGAGCCCCGAGGACGGAGAAGGCAGCCGCAGCTGGTAGGCTCCGGACGATGCACTACACCGAGGTGGCGGCTGCTTAAGTGACTGCCGCCCCAGCCTGCGGTTTCTATCTCTACCACCCCCGCTTCCGGCCCCAAGAACTACAAGTCCCAGCAAGCCGTTCGAAGGCCCGGCGGCTCCCGGCATGCACCGCCCTACCCAATCCGAGGCCGCGCTCGTAGCGGACCGCACACACGTACGGCGTGCCGGGTGGGCTTGCCTCCGCGGGAACCTGGGTCTAAAACCGGCTGACGTTAGGCCGGGGAGCCCGTGCCGGTGTGGACCCTTACACATCCTCCTGTCACTTCACCCGGAACCGGACTTGGAAGTGTGGACTAGGAAATAACGCTGGTCTAATTCAAGTTCGCGTAACCGCACTTCAGCCCACCCTGCTTCAACGCCAGGTGGTGGTGTTTGGAGCCTCAAACATAATTGAAGAGCTTCCGAGCTTAGAAGGGCACACACAGGTTTGCTTTGGAATCACAAAAGAAGAGCAGGAGGGAAAAGTATTAGGGGAAGGTTTTCTGGAGGATTGCTGTCAGACCCGAGTTTTTAAGGATGATTGCGAATTAGCTGGGAGAGAAAGAAGGTGGAGAGACCGGCACCAGCGGACTTAGGGAAGCGTGCTGGTTCTGGGGCCAGCAGATGGCGTAAAGTTATGTCGCTGAACTCCCACATAGTAGGTTTCAGTCCCTGGACCAGGGACTGGATAAACCACACCGATGCCTGTGCGTTTGTACCTGTACCCGGGAGGAAAATGGAAAAGAAGGGATTGCAGCGTGGCCATACCCCCCTGGGGTGGAGGGCGTGATTTCTACTTTTCTTCTCACTTTGCCATAGCAAAGGCAAAAACCTCTTTAAAAAAAAAAAAGAGAGAGAACTCCTGATTCAGTAGTTCAGTAGTGATTAAAGTCAGGAAAGGTTGGGGGCCAGAATGGGAAAAACCTCCAAAAAATAGAGAACTGATTCTGAAGGCTCTGAGTAGCGATTAAAGCTGGGAAGGGTTGGAGGCCAGAATGGTGCCAGCATTCTGGTTCGGGCAAACCAGATCATGAAAGTGCCATTATAGGGAGTTTGGATTTTATTCTGAAAATAATTAGGAAGTCAAGGACATACAGATCACGAAGTGATTTGATCAAACCTGCTTAGAAGGGTAGTTTTGACAATCAGAGAGGGAATGGGGTATTATGTTGGAGGTGAGGGTAGAATAGAGGAACTGAAGTCCTATAGGGGTCAAGTAGGTAATGCCAATGAGTGAAGTGACCAGGTATAGAAAGTAACTGAGAATGACCGAAACCCTGAAATAGAAAACTCACTGCCTCATACAAGAAGGGACTTCTCAACTTTGGTCTAATTATTGATACATGTTGCCAAATAGGCACATGGACCTAAGGTTGCCTAACATTTCTTCTTTTAAGAATTCTTTCAGGGACCAGGGGGTGGTGTGGTTGTTAAGGCACTGGACGCTTGCACATTGTCAAACACGGTTGGAGTCCCGGACCTGGTGGCTTACTTTCGCGCGCTCTCTCTCTCTCTCTCTCTCTCTCTCTCTGGTCAAACTAGAAAAAAAAAAAATAGAACAAATAAATAAAATTAAATAATTATTTTGAAAAATTAAAAAAAAATTATTTTATTGGGGGTCGCCAGGTGTCATCGTGATGACAGGTGCTGGACTCCCATATGGCCAACTGTGGTTCGAGTCCGGACCTGGTGGCTTGTTTTCTCAATTTCCTTCCTTCTCTTTCTCTCTCTCTCTCAATCTGTCCTTCTCTGGTCAAACTAAAAATAGGGGGGAACCAGCAGTTAGCGTAATGGCTGTCGCTGGACTCCCACGTAGTCGACCACGGTTCGCGTCCCGGACCCGGTGGCTTAAAACTCACGCCGGGCGCGTGTGTGTGCATGCCCAAGATCCCGAGAGGAGAATGGAGGAGAAGGGATTGCGGCATGATCATCCCCCCTGGGGGGTGATTTCTCGCTTTCTGTCTCTATGTCTCTCTGTCTGTCTGGTGAGCACATGCGCCCTATAACGAAAATCTCTCAAAAAAAAAAAAATAGATGATAAATAAAATAAATACAGTTCAAATCGAACTGCAGTAAGCCATGTGGGAGTCCAGTGGCCTTAATCACCATGCCACCTACTGGCCTCCTGACATTTTTTAAAAGTAGCATAGAATCTGCATTTTTTAAGTCCAATTTCCAGTTTTTTTAATTTGCAACTTTTTTTTTTAATGTAAATATTGCATAGGCCAAAGCTTGTCCATAGGTTGATAGCGGCACTTGGGTTGCTAGTTTGTAAGACCAGGGCTATCCGAGGGCAGTGGCTGTAGATAATTAAGCTCATATTAGAGCAGTGTAAGACAATAGAATCAGCACCACTCTGTGAGGTTCCAGATGTGGCAAATGAAGGAAAGGGAGGGATCAGGATAATTCCATGAAAAGCTAATGACTCTATTACAAATAATATCTAGCATTTAGGAATTTTCTTTTTTAAATTATTTATTTATTCATTTTAATTTTACTGAGAGAAAGTAAGAAAGAGAGAAAGAGGGAAAATGAGAAAGTAAGCCACCAGGTCCGGGATTCAAACCATGGTCAACTACGTGGGAGTGTCTAACACCTTGACCACCATGCCACCTGCTGGCTCCCATTTGGGAATTTTCAAATTTGAGAAAACTTTTTTTTGTGTGTGCGAATTAAAAGTAAAGTGAAGGCCTTTTCATACAAATTTCAATTTCATTTATATAAAAAATACTCTTCATTCAAAGATTCTTTTATTTTCCTACTCAAAAACTACACTTTTAAAGAAAGGGGCAGTCTTGGGGCCAGCAGTTAGTGTAATGGCTATGTCACTGAACTCCCATGTAGTCAACCGCGGTTCAAGTCCCGGACCCGGTGGCTTAAACTCGCCGAGCACATGTGCGTGCGTGCCCAATATCCCAAGAGGAGAATGAAGGAGAAGGGATTGAGGCATGGCCACCCCCCCAAGGAGTGATTTCTCGCTTTCTATCTCTGTTTCTCTCTGTCTTCCTGGTGAGCACATGCACCCTGTAGTAAAAACCTCTCCAAAAAAAAAGAAAGGGGCAGTCTTAATCGATGGGATTTCACTCCCTTCTGTTTCTACAAACACATGAACTTCAGTTTTGGTGTACAATATACTCCCAAATTAATAGAAGAACATAATTTAACATACACTTGCATGAAAGCTTTATCAGGAAATTCTAAAACATATAGTATTTTTAAAAGAATTGTTTTAATTAATCTTTACTGTTTTTTAATTTGACCAGAGGGTGACAGAGTGAGAGAGAGAGGGAAAGTGAGAAAGCAAGTCTCCAGTTCCGGGACATGAACTGCAGTTGACCATGTGGGAGTCTAGCACCTTTAACCACCACACCACCTGCTAGCCCCAACAAATAAAGTATTAAAAGTCTGAAAAACAGAATTTCCCTCATATATCCAAGTTTGGAATCACATGTTTTTTGGTTTTTTTTAAAGCAATTAATAAACATGACAACCTACGCTAGTCACGTGTCTACCCTTATCCATTCCCCTTCCATCCTATCCCTCTGCCTTCTCTCAAACTGGTTTGCCATAATCCTGAATCCCTTGTTTATGACGCATTGCTTCTTTATAATAAGTAGTTTCTTTGCATCTATCAAAATCTCTAAAAAATATTATTTTTACCTTGTTTTGTGTTTCAACTTTGTGATTAATTCAATTTGTGTGTCTGATGTCCAAATACAAAAAAATTTACAAAGTATTCAAAAACATCTAGCATGAGAGTTCCATAAGTGCCACAGAAACATAATGGCTTTGTTTTGCAACTGCTTGCTGAATTTGTATCTTCAAATTTAAAATATTGGGGCCAGGGACCAGCAGTTAGCGTAATGGCTATGTCGCTGGACTCCCACGTAGTCGACCGCGGTTCGAGTCCCGGACCCGGCGGCTTAAACTCACGCCGGGCGCGTGTGCGTGCGTGCCCAAGATCCCGAGAGGAGAATGGAGGAGAAGGGATTGCGGCGTGGCCATCCCCCCTGGGGGGTGATTTCCTGCTTTCTATCTCTCTGTCTCTCTCTGTCTGTCTGGTGAGCGCACGCGCCCTATAGCAAAAACCTCCCCCCCCAAAAAAAAAAAAAAAAAAAAAAATTGGGGCCAGCAGGTGGCACAGTGGTTAAGGGAACTGGACTCCCACATGGCGGACTGCGGTTCAAATCCTGGACCTGGTGACTTGCTTTCTCTCTCTCTCTCTCTCTCTCTCTCTCACACACACACACACACACACACACACAAACACACACACTCTGTCCCTCTCTGGTCAAATTAAATAAATAAATAAAAATCTTAAATATTGAAACTTATTTGATCTTGACCATCCACTTTTTTTCTTTTTTTTTTTTGCTATAGGGCATGTGCGCCAGAAAGAGAGAGACAGAAAGTGAGAAATCACCCCCCGGGAGGGATGGCCATGCCGCAATCCCTTCTCCATTCTTCTCTCAGGATCTTGGGCATGTACACACACAGGCACGCATGCACACACGCCCAGCCTGAGTTTAAGCCACCAGGTCCAGGACTTGAACCGTGGTTGATTACATGGGAGTCCAGCAACATAGCCATTACACCAATGCTGGTCCCAGCGATCAATCTACTTTTGAGTTTGCCAGGATGCTATTTTTATATAAACAGTATATCCTATAGTAGTACCACTGGCAAAAAGCCAGTTTCACTCAAGGATCAGTTATTCAAACAATGGATTTTTAAAAACTGATTACATGTATCTATTTGACAAAATTTGATTTTAAGAAATATTCTTCCTGGGAACCAGCAGTTAGCGTAATGGCTATGTCACTGGACTCCCACGTAGTCGACCGCGGTTCACGTCTCGGACCCGGTGGCTTACAACTCACGCCGGGCGCGTGTGCGTGCGTGCCCAAGATCCCGAGAGGAGAATGGAGGAGAAGGGATTGCGGCGTGGCCATCCCCCCTGGGGGGTGATTTCTCGCTTTCTGTCTCTATGTCTCTCTCTGTCTGTCTGGCGAGCGCACGCGCCCTATAGCCAAAAAAACCTCTCCAAAAAATAAATAAATAAAAGAAATATTCTTCCTGAATATATTTAACAAGTCAATATGACCATGAGTATGTTCTTTTTTATTATACTCACTAAAATTACTTTTAACAGCATTTTTTTTTTGGTAGAGAGATTTTTATTATAGGGTGCATATGCTTGCCAGAGAGACAGTAAGAAATCACCCCCCAGGGGTATGGCCATCCTGCAATCCCTTCTCCATTCTCCTCTCAGGATTTTGGGCACACGTGCACATGTGCCTAGCATGAGGTTTTTATTTTTTATTTTTTGAGAGTTTTCTGCTATAGGGTATGTGTGTTTGCTGGAAAAATAGAGACAGAGACAGAAAGCGAGAAATCACCCCCTGAAGGGATGGCCACACCACAATCCCTTCTTCTCCATTCTCCTCTCAGGATCTTGGGCATGTGCGCACATGCATCCAGCATGAGTTTAAGTCACTGGGTCTGGGACTTGAACCACTATCGACTACGTGGAAGTCCAACAACATAACCATTATGCCATCTGCTTGTCCCCAGCATGAGTTTTAATCCACTGAGTCCTGGACTCAAACCACAGTCGACTATGTGGGAGTTCACCTACAAAACTATTATGCCATCTGCTATTCCCTTAGCAGCATTTTTTTAAGTATTTGAATTTATCCCATTCTAAGAAATAATTCACACCAGACTAGCCAAAAACAATTTGAAAATCAAAATGTGCATGATATGTATTTATACCTGCATTCTCTTCAAAAGTAAACACAACCCTTATATTACTTAGCCCTTTGCTTTTCAGAGTAGAACTTTTTTCTTTTTTTTTTTTTTTAAGAGAGATTTTTGCTATAGGGCATGTGTACTCACTGGAGAGACAGAGAAACAGAAAGCAAGAAATCACCCCCCACAGGGGATGGTCACATAGCAATCCCTTTTTCCCGCAACCCCTTCTTCTCCAATCTCCTCTTAGGACTTTGGGCATGCATGCACATACGCCTGGCTTGAATTTGAATCCACAGGGTCCGGGACTCAAACCACAGTCAACCATGTGGGAGTCCAGCTATGTAACCATTACTCCATCCGCTGGCCCCCGGAGTAGAACATTTGAACACTATGGGACCAGCAGTTAGTGTAATGGCTATGTCACTGAAATCTCATGTAGTCAACCGCAGTTCAAGTCCTGGACCCGGTGACTTAAACTCACGCCAGGCGCGTGCGTGTGCGTGCCCAAGATCCCAAGAGGAGAATGGAAGAGAAGGGATTGCGGTGTGGGTGATTTCTTGCTTTCTGTCTCTCTGTCTCTCTGTCTTTCTGGTGAGCGCATGCACCCTATAGCAAAAACCCCTCAAAAAAAAAAAAAGGGGGACCAGCAGTTAGCGTGTAATGGCTATGTCGCTGGGCTCCCATGTAGTCGACTGCAGTTCGCGTCCCGGACCCGGTGGCTTAAAACTCATGCCGGGCGCATGTGCGTGCGTACCCAAGATCCAGAGAGGAGAATGGAGGAAAAGGGATTGCGGCGTGGCCATCCCCTCTGGGGGGTGATTTCTCGCTTTCTGTCTCTCTGTCTCTCTCTGCCTCGCGAGCGCATACGCCCTATAGCAAAAAACCTCTCCACAAAAAAAAAAGGAACATTTGAACACTAAAGTCCATGGTGATACACACAAATACATACTTATATAATGTATTTATATACATAAATGATAAATGGAAAAAGGAAGGAATTAAGGGGAGAGAGCAAATCTTTTTTAAAAACTTTTGTTTATTTACCTATCTATTTATTCATTATGGTGGTTTTTTGTTTTTTTGGTTTTTTTTTTTGCTATAGCGCGCGTACGCTCGCCAGACAGACAGAGAGAGACAGAGAGATAGAAAGCGAGAAATCACCCCCCCAGAGGGGATGGTCACGCCGCAATCCCTTCTCCTCCATTCTCCTCTCGGGATCTTGGGCACACACGCACACGCGCCCGGCGTGAGTTTAAGCCACCAGGTCCGGGACGCGAACCACGGTCGACTATGTGGGAGTCCAGCGACATAGCCATTATGCTAACTGCTGGTCCCTCATTATGGTTTTTAAGCTGCCTGTTCTGGAACTTGAACTGCAGTTGGCCAAGTGGGAATCCAGTGCCTCAAGCACCATGCCACCTTCTAGCCCAAAGGGGCAAATCTTTTTTTTTTTTTCTTTTTTTTTTTTTTACAATTATTTAATTTTGTTTATTTATTTTAATTTGACCAGAAAGGTACAGAGTGAGAGAGAGAGAGGGAAAATGAGAAAGCAAGCCGCCAGGCCTGGGACTCAAACCGCAGTCAGCCATGTGGGAGTCCAGCGTCCTTAACCACTATGCCACATGCTAGCCCCAAGGGGCAAATCTTTTTATAAGAGAATGGCAACTAATGAATATAGAAGAATGATAGAAAAATCACTATTTCTCAATCATAGTAATAATTGATTCAGGCAACAATCATCGATAGATGCTAAAGCTATCAGTGAATTTTGTTCTGAAACAAGATATTTACACAATCTCAAACTATCTCCCCACGGATTACTTATTTGTTGTGAAGTAGATTAAAAAAAGTTACCTTCAAATGGTTAGTATCACCTTTACCAAGTGATCAGCAATAAGATAAAATGACACAAGTTTCCTCTGGATATTAGGCAACAAAAAGGACACAACATGACTTTTGTAATATTCTTGACAAAAATGAATAACCTGAATCCAACCACAGGGTAATAAAAGCAAACCCAACTGAAGAATAATCTATACAATTGCCTTCAAGTTTCAAAAATGTTAATATCATAGAAGAGAACAGCTGATGATTTTTTTCAGATTAAAAAAGAAAAAAAATTGGGGCT
Organism: Tupaia tana; assembly: GCA_026018925.1. Classification (NCBI taxonomy): domain Eukaryota; kingdom Metazoa; phylum Chordata; class Mammalia; order Scandentia; family Tupaiidae; genus Tupaia; species Tupaia tana. The sequence goes on along the minus strand of JAKSZU010000020.1, from coordinate 28,594,734 downwards.
GGCAGGTGGCGTGGTGGTTAAGGGTGCTGGACTCCCACATGGCCGACCACGGTTCAAGTCCTGGACCTGGCAGCTTGCTTTCTCATTTTCCCTTTCTCTCTCTCTCTCTCTCACTGTGTTGCTCTCTGGTCAAATTAAAATAAGTAAATAAATTTTAAAAAAAGAAGAAGAAGAACAAATGCAGGACAAAGAAATGCAATATGTGAACTGGATCCTGGAGTAGAAAACAATGCTATAAAGGGCTTTTTAAAGTATAATTGCAGGGATCAACAGATGGCATAATGGTTATGTTACTGGACTCCCAAGTAGTTGACTGCAGTTCGAGTCCCAGACCCAGTGACTTAAAACTCATGCTGGTTGCATGTCTGTGCATGCCCAAAATCTTGAGAGGAGAATGGAAGAGAAGGGATTGTAGCGTGGCCATGTCCCCAGGGGGTGATTTCTTGCATAAATCTCTCTAAAAAAAAGTGTAATTGGAGGGCGGTTGGTGGCAGTGGTTAAGGTGGCTGAATCTCACATGGCCAACTGTATGGTTCAAATCCAGGACTTGCCAGCTTGAAAAACACAGGGTACATGTGTGTGTGTGCCCAAAATCCTGAGAGGAGAATGGAGGAGGAGGGACTGCAGTGTGGCCATCCCTAGTAGGAAGTGCTTGCTCACTTTCTCTGTCTCTGTCTCAGTCTCACTCTCCCCAGTGAGCACATGCCCTATAGGAAAATTACAAACAATAATAAAATATAACAAGCAGTATTTGAATATACATTATACATTAGATAATAGTGTTGTATCAGTGTTGTACAATGTCCCTGTACTTGATCATTTTAGCATAGTTATGTTAAAGAAAATCTGTAGAGGGGCCAGTAGGTGGCATGATTATTGGGAACCCTGGATTCCTACATGGCTGACAGTGGTTCGAGTCCTGGACCTAGTGGCTTGCTTTCTTTCTCACTTCCTCTCTCTCTCTCTCTTTTCTCTCTCTCTCTCTCTCTCTCTCTCTCTCTCCCTCCCTCCCTCCCTCCCTCCCTCCCTGGTCAAATTTAAAAATAAATGAATAGGTGGATAAAGTTCAATAAAATAATTCTTTAAAAAAATCTGTGGAGAAATATTCTAAAAAATCATGATTTTTGCAACATCTTCTCAAATTGCCTAACAATAAATAATAATAAACACCTTTCTACCTAGATATAAAGAAAGCATGTGTGGCAAACTTCATAATCAGTGAATGTAGGGGAAGTGTATGTGAATAATCATTACACTATTTTTTGTCATTTTTTTAAAAATTTGAATGTTTAAAACATAAGCAAGGGTGGCCAGCAGGTGGAATAGAGTTTAAGGCAATGGATCCCACATGGCCAACTCTGCAGTACGTGTCCCAGATTCGATGGCTTGAAAATCACACCGGGGAGTGTGTGAGCAGGAAGACCAGAGGAGAAGGGACTGCTGCGTGGCCATCTCCCTGGGTGAGATGATCTTGAAGTGAGGGTATTGGGGTGATCAGGTCCAACACCCGTGCTGGTTCATTGCCTACACTCACAAAGAACTAGAAACATGGGCAAACAGAGACAATAGTATGCAACTTTGATTAAGAAAAAGCCACCAGTGCAGTGGAAGGGGGCCCAAATAGGTTGCCAAAGAGGAGCTGGAGCGAGGGGATTTTATCCCAACGGTGATATTTTCCTCATGATTACGTGTTAGGTGATTTACATCATCCTTTTCCTACCTGGGAGTGTGCCCACAAATCATAAGACTTCAGTCATTCAGACCCGAATTAATAAACATTCAGCAGATCTTTGTCTGAAGTCTGTGGTCCACACAGTTTCTAGTTTTTATTATGTTTCTCACAGGTGTAAAGACCGTTTTGTTCTTTGATGTATTTTTGCCTTGTGCTTCTAGAATGTCATCTCATTTAGACCCCCCACCACCATCTTGTAAGTATGAACCTGCATGTCATGTTCGCATTTCACAAATGATAGCTGGTAGATTGTTCAAGGTCCTTTGCTCTCTTGCTCTCTAGATCAAGAGAGATTACATTCGTTGTTTGGAATGTAGCAGTGATATGGAAAATGTTCACTTCAGCTGTCAGTAAAGCATCTCTGGCTATAAGCAGTTCTCTGTGTGAGCAAGTAGTGAGAGCTAATAATAGATTTCTACTGAGAACAGTGAATGATTTTTATTAAAAGTTTGACCAGAGTGACTCCATCTTGTAAGTTCACTCCACTCACAGGTCTATACCCTAACTATATGCCTAGCTCCTACCTCATTTTCTCACTCCTTCGCTCCCCTCTGCTGGTAAGCACATGCGCCCAATAGCAAAACCTTAAAAAAAAACCTCACGAATCTTAGTATGGTTTTTTTTGTGTGTGTTTTTTGAGACAATTTCTCAGGACCAGTAGATGGTGTAGTGGTTGTGTCACTGGACTCCCACATGGCCAACCACAGTGGGAGTCCCAGACCCAGCTTGAAACTCGCTTTGGGCACGAGTGTGTGCATGCCCAAAATCCCAAGAAGAGAATGGAGGAGAAAGGATTGCAGTGTGTCCATCCTCTGGGGGAGGTGCAATTTTTCATTTTATATCTCTGTCGCTCCAGTGAGCACACACACCCTATAGCAAAAATCTCAAAAGTTTTTTTCTTCCCTTTTTATAATTATTTTCTCTTTGCTTTTTTTATTCGGTATATTTATATTATTCTTAAATTTACTTTGTTGTTCCTTTTTTAAAAATAAGTTTATTTATTACTTTAATTTATTTATTTTAATTTTACCAGAGAGGGACAGAGTGATAGAGAGGAAGTGAGAAAGCAAGTCGCCAGGTCCGAGACTTGAACCACAGTCGGCCATGTGGGAGTCCAGCGCCCTTAACCACCACGCCACTTGCCGGGCCCTGTTTTTTAAGCTAAGAAATTAATTTTTTAAAGAACTATTAATGTATTTGTTTATTTAATTCCATTTGTTATTATTATTTTTTCAATTTCACCAGAGAGGGACCAGCAGATGGCATAATGGCTACATCGCTGGACTCCCATGTAGTCGACCGTGGTGTGCATGCCCAAGATCCCGAGAGGAGAATGGAGGAGAAGGGATTGCGGCGTGGCCATCTCTCCTGGGGGGTGATTTCTCGCTTTCTGTCTCTCTGTCTCTCTGTGTCATTCTGGCGAGTGCACATGCCCTATAGCAAAAACCTCTCCAAAAAGAAAAAAAAAAAAAAAAAAGAGAAGAGAAGGGAAGGGAAGGGAAAGGAAGGAAAGAAAGCTTTTGAGGAGCTGGCAAATGGCATGCTAATTAAGGGCACTAGACTTCTACATGGCCGATCGCAGTTCAAGTCCTGGCCTTGGTGACTTTCTTTCTTTCTCATTCCCCCCATCCCTCTTTGGTCAAAATAAAAAATAAATTGGGACCAGCAGTTAGCGTAATGGCTATGTCGCTGGACTCCCACGTAGTCGACCGCGGTTTGAGTCCCGGACCTGGTGGCGCGTGTGCATGTGTGCCCAAGACCCCGAGAGGAAAATGGAGGAGAAGGGATTGCAGCATGGCCATCCCCCCCGGGGGGTGATTTCTCGCTTTCTGTCTCTCTGTCTGTCTCTGTCTGTCTGGCGAGTGCACGCACCCTATAGCAAAAATCTCTCCAAAATAAATAAATAAACACATAAATAAATAAAGTTAAATAAAAATATTTTTTTAAAAAAAAGCTTTTGAAAGGACTGGATGATGAGCAGTAAAACCTTCTGCTCTTCAAGGCTTACCTACCTGGTTCATATCCAGACCTCTCTGATCACACTGGGTACTTGTGTGCCCAAGATTTAGGACTGGCTGAAGCTGGGGGTGACTTGCAGTGTCGAGAGAGGCTGTTGAGGGTGCTCTCTCTCTTTCTCTCAATTGTTGAAGAAGGAAATTAAAAAAAAAAAAAGATTCTGAAGAGCTTTAACAAGTCTTAATTATTTGGTTTTGTTTTGTTTTTACAGCAACATTTCTATCCCTTCAAAGCATATTTGGGGGTTACTTTTTTTTTTTTTAAGAGAGATTTCTTTGCTATAGGGTGTGTGAGCTTGCTGGAGAAAGAGAGACAGAAAGTGAGAAATCACCCACCAGAGGGATGGCCACACCTCAATCCCTTCTCCTCTGTTCTCCTCTCAGGATTTGGGGCACAACGCACACATGCCCAGCAGGAATTTTAAGACTCTGGGTCCAGGACTTGAACCATAGTCAACTATACGAAGCCTAGTGATGTAATCATTATACCATCTCCTGGTCCCAAGGGGGATACTTTCAAATGTCTGTAGAAAGCTGTAATTAATTATGAGTTTATTTTGACACAAAAATTTTTTGAAATCCAGGTATTTTTTCATAATCTGCATTTTCCATAATTTTTAAGCCCCTCCCATATGAAAGGATAATACAACATGACCAGGTAGATTAATTCCAGAAATGTACATTTGAAAATCAGCATTCAACATCTGAAAATCAATGAAATTCACCATACTAACAAAATTTTTTCTTTTTTTTTTTTGAGAGGTTTTTTGCTATAGGGCATGTGCACTTGCCTGAAAGACAGAGAGAGACAGAGAGACAGACAGTAAGAAATCACCCCCGAGGGTGATGGCCACACCACAATCCCTTCTCCTCCATTCTCCTCGGGATCTTGGGCATGCACGTACACGCACCCAGCATGAGTTTAAGTCACTGGATCTGGGACTCGAACCACAGTTAACTACATGGGAGTTCAGCGACATAGCCATTACGCCAACTGCTGGTCCCTTTACTAACAAAATTTTTTAAGAACCATCTTTTTTTTTTTTTTTTTTTTTTTTTTTTGAGAGGTTTTTCGCTATAGGGCGCGTGCGCTCGCCAGACAGACAGAGAGAGACATAGAGACAGAAAGCGAGAAATCACCCCCCAGGGGGGATGGTCACGCCGCAATCCCTTCTCCTCCATTCTCCTCTCGGGATCTTGGGCACGCACGCACACGTGCCCGGCGTGAGTTTTAAGCCACCGGGTCTGGGACGCGAACCGCGGTCGACTACGTGGGAGTCCAGCGACATAGCCATTACGCTAACTGCTGGTTCCCAAGAACCATCTTAATAGGGGTAGAAACAGCAATAAAATAGATAAAATTCAACATTCATTCATAACTAAAATTCCCAGCAAATCAGAAGTAGGAGGGAACTTCTTCATCTTAATAGAGGGTATCTAAAAACATCCACTGTCATACTCAATGGTGAAAAACTAAATGTTTTCCCTTGGGGCTGGAAACAGGGCAAAGATGTTCACTCTTACTACTCTGATTAAACATGATATTAGAGTACTCAGTGCAATAAGGTAAGAAAAAGAAATAAACATCATACAGATTGGAAACTATTATGCTAAATGAATAATTTAATAGCTAAAAAAGAATATATACTATGTAATCCCATTTATATAAAATTCTAGAAAATGCAACCTTATCTGTATAACAGAAAACAGACTAGTGATAGTAGGTGGGAAGAAGGATTACAAAGGAGCACAAAGAAACTTTCGGGAATGATGGATATATTTATTCTAATTATGGTGATGTTTTCACAGATATACTGAGTATACTATATACCTGTATATACTGCACATTTTAAATATATGTCTTTTATTATTATTGAGTTATATCTCAATAAGCCTGAACAAAGGGGACATACAAGGCCTATAAAACTAATAAAAATAAAGTTGAGGATGAAGTGTATAAAAATTGTGCTTACCTTTGAAAAAAATGTAGATTTCTATATACATTGTGAGAAGAGAGTGAGAGAGTGCTAAAAGTATTACATTGTTAAGGTTGTCAGATTTGGAAAATGAAAATATAAGATGCCCAGTAAAACTTGAATTTCAGACCATTGTTTAGTATAAATACATCCCAAATAGTACATGAAACATACTGTAGTTTAAAAAAATTGCTGTTTATCTGAAATCTGGGACATACCTAGGCTAAAACATTATCTGTTGTCTTTTTAAAATTCAAATTTAATTTGCCCTATGTTTTATCAGGCAATCCTAAATGTTATCTTACCTATATTGTATAAAATCAAGCCTCTAAAAAGGGCAGCTACTTGAGTTTTCTGTTTATTTGGACTTAGATCAAGCTGCTAAACTGTCGTACACCAAATAAAAGCTATGGGCCCATTGTCTAGCACAGTGCCTTATTCATAGTAGATGCTCAGAAAATTTTCTTTGCTCTGCAAGCTGTGTGTAGATAAGAACTACATTCATTTTGCTCACCATTTTATCTCCAACACTTATTACAATACCTGGTGCTCAATGAACATGTAATTAAATGAACAGTTGCCTCGTATTGGTGGGACTGACCTTTGTAACTCTAGTCCCTGTAGCTGAGGACTGACTTCTTGGACAGCCCCCGTTCTGATTTCTTGGCTTGTTTCCCTCTTCGTTTTTGCTGTGTGTGTCTCACGTTGCTAAGTTTTGTTTGTTTGTTTGTTTGTTTTTTAAGAGATATTTTTACTATAGGGTGCATTTGTTCACGGAGAGACAGAAAGTGAGAAATCATCCCCCCAGGGGGATGGCCAGGCCGCAATCTCTTCTCCTCCATTCTCCTCTTGGAATTTTGGGCATGCACGCACATGTGTCTGGCATTAATTTTAAGCCGCTGGGTCCAGGACTTGAACCATGATCAACTATGTGGGAGTCCAGTTATGTAACCATTAAGCCAGGTTCCACTATGTTTTGTGTGTGTATGTGACTGAACTTCACCCCTCATAATTTCTCACTTTTGTGTTTCCTTTTGGAATCTGAATGATTGCCTCAAGTCTCCAGGACCCCTCAGCCCAGTCCTTGGGGAAATCTGAAAGTCTGAAACACAACAGCTAGGATTGCTTACTAAAATACTGTGCCAGCTAAGGAGACTTGTGTTGGGGCTTCTGTTCTGAAGAGAAGACCATGATAAAAGGGAATCTTTATTATACTTGTGATAGGAAGGATTTTTATACATTTGGGATTTTTGTTATCTGTCCTATAAATACCTGAAATGGAACCAGCAGATGGCATACTGGTTACATCATTAGACTCCCACGGAGTCTACTGCGGCCCGGCAGCTTCAAAAAACCAATGCCAGGAGCATGTGCATGCGTGCCCAAAATCCAGAAAGGAGAATGAAGGAGACAGACTGATTGCAGTGTGACCATCTTCCCTGGTGGTATGGCCATTTCCCCTAACCCTAACCCTAACCCTAACCTTGTGTCTCCCTGTGTCTCCAGTGAGTGCATGTGCCCAATAGCAAAAATCTCACTTAAAAAAAGAAAGACAAAAAAACAAAAAACCCTGAAGTGAAAAATGCATCCACACTCAGGGCTGGCAGGTGGTGTGGTGGTTGGGGTGCTAGACTCACACATGGCCGACTGCGCTTCAAGTCTTGAAACTGGCGGCTTTCTCTCTCTCTCTTTCTCTCTCTCTCTCTTACCCTGTCCCTCTCTGGTCAAATTTAAATAAATAAATAAATGAAGTTAAACAAAATAATTCTTAAAAAAATGCATCCAAACTCTAAACGCAATTTTTCTCCTATAAAATGAAGAACTTAAGGTTTTTTTCTGTAGTTTACTCTCACAAATAAGCAGAGATTGTATGTAAGTTATTTCTAGTGAGAAAATAGCAATGTGCTTAGAGGATTTTTAGAACTGTAAGGAATCTCAGGAATAATTTAGTATAACTTATACTTAGTATTACTACTTTCTTATTTTTTCTTAAACTAATTATTTAATTTTATTTGTTCATTCACTTATTTTAATTTGACCAGAGAGACACACAGAGAGAGAGAAGGAAAGTGAGAAAGTAAGCCACCAGGTCTGGGTATCAAACTGTGGTCAGTCATGTGGGAGTATCCAGCACCTTAACTACCACACCACCTGCTGGTCCTGCTCTTTTCTTGTTTTGAAGATGAGGCCCAGAGACTCTCCCATAATTACATGGTGCAAGTGAGTGACAAAGATAACAATAAAATCCAGGTTTTCAGCTTACTTTTATCTCTACAACCCAATGTTCTAAGTTCTTAGCAACCTAGAGAGGGGTGGAGGCTACAGGGTGGTGAACAATATAATCAAGCACATTGGGCTCAGAGCATACATGCTATTTTTCTGAACATGCTAAACGTTGTTGTTGGTGGCCTTGAGGTCAAACCTTCTTTTATCATTATCCGAGTCCAAACCTCCCTTTTTTATTTTTTAAAGAATTATTTATTTTTAATTTTATTTATTCATTCATTTAAAAAATTTTTGACAGTAGAGAGAAAGAGAGAAACAAGCCACCAGGTCCAGGACTCAAACCGTGGTGAGCCATGTGGGAGCGTTCAGCACCTTAACCACCAAGCCACCTCTGGTTCCCCAAACCTTCTTTTATCATTAAAGTTTCCTATATCTCTTAATAGATTAGACCTAGGTGATTCACTATACCTAAATGGTTATATTTTTGTAACAGGGGAAAAGAAACAACTTGACCTTTGAGAAGAGGAGTTATGTGTAGTATTTCTAAAAGCGTAGTAAAAATCATACATTTTCCCCATGACCACCCAGGCTCACAAAAAAAGTAATGGTTCTTTGCTTTCAGCTAGTAATATCACTCTGTGTGATAGCTCTTGGTTTTATTCATGCTACAGATATGCGAAATGTTCCCAATTACTTTTATTGTTAAGGTGACCCAAAATTTGTCACTGAAGACGTTTCTCCAAAAGGTATGGAAAAGGGAATTAGGATATAGCTTGATTTTTATTTTTTAAAATTGGAAAATAAGTTATTAATAAGTGCAATGTGCATAGTAAGAAATATTTGAAAACATGGGATCCCCGAGCAAAAAATAGTCAAATGTGTCATTGGTGTGGAAGTTGGAAACCACATGACATTGTGACATTACTAAATTAAGCATAGACTACTGGGGTTTTGAGATACTTTAGGTCACCGCAAAGGTCTGGTTAGTTTCTATGCTAAAATTTTAGAAAGTGAAGAGGAGAAACATGGCAGAGATTTCTAGATGGATGACTTACCTGCCACTGCTTTTTTCCCTTAGATGCAAACGTCTGAGACAGTTTTAAGCTATTATGAGGATGATATAATCTAAATTCTTCCACACAGGTGTAATTGCTTTGGGGGTAGGAAAATGAGTAAGAAGAGGCAAGAACATCATATTTTTAGATAGAAAAAAAAGTTATTATGCAGGAATTCATCAAATATTAATAAGTTTTCCTACAGGAACGATTAAAAAGAAAACGAATCCTCCTATCAATTCCCAACGCAAATGAATGAGAGAAAAATGCAGCTATATAAGCAGAGGTACTTACCCCTCCCAAGGGAAGATGAGGTCTTATTAAGAAAGGTAGTACCGTGCCAACTGTTTTGAGAGTGCCGACTGAGAGGTGGTACAGATAGGATAAACGTTAGCATTTACTTTTATTATTAAGATGACGCAAGAACGGTCACTGCAGCCTTTGAGTTCAGACGTGGCAATTCCGCATGCTGCAGGTGGAGGAGCCTGCCAGAGAGAGGGGAGCTAGGACGCAGTACTGCAATCTAGGCTCGCAGGGGTCTGTCCTGCCTCCTGAGGCTGCATTGCAGTGGGCTGGGCACAGTTCGAGCGTACCGAAGCCTAGGGGGTCTTCTGCAGCAGCAGGGACTCGAAGGACACTGAGGACCGTGATATCATTTAAGGCATGTGATTCTGTACGCGCTCAGGACCTCGCGCCCCCCAGTAAGCGCTGAACGTAGAGCTGTTAAACAGCTGTCCTTGCCGGCGCCCACAGCAGCGGTTGCAATGCTTCCTCCTACTCGACAGGGGTCGTTAGAGAAGAACCCCAGCTTGGGGCCGCTCTGCTCTGCCGCTCGTCTCTCAGCCCCCTCCCCCGCCCGCAGGCGCGGCTGGGAAAGCGAAGACGCCAACGCGCGTGCGCGCTCCTTCGGTGCAGCTAGTCTTCCAGCGAGAGTGGGAGGTGGCAGGCCTCCGGCTCTGGCCTTCGCCGCTGACTGTTCAGCGCGACGTCTCCAGCCATGAGCCGGTTTGGTACCCGGTTAGTGGGAGCCACGGCGACCCCGTCGCCGCCGCCGAAAGCTCGCAGCAATGAAAACCTCGACAAAATTGATATGTCTTTGGGTGAGGGGCCGAGTTGGGTCGAGTTGGGGTGGGGGGAGGGGAGTGGGACCAAGTGGCGCGGTTCGTGGGGGAAGGGGCGGTTGGCCGCAGTTGCACAGCGAGTTCTCGTGCGCTGGGGTGGAACCTAGCGGGGGTCCCGGGGGCGGCGCGGAGCGCAAGCTCGGCTCCCGATGCTCGCGTCGGGCCTGAGGGACTCCGGCGTCCCCTCAGCGGAGGCTGTGACTGAAGAGGGGCTGTGAGGCGGGGGCGCCGCGGGCCGGAGGTCTGGACCGTGGAGGGGTGCGTGCCCTCTTCCCTCAGAGGGGCGCTGCCCTGCGCCGGTCACCCCAACTCTTTGTGAGGAGAAGTCCGCGGGTTTCCCTCGAGCGGCTTGGCTGTGGGCGTTATCGAGAGCGACGGGGAAGGATCGGACTAAGCCGCTGGGGCTGGTCGTAGAGCTCGGCGGGGTCTGCGGGCGTCCGCAGCACGGCTCGTTGGGCGTTACTCCCCCAGGCCCTAGCCGCTCGCTGGCCGTTTCTGACGGGCGCCCCACTGGGGCCACCCGCGGCCGCCACCCTGGAGCGTCTGTCAGGACAGTTCGTTAGGCAAGGACCTCATCAGTGTCGTTTTAGTAGGCGGTGCCTAGAGAAACGCATTCCCCTTCTTCGTGCCTCAAAAGTTAGCTAATTGGGGGGGTGGGGAGAGAATGAAGCAAAAGCCGAGGGAGAGGTTTAGGTGATTACTGGGAAGAGGGGTGATTGAAAATTCAGCCCTAACACACACAGGTTCCAACCTCAGTGTTTGGCTTAGCTGGTCTAAAAGTAATTCTGTTTTTGTCGGGATTCAAGTTCAGGTGTTGGCTGTAGTTAGCTCCGCCACTCACTCTGTAAGCCTACAATTTTTCCAGTGTTTGAGAAGAAAATGCCTGACTAGTGGATTCAGAGGTGTAACCTTTCTGAGGACGATATTTAAGGGTGCTATCTGTCCTGGAAAACATTCTTTTAGTGGTCATTTCTTTTGTTTCTTTTTTGTTGTGGTTTACCTGGAAAGTTTTGGTCAGAAGTCAGGGACTCTTGGGACCAGCAGTTAGCGTAATGGCTATGTCGCTGGACTCCCACGTAGTCGACCGCGGTTCGAGTCCCGGACCCGGCGGCTTAAACTCACGCCGGGCGCGTGTGCGTGCGTGCCCAAGATCCCGAGAGGAGAATGGAGGAGAAGGGATTGCGGCGTGGCCATCCCCCCTGGGGGGTGATTTCCTGCTTTCTATCTCTCTGTCTCTCTCTGTCTGTCTGGCGAGCGCACGCGCCCTATAGCAAAAACCTCTCCAAAAAAAAAAAAGAAAAAAAAAAAAAAAAAAAAAAAAAGAAGTCAGGGACTCTTGATCTCTAGAACTGCCACAAGCCAGAACCCAATAAGTGAATTAAGTTATTAGAATTAATAGGTTTGGCTTCAGGTTAGTAGTGATCTCGAAAGAAGTGAGAAATCTTTTGAGCTAAGATCAAGAAATAGTCGTATTTATTGAGTACTTACAGCCTGCCAGGCATTGGGCCAAGCAGTGTTCACTCAGTTTATCCTCAGAATGACTCTATGAGGTTTGTACTCCTAGTGATTAAAGAGTATGGAATACAGGGCCACAGTGTCTCAGTTCAGATCCTGCTGTCACTTACTGGCCATGTGAATGTGGGCAAATTATTTTTTGGTGCCTCATCTGTAAAAAGGTGATAGTAATAGTGTACATCCATCCATAGGGTTGCCATAAGTATTAAATGGGTCAGTAGACAAGTACACTGCTTAGAACAGTACCTGGTACATGGTAAGCATTATATTTTATGATTATACACACGCTATGTATAGGCCGTTGTGGTTCCCATTTTATAGTAACTTGCTCAGAGTCATACAACAAATAAGTGGTGGAACAGGATTTCATTCTGACTCAAGAGTCCTAAGCTATAGATGTAGAGAAATATTGAACATATATTTTAATAACAATTCATTTTTTTTAGTTTCTAATTGTTTTGTTTGCCTTCTGTGTATATTTTGTTCAAGTGAAGACAACTGAGGGGTTACTCCCTTTGAGATGGTAATGAAGTGCTGCAGTGAGCTAAAGAAAACTTGGTCTCTTTTGTCTACCTCTAAAACTGTGCAACACTATCAGGTGCCTTTTAAGGAGGATTTTACACAAATGGGATAAAGAGGAGATATTTGTTTTAGATAATTATTATGCTCTGTGAATACAATAGTTCACTAGGGGACCAGCAGTTAGCGTAATGGCTATGTCGCTGGACTCCCACGTAGTCGACCACGGTTAGCATCCCGGACCCGTGGCTTAAACTCACCCCGGGTGCATGTGTGTGTGTGCCCAAGATCCAGAGAGGAGAATGGAGGAGAAGGGATTGTGGCGTGGCCATCCCCCCTGGGGGGTGATTTCTCGCTTTCTATCTCTCTGTCTGTCTGTCTGGTGAGCGCACGCGCCCTATAGCAAAAACCTCTCCGAAAAAAAAAAAAACAAAAAACAATTTCACTTAACCAGACTTGCACAGATTTTAGAATATGCTTTTCTGGTTTGTGTTTTAAATCATGGCTCTACCAGGATTATATGAATATTCATATAGTGATAAACTATCAAATTTACCAACTGGCCTTATCATGGCTCAATGTTGTCAGGAAAGTCATGATACATTTTTGCATAGAAAAACATAGGAAAATAGACCATGACTTTACTGATGACCTAATAATTTTATTATCATTATTCTTCAAGTTAGCCAGAGAAAGAGAGAGACAGAGGGAGAGTGAGAAAGCAAACCACCAGGTCCAGGACTCGAAATGTCAGCCACATGGGAGTCCAGCGCCTTAACCATCACGCCACCTGCTGGCCCCAATGACTCAATTTCTTAATTTGAAAATGAAAGGTATAGTAACATTTACTTTGTAGGATTATCGTAAGAATTAAATGAAAAACTCAATTACTACTGCTGTTACCACCACATGTATACCCTTAGTTCTAGGAAAGAAGCTAAACTAGTGTGAGTATAGGTTTTCTTTTCTTCTTTTTTTCAAAGATTTTTGCCATGGGGAGCATATGTTCGTGCACGAGAGAGGGGGAAAGTGAGAAATCACCCTGCAGGGGGTATGGCCACTCCATAATCCCTTCTCTTCCATTCTCCCCTCATGATTTTTGAGCATGCATGTACATATGCCCAGCGTGTTTTTCAAGTTGCTAGTTCCCACTCAAACTATGGAGTCTGCATCTGGGACCCAGAGTTTCAACCGCCATGCCATTTTATGGCCCTGATTATTTTTCCTTTTGATTCTTACCCTATCTATTTATTGATTGGATAGGAAAAGCCATTTTTTTAAAAGAATTATTTTTTATTTAATTTTATTTATTATATTATTTTCCAGTTTGATCAGAGAGAGAGAAAGAAAGAAAGAAAGAAAGCAAACAAGCAAGCCACCAGGTCTGGGACTTGAACCGTGGTTGGCCATGTGGGAGTACACTGCCTTTAATCACCATGCCACCTGCCAGCCCCAAGCTGTTTTCTTTTTTAATTTGGAGGAATTCTTCTGCCATAGTAGCTTGCTTACTTTGAAGATTAGATAATAAAATGTTTAAATATAAAACAATTTATTTTTAAATTTGCCAGAATGCATATGCACTCCTCATAGAGAAGAAGCAGCACCATGCCCCACCCCATTCCCCAGTAGTGTGTGGTCACAAGTGGGGTGTGGTCACATTGCAGTCTCTTTTCCATTTCTCCTTCTCTTGGGAGGTGCACACATGCACCCAGGGTGTTTTCCAAGCTGCCAAGTCCAGGACTCAAACCGCATGGTCATTCATGTGGGATCCAGGTCAGTTAACCACTGGCTATAAGGCTGGTCCCAAATAATTTTATATTTAATATGCTCTGGTACTTTTAATGTTTAGTTATGTTTAGCCTTTGTATGCTGTATTTTATCTTCATTTTTTTCTTGAAGAAGTATTTTGTTTAACTTTATTTATTTACTTATTTTAATTTGACCAGAGAGGGACAGAGCAAGAATGAGAGCAAGAGAGAGAGAGAGAAATACGGAGAGTCAGAAAACAAGCCGCCAGGTCCGAGACTCGAACCTCGGTTGACCATGTAGGAGTCCAGAACCCTTAATCATCACACCGCCTGCTGGCCTCTTCAATTTTTTTTAATTGCCAGAGGGCATGTGTATTTAGAGAAAGAGTGCACTTGCAAGCATGTGCATCCCTCAGTGGTCATGGTTCACTACAATTCTTACTCCTTTGTTTGTCCAGCCCATCAGGGTTTTGGACACATGTGCACATGCACAATGTGTGTTTTTCAAGCTACTGGCCTAGAATTCAAACCACAGCCAGTCATTGTGGAATCCAGCTCCCTATGCATATTAGTTAACCACTGCACTGTGGAATTGGCCCTGCATGCCATATATTTTTGTAAGAATTATTTAAAGGGTCGGCAGGTAGTGTGGTAGATAAAGGCACTGGATTCCCATATGGCCAACCACCGTTCCAGTCCTGGACCTGGTGGCTTGCTTTTTCACTTTCCCTCTCTGTCTCTGTCTGGTTAAATTAAAAAAAAAATAACAAATGGAATTTACTTTATTATGATGATGATTTTAATTTTTGCCATAAGGAAAGTGCTCTACCAGAGAGAGAGAGAGAAAGTGAGAGAGCAAGCTGCCAGGTCCAGGACTTCAACTGCAGTCAGCCATGTAGGAGTCTAGCGCCTTAACTACCATGCCACCTGCTGGCCACCCCCTACATCCCGTATTTTGAAGTTAACTTACTCTGCCTTTAAAAAAAAAATAGTTCCCAGACCAAATTCATTCATTCCTTCCTTCCTTCCTTCCTTCCTTCCTTCCTTCCTTTCTTTATTTTGAGAGGTTTTTGCTATAGGGCGCGTGCGCTCGCCAGACAGAGAGACAGAGAGACAGAAAGCAAGAAATCACCCCCCAGGGGGGATGGCCACGCCGCAATCCCTTCTCCTCCATTCTCCTCTCGGGATCTTGGGCACACACGCGTGCGCCCAGTGTGAGTTTTAAGCCACCGGGTCCGGGACGTGAACCGTGGTCGACTACGTGGGAGTCCAGCGACATAGCCATTACACTAACTGCTGGTCCCAGCCAAATTCCTTTTATTGGAGGGGGGGAGGGCAGTATACTCTGTAGGTTCTGAGATTTTAGACTCCTAGTAAAGGTTACTGTTCTCTTTCTGTTCATTGAGAATGTGGCATGTTTTTATATAGTCAAGATTCATGAAACCTTTTATCTTTTAAAAAAAAAAAAGACAGTATATTTAACGTTGATGAGCTCTTTTGTAGTTGAAGATTGATAGCAAGAAAACAACAAAGTACTTTGGGGCAGATTTGAAATTATTTAAATGAATGTTTGTTTGAATATGATTAAGAGTCCCTTAGATTGCAGGTGGTTTAGGTAGGGTAGTAAAATATATTAGACAATATCCTTACCATTTCTTTTCTGACTTCAGAAAAGTCTAATTATATTGACATAGGTTGTTTTTGTTTAGAACAGTCTTGAAAAAATAATTGAGATTAATTAGTTTTGTGAAGTATTATTATGAGTTACTGACTGTGCAATTTCTTTGGCTTGCTTGGTTTGGCAGTCATCGACAAATATTGGAGTAGGGCTAGCAGGTAGTGTGGTAGTGAAAGATCTGAACTCCCACATGGCAAACTGCAGTTTGAATCCTGGACCTAGCTTGAGAATCACACTAGGCACATGTGTGTGCATGCCCAAAATCCCAGAAGGAGAAGGGATTTCAGCATGGCCATCTCCCATGGGGGTGATTTCTCACTTTGCCTCTCTCTGTCTTCTATCTGGTGGGCGTTCGCGCCCTATGGCAAAAACATAAAAATAAATAAATAAAATAGAATGCTTTTAAAATAAAGATGAAGGTAGGAACATAGGAAATCTACCAATTAAAAAATAAGACCAACTGGGACCAGCAGATGGCGTAATGATTATGTTGCTGGACTCCCACGTAGTCAACCATGGTTCAAGTCTTGGACCCAGTAGCTTAAAACTCATGCTGTACACATGTACATGCATGCTCAAAATCTGGAGAATGAAGGAGAATGAAAATGAAGGGAAGGTGGCATGGCCATTCCCCGAGGGGTGATTTCTCCCTTTCTGTCTTTCTCTGAAGAGCGCATATGTTCTATAGTAAAAATCTCTCTCTCAAAAAAAAAAAAAAACCAGAATCGTAGGAGCCTGTAGGTGGCTTGAAAGTTAAAGGCACTGGACTCCCACATGGCCAATTACAGTTCAAGTCCTGAACCTGGTGGCTTGCTCTCTCACTTTCCTTCTTTCTCTCTTGCTAGCTCTGTCCCTCTCTGGTCAAATTTTAAAAGGAAGAAAATAAGACCAGTAAGTCATTAAGTTAAAGTGAAAATAATTCTTAACATTTTTTTCTGTCATAGATGATATCATCAAATTGAATCGAAAGGAAGGAAAGAAGCAGAATTTTCCGAGACTGAATAGAAGACTCCAGCAAAGTGGTGTCCGGCAATTCAGGATGAGAGTGAGGTGGGGAATCCAACAGAATTCCGGTAAGTTTTGAAAGTAAGCTTTAATAAAAAAGCTTTTGTTTGTGGTTCATGGTTTAATATTTTTAGCATGTACTTAAAACATGGAGAAAATACATCAGCATCCCTTGTCATTTTTATTGTTTCTATGCTCAGGTTTTTGTTAAGGTTTAAAAACCTGTTAAAAACTTAAGTTATCTTAAAAAGCAGGTAACACTGTTCCTTAAAAGCATTACATCATTTTATATTAACCTCAGTTTATAAATAGTCTTAAGTTATATTAAGAGTTTAGAATCACAGAGGATCTTGTATACCACGAGGTTTTATCTCCTGCCCAGTGGGCTGTTCTTCTAATAGTCTGATGGATTACTAACTTCAGCTTAAATGTGTTCAAGGAAAGCACATACCATATCAAAGACAGCTTATTCCAATGTTGGAGACAACCTCTACTTAGTAGGAAATTCTCTTAATTTGAATTAAAGCATGCTGTCTGTTGGTTCTGTCGAGTTATAGGAAGTATAGTTCATTTTTATATGAGAACCCTTTATGTGGAGCCTGCTATTATATTCTTGATGGAAAATCACCTGTAGACTGTTTATCTTATCATCCATGACCTTTAGGATTTGTTAAATCTTCCAAAGTTGACACTCAGAATTGAATGCTTTGATATAATTTGAATGCTGCATATACAATTAATTTTGATAATCTAGAAGCTTATTTATTTATAACCATCTCGTTCCAAAATAGATCAAAGGCAATAACTGAACACTATTAATTGTATATGATTCATTAACTTTTCTAGGAATTATTTAGTGTTTTAGAATAAACCTCTGTTCAAATAAACTCTAAATCTTTTTTACATTAAAAAATGTGTGACAACCTAGCTTCTAGATGGTTTTTATTCTGTATGTTGAAAAACATAAAAAGCAGTAGATTGAACAGAATTCTATGTATTGACACCAAGTATGCCAACATATTCTCTAACTCTATATCTGAGATTCTTGAATTTTTTGAAGGGACTGGGCAGTGGCAGGGTGGTAAAACATAATGCTCTGTCAGGCTAACCCACATAGGAAGGTTCTGGATTTGTGTCCAGAGACTGTTCTCAATATACCAGGTGCACATGTGCCATGGTCTGGTGCTGGGTAAGACTGGGGCTAGATTGCAGTGTCAAGAGCCTGTTGGGGGTGCTGTTTCTCTCTCTCTCTCTCTCTCTCTCTCTCTCTAAGTCATTCACTCACTCATGAAGAAAACAAATAAATAAACTTAAGAAATAATTTCTTGAATACCTAAACCTGAGTAAATTTTATGACAAATTTAGCTACGGCAAATGAATATTTAATTCTAGTTATTTAAAGATCTCCTTTAAATGTCATTCAACATATATTTATTCATTTTAAAGCAACTCGTCAGAGTTTATAGAAGCTAGAAATATATTTATTAATTGGTTAAATACCTGATAAATTCTCTGAATTGATTAGGTTTTAGGAGTATGTAAAGATGAGGTCTTTTACTTTAAGGAATTAATTTCTAATAACACATTGGAAAGAAAAGGTAGAATGTGAGAAATGTCGTAAGAAAAATTCATATAGTATTATAGGACTTAATAGGAATTTTGTGCTAAGAAGACCAGGGTGATTTAATAAATAAGGTGAAAGATGGTCTAGCTTGAAATACCAGAAAACTTCCCTTTTATGGGAGTTATGATCTGTACTTTGAGATAAATGATATCTAGGGGCAGTTTAGGATCTCATAAGATTGAGCTCCATATTTGTGTGTTCTCCGCTTACACGTAATAGGGACTAAAATAGAACAGCTATTGCTGTTACTAAATGTGTAAAGAGATACCAGATTGTCTTAAGCTCTGATTGGTTAGTTTAGTTTTCTACATTGAGTATCAGTGAAGAAGTTAGCTTGCCATAAGAGAATAAATAGGACAGAAAGCCTTTGGTAGATAGTATGATTTTGATGGCTTAACAAATAAATGAATAAAGTTTTTCTATTTCCATGCTTGAAATATAATTCAGGCACTCAATAAATAATCATAGAAACAACTTAAATGTCCTCCATGGTAGGGTACTATACAGAAGTGGTTCTCAGCATGTGAGGGAATACCTGGGGAATCTCTAAGACTCAGGACCTACAAGATCAAAATTAACTGTTAATTATTTTAAATGTTTGCCAGAGGGCATGTGCACATGCTGGAGAGAGCAAGCAGGAAAGTGAAAAAGCAATCCCTATGGGGAATGGTCACTCTCTAGTCTCTTCTCCATCTCTCTCTCCTTTCAGGATTTTGGGCACCCCCGTACACGTTAACCACTATGTGGCATGTTTCTTAAGCCTTCAGGCTCAGGATTTAAGTTGCATGATTGAGTACACGGGATCCAGCCACGTAACCCACCACGCCACATGCTGCCCCAATCAGAACTTTTATTTTTTAATTTTTTTCATTTAACTTTATTCATTTGTTTATTTCAATTTGACCAGAGAGGGACAGAGAGAGAGAGAAAGTGAGAAAGCAAGCTGCTGGGTCTGGGACTCAAACAACGGTCAGCCATGTGAGAATCCAGTGCCTTTAACCACCACGTCACCCTGTTGGCCCTGAAAACTATTCTTATAATACGACTGAGACATTAATATTTTCATTCTCATCTTCTTATGAACATTAAGACTGTTTCAGAGACTATATGCATGATGTGTGATGATTAAAACAGATCGATTATCAAAGCAGTGTTTTGATTAGAGGCTGCTATAACAAAGTACTATAGACTGTGTGACTTATAAACAGCAGAAATTTATTTCTCGGACATTGGAAGCTGGAAATCAGATCAGCTTACCAAGCAAGGTCAAGTTCTGGTGAGGGCCTTCTTCCAGGTTGTAGACTATGGATTTATCTTCTGAGAACACTAGAGGGCTCTCTGGGGTCACTTTTATAAGGGAACTAATCCCATTCCTGAGTGCTACATCCTTAGGCCTTTACCTCCAAAAAACCCACTTTCTAATACCATTTTACCAAGGATTACTATTTTAGCATGTGAATTTTAGGGAGAAAGAAATATTCGGTCATAACAAGCAGATGTGTTAATCTAGCTACCTTCTATTAAGTCAGACAATAAAGATATTTGCTATATGAAATGTTTTAAGAAATAAGCAGTATAGGGCCCAGCAGGTGACGTGGTAGTTAAGGTGCTGGCCTCCACATGGCCAACTGCGGTTTGAGTCCCGGACCTGGGGGCTTGTTTTCTTACTTTCCCCTTCTCTCTCTCTCTTTCTCTTTGGTCAAGTTAAAAAAAAAATAATAACAAAATTAAATAGTTTTTTAAAAAAAGAAACTTGCAGTATATAAGAAAAGTGAGAACAGTGCCACATTTCTTGCTAAATATTTTTTGTTTTGGCAGATAATTTTTTCCCATTAAAAATGTGTTATTTTGGGATCAACAGTTAGTGTAAGGGCTATGTTGCTGGACTCCCATGTAGTCAACCGCAGTTCGAGTCCCGCACCTGATGGCTTAAACTCAAGCCGGGCTCGTGTGCGTGCGTGCCCAAGATCCTGAGAGGAGAATGGAGGAGAAGGGATTGTGGCATGGCCATCCCCCCTGGGGAGTGATTTCTCACTTTCTGTCTCTTTGTCTCTGTCTTTCTGGTGAGCACACGTGCCCTATAGCAAAAACGTCTCCCAAAAAAAAGGAAAAAAGAAAGTGTTATTTCCATATAGTGGGTTCATTGCTTTTAAAAATGAAGTTTCAAAATATTTTAGTTTTTATTTCTAGTATAATAATTATTAATAAAACCCAAAAAAACAAAAACCCTTTGGAGTCCTCAGTAATTTGAGTGTAAAGAAGACCAAAAAGGTTTTTTTTTGTTGTTGTTCGTTTGCTATAGGACTCATGCAATCACAAAGAGAGACAGAAAGCAAGAAATCATCTGTCAAGGGGGATGGTCACACTGCAATCCCTTCTCCATTCTTCTCTGGGGATCTTGGGGACATACACACATGCTTTCTATATGAGTCTTAAGCCACCGGGTCCAGGACTTGAACTATGGTCAACTACGTGGAAGTCTAGCGACGTAACCGTTAAATCATCTGCTGGTTCTGAGACTAAAAAGTTTAAGAATGTTGTTCCTGGGGGACTGACAGATGGTATGTTGGTTAAAGTGCTAAACTCCCTGATGGCCCACCATGGTTCAAATCTCAGACCCTGCAGCTTGCTTTCTCACTTTCCCTTTCTTTCTCTCTCTCTCTGGTCAATAATAATAAAAATTCAATTATTCTTTTTAAAAAATGCTGTTCTAGAACCAGCAGGTGGCATGGTGATTTAGGCAGTGGACTCCCACATGGCCAACTGTGGTTTGACTCCCAGACCCAGTGACTTAAAACTCATGCCAAGTATGCATACCCAAAAATCCCAGGAGAATGGAGGAGAAAGCATTGCGACATTGCCATACCCCCAGAGAGGTGATTTCTTACTTCTCTCTCACTGTCTCTCTGTCTCTCCAGTGAGGACCTGCTCCCTGTGGCTAAAACCTTTTAAAAAAAAAAAGAAAAAAGAAAAAAAGAATGCTGTTGCTTTTAAAGGTAGAAGAGAGAGTGATGTTTGTTGCTTTGGAAAGGAACTGTTAATATGATCACATGTACTCTGTTCTTTGACATTTTTCATGAAACCCTTCAAATCTTTTTTTTTTTTTGGAGAGGTTTTTGCTATTGGGCGCATGCACTCGCCAGACAGACAGAGACAGAAAGTGAGAAATCACCCCCTAGGGGAATGGCCACGCTGCAATCCCTTCTCCTCCATTCTCCTCTCAGGATCTTGGGCACGCACACACACGCGTCCGGTGTGAGTTTAAGCCACCGGGTCCAGGACTCGAACCGCGGTCGATTACGTGGGAGTCCAGCAACATAGCCATTACGCTAACTGCTGGTCCCAAACCCTTCAAATCTTTATTTAAATGATAAGGCTCTTTAAGTTATTGTGGCAGAAATGTATGTGTGAAAGAAATTCACAAGCAGATTATGCCAGAGATTCGAAAGAAAGTTGAATATTTCTCTTTCTAGTTTTAATTGTCTTCGACCTTACTTGAACTTATGGAGCTTTATAAAATAGATGCTTGCATCAGCCTGTGACTTGGGGTTAAGTGAACCGGATCCCACGTGGCTAACTGCACAGTTTGAGTCCCAGACCCAGGGGCTTGAAAAAACATGCATTTGCATGTATGCCAGAAGGAGGAAGAAATGAAAAAGGGATTGTGGTATGACTGTGCCTATGAGAGTGGTGCATTCTTGCTTTCCCTCTCTGTCTCTGTCTTTATCTTTCTGGCAAGTACATGTGCCCTCTGATCTTTTATTTTATTTTATTTTTTTATTTTAAAGTGCAGATGCTTGGACTGCACTGCATTTCTACTGGACCAGAACCTACAGAGGTGGGGCATAGAGAGTTTTTTTTTGTTTGTTTGTTTTGTTTTGTTTTAAAAAAAGCTCCATAGATGGTTTGATCCATGGCTAGTGTTACACTATTTCTGTAGTGGAGCTGAAAATGGGGAAGGATTCTCATAGAGGTGATATTTGCAGTAATTAGAATGAAGGGACTCTAGAAAGACGAGAACTCTACGGAGTCTAAATGGATGAGAACTAAAAAAAAAAAAGTTTACATAGTGTCAGATAATGTGATTAGTACCCTTCATAGTGTTATTTTTAGAATATAAGACAGGCTCAGTCATGTGCCACTAAGAAGCTTTGCTCCATAGGCTGGGACCATGTAGGAGACCTGGGCTTGATTCCCAATCCAACCTAAAGGCTTGGCAAATCATATGCATGTTTAATCCAGGCTGCTTGGGGAGATTGAGGCAGGAGGATCATGACATGGGTGATATCCTTTTAAAAAATTGTTTTAAAAATAGAATAGTTATAGAACATATTGGGAGAGAGAATTGGGGCAGTATGTATAGATATTTCTTTATAGAATGTGACAATGAAAGAGTGAAAAATAGAACCATTGCTAAAACTCAGATATAGAATGGGGGGAAGGGATAATTCTAGGCCTGCTAGAAAGTAGAGGGAGACAAACCACAGATAAGATAAAGTTAAAAGACAGTGGGAAGGACAGAGACTATGGGAACAATGTACTATAAACAAGTGGTCAGAAATTGAAGGCTCCAAGGATTAGAATTCTGTTTCATAGAGGGGCCGGCAGGGGGCATGGTGGTAAAGGCACTGGATCTCCCGTATGGCTGACCATGGTTCGAGTCCTGGACATGACAGCTTGCTTTCTCACTTTTTTTCTCTCTGTCTCTCTCTGGTCAAATTAAAAAAATAATAATTATAAATAAAGTTAAATACATAATTCTTTTTTTTATTTTTGGAGAGATTTTTTGTTATAGGGCGTGCGTGCTTGCCAGATAGACAGAAAGCGAGAAATCACACCCCAGGGGGATGGCCATATCACAATCCCTTCTCCTCCATTCTCCTCTTGGGATCTTGGGCATGCATGTACATGTGCCCAGCATGGGTTTAAGCCACCCGGTCCAGGACTTGAACTGCAGTCAGCTACATAGGAGTCCAGCGACATAGCCATTATGCCTGCTGCTGGTCTTGAATACATAATTCTTCAAAAAAAATTTTTTTTAAAGAATTCTCATTTTGTAGAATTCTTTCTTATTTTAAGCAGTTTTATTCCTCTTAAGAGACTTTCTAATCAGTCTTTCTCATCTAATCCTGAAAATTTGGTATAATAATGGGCTCTTCCTCCTTTTAATCTTATTTTGCCCGACTTATTTATTTATTATTTTGGAATATTTCCAAATGTCTTTGTCCCTCCCTCTTTTATCATATCATGTTTGAATACTGCAGTAGCTTCTGAGATGATCTTACCACCTTCTCCCTTCCTCTTCCATTCAGTTTTAAACACTGCTTCTAAACTTATGTATTGCAATCTTGAATTCACTAACACCTCATTGCTTGTTAGATGGAATCTTTATCTCCATTCAGAACTTTCTGTGATTGAGCCCGTCATATCCGTTTACTTCTTACCCTTTTCCCCTAGACTATTTTTTTTTTTTTTTTTGGAGAGGTTTTCACTATAGGGCGTGGGCGCTCGCCAGACAGAGAGAGACATAGAAAGCGAGAAATCACCCCCCATGGGGGATGGCCACGCTGCAATCCCTTCTCCTCCATTCTCCTCTTGGGATCTTGGGCACGCAGCCACATGCGCCTGGCGTGAGTTTTAAGCCACCGGGTCTGGGACACGAACCGCGGTCGACTATGTGGGAGTCCAGCAACATAGCCATTACGCTAACTGCTGGTTCCCTTCCCTAGACTATTTTTTAATATGCTGTGGTCATCCGTTTCTTGTACTTGTTGCTCCAACCTAGAATCCTTGCTTATTTGAGTAGATTGATATCTTGTCTATTTTTGGAGTAGAGTTCATTTTTCTATTATAGTTGTTTTCTCCTTGAAAATAGATTGTAAATTATATTTTTCCCTTTACTACTCTTTAAATTTTATGTACAATTTAGAGTATTCAGTATTTGGAGCACAGAAGTCTGTACTTAGATCATGACTCTGCCATTTTCTGTGACCTCTAGATTGTTACTGTTCTTTGCCTCACTTTTCTCACTTGGAAAATTGTGATGGCCAGGCCAGCCTGTAGCCTGTTGATTAAGACAGTTTGATCCTATGTGGTTGACTGTGCAGTTTGAGTCCTGGATCCAGTGGCTTGAAAAGCATTTATTATTCTTCCCCTCTTAGGGATTCAAAACACACATTAGCCCTGAGAAATCCTATAGTAAGAAAGCCATTTTGATTTACTTAGTTTTGACCATGAAACCTTTTTGTTGGAAGACCTGTTACCATATTGTGGATGTATAGTTCATACAGTATATCATTCTAAAGACATTCTCCAAAATCAGAATGAAAATGAGAATGGCATCTGTCACAATTGTTATTTAGCAAAATTCTCCAAAATTTTTGGTCACTGTATTATGAAATTTTTTAATAATTAAGATGTAATTATTGGGAGGGAAAAGAGAGAATATTGTTTGTGAGCGACATGATTATCACCCAGAAATCCCCCCCAAAATTTGGAAGTTCATTAGAACTAATAATTTAGGCTTATTGAAAAGTATTAAGACTGGGTGGTGACATAGTAGTACAGTATGACACTGTGCAAGTCTGACCCATATGAGAAGGTTACCAGTTTGAATTTGAGACCTCCCTGAGTAAGCCAGGCACGTGCTTGCCCATGATCCAGCCTAGTAGATGGATTACAGCATCTATGCTTTAGGGTACTGTATCTTTCTCAGAATAAATTTTGAAAACTTAAAAAAAAAAGTGTTAACTAAAATCTCAGTAGCAGGCCAACAGGTGGCGTGGTGGTTAAGGCGCTGGAACCCACACGGTCAACTCCACAGTTCGAGTCCCGGACCCGGCTGCTTGAAAAATACACCAGGCGCTTGAAAAATATGCCAGGCATATGTTTGTATCTGCCCAAAATCCCGAGAGGAGAATGCAGGAGAAGGGATTTCAGCATGGCCATCACCCTGGGAGGTATTTTCTTAACTTTCCTCTCTCTCTGTCTCTTTCTGGCAAGTGCACATGGCCTATTGCAAAAATCTTAAAAAAACAAAAACAAATGACTTTCAGTAATGCCAGAGATTACAAAATGAAAATGATTAGAAAAGGGATTTATATTTTTTGATTGACAATAAAGTATGTAGTAGTTTAACAATAAATGTACTAAACTGGGATCAGCCAATGGCATGGAGGTTAGGGTAGCCAGATCCTCTGTGGTCAGCTGTACTGTTTGATTCTGACATCAGTGGCTTGAGGAACACTCTAGGTATGTGTACATATCTTCCCCAAATCCCAAGAGAACAGGTAAGAGATTGCAGCTTGGCCATCCCCCTGGGACATGAATTTTCGCCAACACTCTCCACACTCCCCACCACCATCTCTAGCAAGTGCATATGCCCTATAATAAAAAATACAAGGAAAAAAAAAAGAGTAAATGTGTCAATAAAGTTCATTAATATCTATTATTTATTTATTTATTTTTTAAAGCTTTACAATAGAGCATGAGCTTGGCCAGAAAGCAACAGAGAAGGTGAGAGGGAAAGTGAGAAATCATCTACTGTGGGGATGGCCATGTCCCAAGTCCTCCTCCTCCAGTCTCCTTTCAGAATTTTGGGTATACATGCACAGCAAGCCACCAGGTCCAGGACTCGAACCATATGGATAGCCATGCAGGATCCAGCAGTCTTAACTAACCATGCCACCAGCTGGCCTCTCTGACTCTCTTTAAAAACAGGCATAAAAGGGCCAATGAGTAGCGTGTTGGTTGAGGTGTAAGATTCCCGAACATGACTGACTGACCGTGGTTCAGTCCCAGCCCCTGTGGCTTGAAAATCACTGCGGCTATGTGTGCTCGCATGTCCAAAATCCTAAGAGGAGAATGTAGGAGAAAGGATTGCAGCATGGCCTTCCCCACTGGGGAGTGATTTCTTACTTTCCCTCTCTCTGTCTCTCTCTGGCAAGTGCATGTGCTCAATGGCAAAAATGAAAAAAAAAAAAATGAAATGCAGGACTCATAGGAGTTGAAGAGCTTAGAACTTTAATGAGCTAGTTTAGTGTCAAAAGAAGACTTGGGGCCAGCAGGTGGTGCGGTGGTTAAAGGAGCTGGACTCCCACATGGTTAACCACAGTTCGGGTCTGAGACTTGATGGCTTGCTTTCTCTCTTTCTTTCTCTCTGTCTCTCTGGTCAAATTAAAATAAATTGATTATTAATAAATAAAGTGAAATAAAATCATTAAAAAAAAAGACAACTTGAGTAAGTGGGAAAATATGCCATGTTCTCAAATGGTACATTGCTGTAAAGATGACAGTTCCAGGGCTGTCAGGTGGTGTGGTTAAAGGTGCTGGATTCCCACATGGCCAACCACAGTTTCAGTCCCAGACCTGGTAGCTTGCTTTCTTGCTTTCCCTTTCTCTCTCTCTCTGTCTTTGTCTGGTCAGATTAAAAAATAACAATAACAGATGTAATTAAATAAATAAATAATTCTTTTTTTTTATAAAAATGAAAGGGGACTAGCAGTTGGTAGTGGCTATGTCGCTGGACTCCCATGTAGTCGACCGCAGTTGGAGTCCTGCACCTGGTGGCTTAAACTCACGCTGGGCGTGTGTGCCTGCATGCCCAAGATCCCGAAAGGAGAATGGAGGAGAAGGGACTGCGGCATGGCCATCCACCCTGGGGGATAATTTCTCACTTTCTGTCTGTCTGTCTCTTTCTGGTGAGCACATGCGCCCTGTAGCAAAAACCTCTCAAAAAAAATAAAAAACGAAAGAAAGAAAAAAATAACAGTTCCCCTGTACCCTCCCTCCCCCTCAAGGGTGATTTATCATTTTTGCTCTTTGTCTCTTTAGCAAGTAACAAAAAAAGAAAAACCTGGTTTATTGAACATGACAGTTTATGAATGGACAAATATAGATGACCAAAAAAGGGAAAATATTCTCAATATTAAGTGATAAAAATTAAAAATAATGATAGTAGAATTGTCAGTTATACAGAAAAAGTAGTACCTTCATGTTCCTAGGAAAAAAAATTAATGCAGTCATTCTGGAGGGGATTTATGCAATATAAATAAAAATCCATAAGAGTCTGTTTTACTCTTTGACCTAGAATTTCACCTTCTAGAAATATTTATATCCTGAGGAAATAATGAGTGTGTGTAAAAATGTATATATACTCCTTTTGTAATTTTACTTACAATAGCATAACATTAGAAGTAACATTTCGGGGACCAGCAGGTGGTGTGGTGGTTAAGGTGCTGCACACTCCCACATTGCCAACTATGGCTCAAGTTCTGGACCTGGTGGCTTGCTTTCTCACTCTCTCTCTCACTCTTACTCTCTCTCACACTCTCTCTGTCTCTGTCTCTGTCTCTGTCTCTGGTCAAATCAAATAGCTAACCAACCAACCAACCAACCAACCTTTTTAAAAAAAGAAGACCTAGGGTGACAGTAGTGTCTAAAAGAAGTATCATTTCAGGGACTGGCCCCATAGCCTAGAGGTTAAAGGAGCCAGATCTTAAGAGGCCTGCTTTGCAGCTTGAATCCTGGACCTAAGACATAAAAAGCAACACTGATCACATGTGCATGCATACCCCAAATTCTGACAAGAGAGAAAAATGGAGGAGAAGGGATTGTGCTGTGTACATGCTCCATGGGAGGTACTTTTTCCTGCTCTGTCTCTGTTTCTGTGTCTCATGAATGCATATACCCTCTGGCAAAACTTATGAAAAAGAAGTAAGTGAAATAACTAGTTTGAAATTGGTCAGAGCCAGTATGGCACATTAAAAAGTAATCTGGTGTGGCCAGCAGGTGGCATAGTAGTTAAAGGGACTAGAATCCCACATGGCCAACCCTGGTTTGAGTCCTGGCAGCTTGCTTTCTCACTTGCTATCTCACTTTCCCGTTCTGTCCCTCTCTGGTCAAATTTAAATAAATAGATAGATAGATAGATAGATAGAGTTAAATGAAATTATTCTTAAAAAAAAAAAACTAAGGTAGTAAAAATATACCAAAACTTGTGATGCTATTCACAGTATATTATTAATGTAGACTATATATTGGGTTATCAAAAAAGTCATGATGCATTTTTACAGAAAAAAAAAAACAACAGAAAAATAACTTATGACTTTTCCAACGACCCAATAGTGTGTAGAGTATGAAATCCAGTTGCTGAAAGATTGACTCAGGCTACTTTCTAGGCACTTAGTACTACAAAATCATAAATTACCAAGTGGTAGTCTTTTGAGTTGCTTAATTGTAGTTGAAACTAAAAATGTTAAACCTTTAACTATATGTATATGGTAAAGAGTAGAAAGAATGTTTGTTGTGGTTATTTCTGAGTGAAGGGATGATGGATAATTTTTATTTTCTTTTTTGTACTTCATAATTTTCTAGGATTTCTACAGTGAATTTTTTTTTTTTTTGGAGAGGTTTTTGCTATAGGGCGTGTGCGCTCACCAGACAGACAGAGACAGAGAGATAGAAAGCGAGAAATCACCCCTCAGAGGGGATGGCCACGCCGCAATCCCTTCTCCTCCATTCTCCTCCCAGGATCTTGGGCACGCACGCACACGCACCCGGCGTGAGTTCAAGCCACTGGGTCCGGGACTCGAACTGCAGTCGACTACATGGGAGTCCAGTGACATAGCCATTACGCTAACTGCTGGTCCCGTGAAAATTTTTTTTTAATAATTAGAAAACAGTATTTAAATAGGTAAGATACATAATAGAAAAGCAAAGTCAGTAATGTCACATGTCACATACCACAGAGTTTTAAATATGTCCATTGGCACTCATTAGGGGCTTTAGCAAAAGCAATTGGAATAGAGTAGGGCTGAAAGTAAAGAAGCTAGATTGTAGTGTATTAAGTAGTAAATGGAAGATAATGAGATAATAATTTCACTCTGTATCAGCATTCCTATAGGAATTAGTGCAAGGCACATATTAATAATATGTTTTACTTAGCTCAGTGTGCCAAAAAGATTTCATTTGAATATATAATTAATATAAATCATAAATAAAATATTTTATATTGTTTTTAAAAAATAAGTAATTTTATTTATTTATTTAATTTTTATTTTGACTAGAGAGACACAGAGCAAGAGGGTAAATGAGAAAGCAAGCTGCCAGGTCCAGGACTTGAGCTATAGTCTGCCATGTGGGAGTCCACCACCTTAACCACTGTACTACCTGCCAGCCCCTATATTCTTTAATATTATTTAATTTACAACTAAACTTACACAAGTCATATATCAGATACTCAGTGGCCACAACCCATTAATGGCTACCGTATTGCACAGGTAAAGTTTAAACTTTCCTGTTTGTTGATAACGTAATAACAAAGGGAGGCTGGATAGAGGGAACATGGAAGAATCCCCTAGTCCTTCACAGTCCAGTACAACCACAGAACTCTGCCCAATGTAGCTTATTGCCTTTTTAAAAGTGAAATATTTGGAACCAGCAGGTGGCATAATGGTTACATTGCTGGACTCCCACATAGTCAACCATGGTTCAAGTCCCAGACCTGGCAACTTAAAACAGTCATGTGCGCATGTGTGCCCAAGATCCTGAGAGGAGAATGGAGAAGGGATTGTGGTGTGGCCATGCCCTGGGGGGTGATTTCTCGCTTTCTGTCTCTGTGTCTCTGGCGAGTGCATGTACCCGATAGCAAAAATCTCTTTAAAAAAAGAGGGAGAGATTTTGTGTAATTTGAATAATGGTCCAATTTTCTACCCAGCTTGAGAAAGAGAATCCTGTGATCTTCCCAGTTGCATTAATAAATTGATGATTTTCTTCTGCTTTTTTTTTTGTCTTTTGTTTTTTCTTTTTCCTCCTAAAGGTTTTGGTAAAACTAATCTGAGCCGCAGAGGAAGAGTAATGCCTGGAAAGAGACGTCCTTATGGAGTTATCACTGGCCTTGCAGCTAGGAAGGCAACTGGAATTCGAAAAGGAATTAGCCCTATGAATCGTCCACCTCTAAGTGACAAGGTAAAATAATGACTTAACCCTGGGTTGGATAACCTTTTCCTTTATTTGCACTAATACTTCTGCAAATGAGCTTGAGAGAACATTTTATTTTAATTTTTTATATACTGTAGGGCTTATATAAAAAATTTAATAACCAAATACAAATGATGGCTTTATACAAAGAATACCTAAATTTAGTACTTCAAGTATATAGACAGGTTCCTGGCTTTACCCTTTTACTGAGTGTGTATATGTACATACACTTTTTTAACAGTTTTATTCAAGTATAATTTTTATTCAAGTATAATGCTTTTTTTTTTTTTTTTGCTATACGGTAACATGTGCTCACAGACGAGAGACAGAAATAGAGAGAGGGAAAGTGAGAAGTCTCAACCCCTCCCTAAGGGGGATGGCCATGCCGCAATCCCTTCTCCATTCTTCTCTTGGGATTTTGGGCATGCATGCACATGTACCTGTTGTGATATTGAAGCCACTGGGTTGGGGACTTGAAACGCTGGGTCAGCTATGTGGAATCTGCCTTAACCTCCATGCCACCTGCTGGTCCTCAAGTATAATTTCTATACCATAAAATTTACTTATGTTAAGTATATAATTCAGTAAACTTTAGTATGTTTAGAGTTGTACAATCTCCACAACAATCTTAACTTTAGAACATTCCTCTTATCTTAAAAAGATATCTCATGGGGGATCCAGCAGTTGGTGTAATGGCTATTTTGCTGGACTCCCATGTAGTCAACTGAGGTTCGAGTCCCAGACCCAGTGGCTTAAACTCAACGTAGGGTACATGTGTATGCCTGCCCAAGATTCCGAGAGGAGAATGGAAGAGAGGAGAAGGGATTTCAGGGTGGCCATCCCCCCAAGGGGTGATTTCCTACTTTCTGTCTGTCTCTCTTTCTGTCGAGCACATGTGCCCTATAGCAAAAACCTCTCCAAAAACAAAGATACCTTATGGGACGAAGAGATATCTCAGCAGATGGTGGGATGGTTGTGTCACTGGGCTCCCACATAGTTAATTACAGTTCTAGTCTCAGACCCGGCAGCTTAAAACAATGCCAGGTGTGTGTGCATGCATGCCCAAACTTTCAAGAGGAGAATGGAGGAGAAGGAATTGCGCATGGACATAACCCCCCTTGGAGTGGTGATCACTCATTTTCTGTCTCTTTCTCTCACTCTGGTGAGCGCACACACCCTATAGCGAAAATCTCTCTCTCTTTTTTTTTTTAAAAAAAAAGGTATCTTGAGCACAGAGTGAGTGCCGGGGAGGGTCGGGGGGACATGGGGCGGTGGTGGCGGCAGCGGCGGGAAGATAAAAAAGGTATCTTGGAGCCGGCAGGTGGCATAGTGGTTAAGGACACTGGACTTCCACATTTTTTACTGCAGTTCGAGTCCTGGATCTTGGCAGCTTCTTTTTCACTCTCTTTTTCTTTCTCACTCTGTCCCTCTTGGTCAAATTAAAATAAATTAATAAATAAAGTTAAATTAAAATAATTCTTTTTTAAAATAATTATTTATTTAATTCCATTTGTTTTTTTTTTGTTTGTTTGTTTGTTTGTTTGTTTGTTTTTTTTAATTTGACCACCAGAGAGAGAGAGAGAAAGGGAAAGCAAGAAATCAAGCCACCAGGTCCAGGACTTGAACCATGGTCGGCCATGTGGGAATCCAGCACCCTTATCCACCACACAGGCTGCTGGCCCCTAAATAAAATAATTCTTTAAAAAAAAAGTATCTCATGCCCTTTCACAGTCGTGCCCCATACAACACTAATCAGCTGTTTGTAGACTTGCTTTTCATTTGCCTTTTCTGTATATTTTATATAAATGGGATCATACAATAATATGTGATTTGCCGTTTAGTCAGTTTTTGGTTTTGTTGTTTGTTTAGATTTTTTTTGCTATATAGCATGTGCGTCCACCTAAGCGAGACAGACGAAAGGGGGGAAGTGAGAAATCACCTAGGGTGTGGTGAACATGTCTCAATTCTTTCTGTATTCTCCTCAGGATTTTGGGCACATGTGCCCGGTGTGATTTTCAAGCCGCTGGGTCTGAGACTCAGCCTGTGGTTGGCCATGTGGAATCCAGCACCTTAACCGTTATGGCAACTGCTGGCCCCTTATGTTATAGCATATGTTAGTATTTCATTCCTTTTTATTGTTGAGTAATATTCTATTTTATGGATGTAAAATATTTTGTTTATTGATTTACCAGTTGATGGACAGTTTGGTTATTTTCATTTTTGTGGTATTTTGAATAGTAATGCTATGAACATTCACTGACAAGTTTGTATGGATATAGGCTTTTATTACTTTTGAGTAGATACCAATCCCCTAATTGATATTTTAAATTAGAGTTTCATTTATTTACCACCATAACTTAACTACTATTCAACTCTTTACTGTAGTTTTTGAATTGGGTAAAGAATTCCTTGAAACAGTTTCACAAATGGTTTTTCTTCTGTTGCCTTATGTATAATAGGTCTGAGCCATCAAGGAATTTAATATTCTGTTCTTTCATTTTTACCCTCTTTGGTTTCTCTAATTATGAAAGTAATATGTACTAGTAGAAAAATGCAGGATGTTCATTCCTTTAAACTTGCAAATTCTGGCTAGACCCACATTACTTAGACTCCCTTGACTGTTCAGTTCTGTCACCACCAAGAGCTGCTCTCCTCCAAAACTTTATCACAGAAGTTCCTGTTTAGTTAGGGATTAGAAAACATCAATGTGATGTGGATGCTGGAAGGGGAGGTTGGATTTAGCCACTAACTAATGAGTTGGATCCTATAAAAATTGTAAATTACCACAGAAGTAGCCTTTTGCTCGAAAAGAGCTAAAATTGTATGAAATCCAAAGAATATACTGAATAGTAAGATCTAATTTATTCAAACTTTCTAAGTTTGAGGATTTTGGCAAAGATACGGCTTAAAATTTGCTGTTTCTTAAAAACTTTTTCTTCAGCCTGAGTACAGTTTGTTTGTTTGTTTATTTATTTTAAAGAATTATTGTGTTTAACTTTATTTACTTATTTTGCTTATTTTTTAATTTGACCAGAGAGGACAGAGTGGGAGTGAGTGAGAAAGAGAGAGAGAGAGAGAAAGTGAGAAAGTGAGCCACCAGGTCGAGATTCAAACCGCAGTTGGCCATGTGGGAGTCCAGCACCTTTAACCACCACGCCACCTGCCGGCCCCTATTTATTATTATTATTTTTTTAAGAGAGATTTATTCTATAGGACTCAAGTGCTCGTCAGAAAGAAACAGAGAGACAGAAAGCGAGAAATCACCCCTTGGGGGTTGGCCACGCTGCAATCCCTTCTCCTCCATTCTCCTCTAGGGATCTCGGGCACGCACGCACTCGTGCCTGGCATGAATTTAAGCCACCAGGTCTGGAACTCAAACCATGGTCAACTGCGTGGGAGTCCAGTGAAGTAACCATTATGCCATCTGCCAGCTCCTTGAATACGGTATTAATAGTTTGAGTAGGATAGACGATGGTACTTGTGAAACAGATTTGTTTCCAGCAATTTAGAAAATTTCTATTTACATATGAGAAACTTATACTATTCTTTTGTATTCATTAAAGCAAGCTTCCTTAAATAACTTAATTGGCCTTGAGTTGCTATATATATTTAGAAACATTTCACTAAAATAAAAGTCTGGGCCCAGCCATGGTAGTATGCACTATATGATGCTCCAACTTGGGAAGCTGAGGCCACATGGGATGCCTGAATTCAATTCTCTGCATACTATAAAAACTGTGCTGTAGCTTATTCTTACAATCCTAGCTACTGGGGAGACTGAGACAGGAGAATTCTGATGTAGAACTCTAATTCTTAAAAATCTGAATTAGGCTTCAGTGATAGTTTAAATTTATGTATGTAGAAGAAGAAAAAAGTGGGCATTTCACATGTGTGTATGTTCTCTATGATTGCATTTTCCTTTTTCTCCCACCCATTTGCATTTCAGCTTCTTTGCTGTCACTACCTCCCCTTCTTTCTTTTCACACATTTGTTTTCAAACTTGAACTTCTTGTCCCCAAACTTAGTGTCAGAAATTATGTAACCTGGGACCAGCAGTTAGCATAATGGCTATGTCGCTGAACTCCCATGTAGCCAACTGCGGTCCAAGTCCTGGACCCGGTGGCTTAAAACTCACGCCGGGCACGTGTGCGTGCATGCCCAAGATCCTGAGAGGAGAATGGAGGAGAAGGGATTGCAGCATGGCCATCCCCCCTGTGGGGGGTGATTTCTCGCTTTCTGTTTCTCTCTGTCTTTCTGATGAGCGCATGTGCCCTATAGCAAAAACCTCTCCAAAAAAATCTCTAGTTCTTTGGTTCTTTTCTTGAGTTCCCAAGCCATGTTTCTTCATCACGTATGCATCCCCAGGACACCCTCAAGTATTTTAAGTATAATGTGATTGTCATCTTTTCAATCATTTAGACTGGAAATTTTGAGGTTGTTTCAGTTTCTCCGTTCCCTCATCAACACATCCAAGTAGTTGTCAATTCTTATCTATTCTGCATCGGAAATGTTTATTATAGTAGGGTATACAGCAAAAGGCGATCTGATTAACATGATTTTTTTTTGCCTTCTGAAAGAATATAGAACGATATTTTCCAGTGTTAAAAAGGAAGGCAAATCTTCTGAGACAAAATGAAGTGCAGAGGAAGCCAATTGCAGTTCTCAAGAGACCTAACCAGTTAAATAGAAAGTAAGTAGCCATGTTGTCTTCCATAAATAAGTAATTCTTCTACTAAGTGTTTAGAGGAATGAATTTTCAGTGATTATTCTACTTATCTGGTTATTTTTTAGGAGAGATATTTGAGGTATCTGAACATCCAGCATGGAAATAGTAATAGTTTCTTTTAGACTCAGTGTTATTGATGAATTTAAATACTATAAACTTTTTAAAAAACATTACTGCTGCTTTACTGCTCTTGTTATAAACTTCCAAAAGCTAATCATTTGGTAAAAAAAATTCTAATAAAACAGTCAGAATTACTCAAAGTTGGGAATTCTGAAAGTAGAGTTTGTTGTTCAGTCTCAATAGCTCTTATTAGAACTCTTGAGTCACAATGTATGTTATATATGGAAAAAGGTAACCAGAAAGAAAATTCCATATGAATTCTTCTTTTTTTTTTTTTTAAATTATTATTTTATTTAACTTTATTTATCCATTTTTTTTTAATTTCAATTTGACCAGAGAGGGAGAGAGAGAGAAAGTGAGAAAGCAAGCCACCAGGTTCAGGACTCGAACCGTAGTCGGCCATGTGGGAATCCAGCGCCTTTAAACACCACGCCATCTGCCGGCCCCATATGAATGCTTCTTAAACTGAAATTATTCTTATACTAAGTTGAAAGATACAATAAAAACTTTAAAATTATGACCTGTTAATGGCATTTTATTTTCTATAAGGATAAAGTAGATAGAAAGGAAGTTGATAATCTGAGAAAGTTCCTTATTTCAGTTTCAATTACCATTTATTTATCTGTTGTAAAAGATCTTTTATAATAAAACAAGTCCAGGAATGAGATCTTTTAATTAATGAAAAGCTAAAAGTGCAGTTTATTTAACCATTATCTTTTGGGAATTATTTGGTAGTATCTTTTATGAAGAGGACCTTCTCAAATAAGAACTTGTCTTTTATATAAAACTAAGGAAGGAAATTTTGCATTTGGCTCTCTGTAAGAATGGGGGTAAGATTAGTCATTTTTTTGTTGTTGTTGTTTCTGTTTTGCTATAGGGCATGTGCACTTGCTGCAGGCAAGGGGGAAAGAGAAAGAAAAATCACCCTATGGGAGTTGCCCATGCCATAATGCCTTTATTCTCCTCTTGAGATTTTAGACACGCATACACATGTGCCCAGCATGTTTTTCAAGCTGCTGAGTCTGGAACTCTAACCTTTCAATCAGCCATGTGAGATCCAGCTACCTTAACCTCCGTGCTTACCTGCTTGTATACAGGTACTTGTATATAGAGTAGATAAATATTAAGTTTTGTAGAAAACAGAAGTTTGTAAAAGTTTAGTCAAGCATAATTTATTAAGGATGTATTGCTTGAGACCAGAAGATGGCACAATGGTTACATCACCGGACTCCCACGTAGTGAATCTTGGTTCGATTCCTGGACCCAGCGGCTTAAAACTCATGCCAGGCATGTGTGTATGTGTGCCCAAAATCCCAAGAGGAGAATGGAGGAGAAGGGATTGCAGTGTGGCCATCACCCTGGGAGGTGATTTCTCGCTTTCTGTCTCTGTCTCTTTGGTGAGTACATGCACCCTATAGCAAAAATCTTTCTCTTTAAAAAAAATAAAAATGTATTGCTTGGGGCCAACAGGTAGCATTGTGGTTGAGGAACTGGACTCTCCCATATGGTAGATCATGATTCAAGCCCGGATCCAGCAGCCCAAAAATCACTACTGACAAATAGATAAATAAATAAATAATGGTTGAAAAAAGAATCCATTGCTCTGAGCCTAGCCACAGTGGCACGCACTGTTAAGATACTGTGCTCAACCGGCTCAGACCACATGGGAGGCCCACATTTTTTTTTTCTGTCCCAACCTAATAGCTAGAGGGGTGGTGTGAACCTATAATCCCAGTGATTTAGTGAGGTTGAGGCAGAAGGATAATGAGGTTAGCTATTTTTTTCTCAAGATGTTTGAAAGTAGTAGGTAAGTAGCCCAGAGTATTCATAATATGTGTGTTTTTGTTGCAGAAATAACATTCCAGCTAATTTTTCCAGAAATGGAAATAAGTTAAGTCATCAGAAAGACACTCGTCAGGCAACTTTTCTTTTCAGAAGAGGTCTGAAGGTATTAAAAAAATTTTTGTTTTGTTTTATCCAAAGAGGATTCTGAGTAGCCTCCACTAGTAATCCTTGATCATAGGCATGGCCCATGGTTGCGGTAAGGATTGGGTTTGGGATGTAGAGAATATGACATTAGATTAATTCTCTCTGTTATATTTTTCCTATTCTCTGTCTTTTGTTGTCTTCAATAGCAATATCTTATAAGAATTCAACATGTTATTTAGTAATAAACTTGTATTTGCCACTTGTTCTAATATAGGCACCCAAACAGAGGTGTCAGAGTAGTATAGGCCCCTCTCCTTTATTTGTACTCCACACTGGGTTATAAAGTTACCTAGCAGGGTAGCTCTCTGGATTCAAATCCTCTGCTTTCTATGGGATCTACTGCTTTTTTTTTCCCTTCAGGTTCAGGCCCAGTTGAACACAGAACAACTACTAGACGATGTAGTAGCAAAGAGAACTCGTCAGTAAGTTTCAATTTGTTTTTCAAGATGTCATTTCAAAACTCCCAGAATACTAAATACCTAAATTACCATGTATCTCATTTGGAAATAAACTAAATTACACCTAAAATAAAATCGAACCTGAAATAAATAAAGCCTGTTTTGTTTTTTGTGGTTTTCTCCCCAGAAGATAAGTTTTAAGTTTTCACATATTCAGGGAATGAATAGAGGAAGTCCAATAGAGCTTTAAAAATTTTTTTAAGACTTGAAAAATAGATTATTTTCCCTTTTCATATGGTCTTTTTTTTTCACTTCACCACTATAAAAGTCTGTTAAAAATCTGTTTTTGTCTGTTATGACTGTACTTCCCAAGTGTTATAACATTCTAACTTCATCAATGACCAAGTTTTGAGATTAGACTACTTAAAATTATGGCTCTTTTTTTGGAAAACAAAACATGTAAAACATGATAATGGTCCAGATATGGTGTGAACAACAATGAGGCATGATTTTGAGCAAATGAGTGTGAGAAAGGAAACTGAACCTGATGCTGGCAGTATTATTTAATATGGAGGTTATGACACTGGAAACCATAAAGAAGTAAATACCAGTTGTACCCTATTTTCTTCTATACTAAGCAGTGTTTGTATAACCATGATAACATAGATACTATGTGATTGTTTTTAAATCGGAGAATCAACCTATCAGCAAAACACACGAAACAGTTAATTTGAGAACAGAATATAAATGTCATATTTTGACTAACATAATGTACTCTAACAAAAAATGGGAGATATAGAGTAGGAGAGGCGGTAGGAAGGAATAGAGAAACTGTTATCCTTTGATATGACGTGCATGGGGACATATCTACAAATACTATTGAAATACTTTTAAGTATTTAAGTTGTCAGTGGAAGTAAAATAGTGGTATAGCCATCAAAATATCTAGAGGTAGATAGAAAAACTGGAGGATAGTGTGATGAACTAAATTCTTATTCATCATAGCAAGATTTACTACACAAACCTCTGTTTAGTGAATTCTAAGTAATCAGCAAGCAGTAAAAACAGGAAAGATTAAAAGTGCTGCATTTTGAGACTAGGATTGGAGACAAAGAATGGAGTCAGGGACTGGCTTTTTATTAAAAGCCCTTCTGTACTATTTGATTATTTTGAAATGTCCATATATTAATTATTTTTTAAATTATTTAATAAATTCAGTTGCTTAGTTCCTGTACTCAGCATGCCAATTCTATATTGGTAGGGTCCAGGTATCTATTTCTTAAAAGCGAAGAAAAAGTAATGACTACTTTTAAAAATGTCTGTGTTTACATGGAATTTTTGAGGGCGTCTTCAATAGTTTTTTTTTTTTTTTTTTTTCAAACTTTCATGTTAATGACTTTTTTTTTTTTTTCAAATAGATGGCGTACTTCTACCACAACTGGAGGGATTTTGACTGTATCCATTGATAATCCTGGAGCATTGCAATGTCCCGTGTAAGTTTTACTGAAAAAAGTTTACAATCTCTCAGTAGATGAGATAATGAAAAAGCATTGCATGTCTACTTTGAATTAGAATAGAGATACAAGGGATAAAAATAATACTTCGTATACAAAATGGAAATAGTATGGCATAAAGTTAAAAAAGTAAAAAAAAGTTCTCTTGGTATTTGTGATTCTGTATCCCCAAATAATCACGTGTAACAATTTCTTCTATATATTTCTTTTTTTTAATTCTGTGCATTTGTAACAAATAAATCGTAATGTGTACATGATAAATGAAATTCTATACCTACTTAGTACTTTCTTCTCTTTCTCCTAGTATATTAAGGATATTACTTTTTCTTTACCATGTAGATAGATCTTTACTTTCTTACTATATAAATGTACCTTCTCTTTAAAGCCTTCATAGTATATTCTTTTATTTAGATGAGCTTAATTTAACTATTTCTTTTTATATATTGCATTATAATCTTTTTTTAGATTTATGGACTTTCTGATCTAACCATCTTAATGATTGAAATTAGAAAGATGTAGAATGAGTCTTAGACTTTAGAGGTTGCTTTTTCTTTAGTAGA
Organism: Tupaia tana; assembly: GCA_026018925.1. Classification (NCBI taxonomy): domain Eukaryota; kingdom Metazoa; phylum Chordata; class Mammalia; order Scandentia; family Tupaiidae; genus Tupaia; species Tupaia tana. The sequence continues at coordinate 28,555,235 of JAKSZU010000020.1, read as the reverse complement.
AGATCAAGACTTGGAAATCATCCATCTTTGCAAATAGTTGGGAATTTTAGTCTCAAGGGTAGAGACAGATACTTTTTTTTTTTTTGAGAACATGAAAAGTGATAATACATTTTAACATGGACAAATCAGCATGTCTTAAGTATAAAATGATTTATTATTCTCCTTTTAATCCTTAAGGTGGTCTTATATTTCAATTTTTTCAATAGAACTCAGAAACCACGATTAACTCGTACTGCTGTACCCTCATTCTTAACAAAACGGGAGCAGTCTGATACAAAGAAAGTTCCTAAAGGTGTCCCCCTACAATTTGATATCAACAGTGTTGGAAAACAGGTAAAAAAGAGTTTGCTGTCTTTCTTTGAGCCATTCACTGAATAATTAAACAATTACTGTATAGTGAATTAAACAGGATGTCATAATCCTTCTTTCCTCTCAAACCTAGGGAACCCTAATCTATATTTCTGGGGCTTGTTTTTGTTTTTTAAAGAGAATTATTTATTTACTCATTCATTTATTTTAATTTGACCAGAGAGAGCCACACAGAGAGGGAAAGCAAGCCACCAGGTCCAGGACTTGAACCACGGTCGGCCATGTGGGAGTCCAGCACCTCAGCCACCATGTCACCTGCTGATCCCTATATTTCTGTTTTCATAGATTTGCCTATTTTGACATTTCATGTAATTTGTATCATATACTCTAATTTTCTTTCCTTTTTTTTAAGGATTTAGTCATAAAGTGACTGTGCTTACCAGAGAGACAGAGAGGGAAAGCAAGAAATCATCTCCCAGGGGAGATGGCCATGCCAGTCCTTTCTTTTCTGCCCTACTGGAATTTTGGGTACACATGAACATGTGCTTGGAGTGACTCTCAGCTACCAGGTCTAGGACTCAAACCAGCAACATAACCATTATGTCATCTACTGGTTCCAGCTGTCAGTTTTTCAAAGAAGTAGCTGTACTGTTTGACATTCCCACCAGCATGTATGAGAATTCTGTATTTCTCCATGTCTTCACCAACTTTTTGCTATTATTAATAGCACTTTTGGTTATTATCTGTTATTTGACTATAATTGAGTGGGTAACTATCTCACTGTATTGACAATTTTTGTATTAACTCTCTTGTGATCTTACTAAAATTACTTATTATGTAGTCAGTTTGTAGATTCTTAGGATTTTCTTCTTTTTCTTTTTTTATTTTTTTTTTCATTTTGCCAGAAGGCGCTGTTCTGGTTGGAAAGAGATGAGAGGAAAAGCAGGGAAGCACCCCTCATGGGGAATGGTCACATTGCAGTCTCTCGTCTTCCATTTCTCCCTACTTTAGGGTTTTTGGGCACACACGCACATACGTCTGGCGTGGTTTTTCAAGCTGCTAGATCTGGGATTCGGACCATGTTTTTGGCAATGTGCGATCCAGCCACTTTAACCACCAGGCCCCAGGCTAGCTCAGTTCTTAGGATCTGTCATGTCATTCTCTAAATTTATTTCCAATTTTAAACCATTTCTTGTTTTACTGTAATGATTAGAACCTCCAGGACAGTGTTGAATAGAAGTGGTATGAACATGTATGGTTGCCTTGTTCCAAAGCCTGAGGAGAAGGCATTAACTGTTTCATCAAGTCAGCTGTAGGTTTTTCATAGATTCCCTTTATTAGAATAAGGGATCTTATTTATACTCCTAATTTGCTAAGGATTTTTATTTTGAAAAATGGGTATTAGATTTCATCAAGTGATTTTTTTGATGTACATTGAATTAAGATTGGATTTGAAAACAGGCAATTTGGACAAAAATTTGACTGAACTTAGTCTGCCTCTTTTTTTTTTCTTTAGTTTTTCCTATAGGGCACTGTCCTCAGGGGGGAGAGAGAGGGGGAAAGAAAAAGAAGGGGGGAAATGAGAAGTCACCCCCAGGGGCGTTGGCCACACTGCAGTCCTTTCTCTACATTCTCTTTTGGGGATTTTGGGCACACGTACACATGTTCCTGGCATGTTTTTCAAGCCTCTGGGTCTGGAACTCGAAACGTCCAGTTGCCTATGTCAGAGCCAGTCCTCTTAATCACCATGCCATTGACTGCCCCTATTTTGCTTTTTTTTTTTTTTTTAAAGAATTATTTTATTTAACTTTATTTATTTTAATTTGACCAGGGAGAGACAGAGTGAGCGAGGTGAGAGAGAGTGAGAAAGCAAGCTGCCAGGTCTGGGACTCGAACCGCGGTCAGCCATGTGGGAGTCTATCGTCTTAACCACCACACCACTGGCCAGCCCCAACCCCTATTTTGCTTTTAAAAAATTTATTTTATCGGGACCAGCAGTTAGCATAATGGCTATGTCGCTGGACTCCCACATAGTCGACTGCGGTTCGAGTCCTGGACCCAGTGGCTTAAACTCACGCCGGGCGCGTGTGCGTGCGTGCCCAAGATCCCGAGAGGAGAATGGAGGAGAAGGGATTGCGGTGTGGCCATCCCCCCTGGGGGTGATTTCTCGCTTTCTGTCTCTCTGTCTCTCTCTGTCTGTCTGGCGAGCGCACGCACCCTATAGCAAAAACCTCTCCAAAAAAAAAAAAAAGAAAAAAATTTATTTTATCACTGTTGTTACTTCGCTTTCAGAAACGATGAAATATAGTTTGAAAGTGCTTTCTTTTAGTTGATAATCAAAACAGAATTTTCTTTCTCTTTTTTATTTTAACTTTATTTTTTATTATTATTATTATTATTATTATTATTATTATTTTCCAGTTTGACCAGAGAGAAACAGAGAGGGAATCCAGAAAGGAAGCCACCAGGCCCGGGTCTTTAACCACAGTTGGCCATGTGGGAGTCCAGTGCCCTTAACCACCATGCCACCTGCCAGCCCCTCTAAAACAAAATTTTCATTTGAATTTTTGTTGTAAACTCACAAAAATTTAAGAAAATTTGTTTTAAAATATTCACAAGTTTAGGTAAGTGTTCAACTTACCAGAGGTATCACTAGATTTGGTATGACAGTGTTTATAGACCATGAAAATAATTCATAGAGATATTTTCAAGTATATAACTTGTAAGCATCTTAGTAAATGTATGTTTTATATAGTGTTTAATATAGGCATTATATGGTTAAAAGATCAAGGAATATGAATTATACTTCCCAGTTTAAATTCTGGAGCTTTTACTTCTCAAGTTAACTAATTTTACCAAGCCTGTTTAACTTCACCTATTTTATATGGCTGCTATTAGGAATGAGTGAGGTCCAGTCATGGATAGGCCTAATATACAGGCCCAGCCATGTTTTTGGTTTTGGTTTTGGTTTTGGTTTTTTTTTGAGAGGTTTTTGCTATAGGGCACGTGCGCTCGCCAGACAGACAGAGAGAGAGAGAGAGACAGAAAGCGAGAAATCACCCCCCCAGGTGGGATGGCCACGCCGCAATCCCTTTTCCTCCATTCTCTTCTTGGGATCTTGGGCACACACGCACACGCGCCCAGCGTGAGTTTTAAGCCACTGGGTCCAGGACGCGAACCACGGTTGACTACATTGGAGTCCAGCGACATAGCCATTACGCTAACTGCGGATCCCCCCCAGTCGTGTTTTACACTGGATGCTGCTGCTCTATGGCTGAGACCACATGGGAGGCCCAGGTTCAAATCCTAGCTTACACTGAAAAGCCAGGTGCAGTGGCACACACTTGTCATCTCAGTTACTCACAAGGCTGAGGAGGAGGATCATGACAGAGCTAGACCCTGTCTAAATCAGCCCTCCCAACACACAAATGAGGTTGTACACATAAATATTCAGTTATTACTGTTAATTGCTATTGATTAATTACATTGTTCCATAGCAAGTGACGACTTTTAATTGAGTTAATCTTTTTTCTTTTTTCTCTAGACAGGGATGACTTTGAATGAACGATTTGGGATCCTGAAAGAACAAAGAGCTACTCTCACGTTCAACAAAGGAGGAAGTCGTTTTGTAACAGTGGGATAGATCTCATCCATGTCAGAAGGACTTTTGATTGATGACTGTGAAAAGTTGAATTGCTTGAAGAGTTCATCACATAAATTCAAGAAACTTCAAAATATTCACAAGCCTAAATAACTCTTTATTTTTATTTTTGAAAATTTTTTTTAAACATCTGTTTAAAAAAAAAAAAAAGAAACCAAAAAAAAAAAAAAGAAGAACAACAAAAAAATAACACCCTAAAGAATAACAGGGAATATACCTATCTGTTCTTAAAGATTTCTTGGTTAGTCCAGACAAAACAATTCTGTATTTGACTTCTTTGGTTCCTCATGCAGCAGAAAGACAGAAAGATAGAAATGGGTTATTTTTATGATAGAGGTATTTAGGATCTCATTGCCTTTGCCCATTTTTTAGACATTGTCTTGGTAAATCTTGATCTTCAGAAATGTGAGTAGGTCCCATTGTTGCTGTCACTTATTCTTTAATGGTGTGCTGTGATAAGTACAGTTGCCTTTTCTTTATTAGAGATATTTAAAAAACATTAGAATTCCAGTTTTGGGTTTTAAGATTTATGGGAATATCTGGAACTTGGTGCATTTTTCAGGTAGTGTTATGTTAACCTCCCCACCCCCAGTTGTAAATCTTTAATGCTGAACTTTTAACAAGAAATGTGGCTCTAGGCATTAGTTCCAATTTAAAATATTATTCAAAGGCTATAAGTGCGTATTTACAAAGTTACCTGATAAAGCCTTGGAAGAGAAGGTCTAATATAAAAATCTTACAATCTATGTTTAGTAAATGAAGAAAGCATGAAAGGAAGTAGCAAGTTGAAAGATAAGTAACCGAGGTGAAAAACTTCAAAACGCAGGTCATAGGTATACTATTTGGATTTAGTGTAGTTCCAAATCGAGTGTCCACAAAAAAATTCTTCAGATATATTAGAACAGTAATTAAAATGAATTGAGTCAGTTTAGATATTTTAATAGTAAAATTAATAGCCATATTTTATTTTAAAACTTAATTATTTAAAAACTTTAAACTTGGGGTCAGCAAATGGCATGGTTAGGTTGCTGGATTCCCATATTGCCGACCATGGTTTGAGTCCCGGACACGGCAACTTGAAAATCATACCAGGTGTGTGCAGGTGTCCAAAATCTCAAGAGAAGAATAAAGGAGAAGGGATTGTGGTGAGGTCACTTCCTCCTCCCCCCCCCCCCCCCCGGGGGGTGGGGATGATTTCTCACTTTGTCTCTCTCTGGCAAGTGCATGTGCCCTATGACAAAAACTTAAAAAATACTTTTTTTATAAGCTTTTAGGCTTGCTAAATAAACAATTTACAGTTCCAGAAACAAAAATATACTTGTATATGTCACAGAAAAGTGTGAAATTACAGTCAGGTTACATTGTAAACTTGTGTACCTTTTATTCTGATTTCTTGTATGGTATAAAGTTCAGGCATTTATGGGGAGAAAAGGACTTTTTTCCATTTCCTCTAGAGTGGGAAGAGTTAGTTTGTTGTGCCAAGGTAGTGCTAAGAGTGCTCAGATAGTTGTATACTATGAATTACAGTATAATGCCAAAAATGCAGAAAAATATTTCAGCTCTTAGATATAAGTTTGATTATTTTGAAGGTCAACCTTTTGGTTTGCTATGTTTAAACCTCTAAGGTGTTTGTTTCTCTAGAATATATTATTATTGACTTTTCCTATAAACAGGACATTATGTTATATCTCCTGCCTGCCTTGAGTTGTGTTCTAGACTTTATTGTTGTCTCTATGCTCCTTGGGTTACTTACTGGTTTATACTGGCTGTGGAAAGTTACCAATAACAATTTCATACTATACCAAAGAATTAAATCTGATCCTTAATATCTGATATTTTGCCAGTGCTTCTACTGATAAGTGATATTTTGGAAGGCAGTCACAGAATTTGAAAATAAACTCTAGTCTCTCCTTAGCTATTTGCTATCACAGAGGTGACAAAGGACTCGTAAAACTTTTGCAAGTACAGATACTTATATTTGATCCCAGAATAATACATTTTAGACTGGTTTAGGGTTGCTGGTAGCTAACTTTAAAGAGAAGGAAAACAACTGAACACAAGTTTGCTGTCTTTAGAACAGTTTGTAAAAATATGATATAAAGATGTTTTCATTTTCCTTTTGTTTTAAATATGATTGTACAAAGCTATTATTAATGCCAGTTTCGGTAAACCTTAAAATTACCCCAGATATTGATATTAAGTGCATCATATAACAAGTGTCTTTGTTTGGTATATTAAACTTTTGTTCTCATGCATCTGTAATTTAATTTTCTTTTTAAGTATAAAATGTTGCCTTTGGTAAACTTGGAGTGCTTACATGTTATATATGAACAAAATATGCTTTGTTAGAGGAAAATTTTCTTTCTTGGAATATGGTTATAGTCATCCTTGTTCAATTCTTAAGAGGTTTTTTTTTTTTTTAAACAGGGTGCAACTTAAAATTTCCTTTGCATATCAGGGTGTATGCAAAACATTGATGCAGTGCATCACAAAATGAACGTTTGTATTTAATGAGGAGGTGCTTTACACTGTACTTTTTGGTGTTTTTTGGAAAAGTTACATTTAGATCTATTCTGAAACTGTTCATTTTTAACAAATAAAATGTTACAGGTTTCACATGATTTATTCTTAGCTATAAAGATTGAGTTGCGATTTTTAGAGTGTTGTGTTTTACAGAAAATTTTGTAGTGACTCTTTATAATTTTTAGAATTTGAAAAGTTAACCTCCCAAACTTTTGGTAATTGCTACATCAATCTAGATTCTGCTGTTTGCATCCCTCTAGCTGCCTTTGACCATTTTCTCTTGAGCTCCAACAGGAAGTAACCATGAAGAACTTAAAAAGAGAATCAAATTTACTCAAAGTGCTGACTATTAGGCTAAATGACCCTTTAGAGATCATTTTAACTTATTTTATATTTTAGTAAAGTGAGAATCAATATTTTCAAGATATGAAGAGAGTTACTATTATTTTTTTTTTGGAGAGGTTTTTGCTGTAGGGCGCGTGCGCTCGCCAGACAGACAGAGACAGAGAGATAGAAAGCGAGAAATCACCCCCCAGGGAGGATGGCCACGCCGCAATCCCTTCTCCTCCATTCTCCTCTCAGGATCTTGGGCACGCACACACACGCACCCGGGGTGAGTTTTTAAGCCACTGGGTCCAGGACTCGAACCGCGGTCGACTACGTGGGAGTCCAGCAACATAGCCATTACGCTAACTGCCGGTCCCAAGAGAGTTATTTTTTGAGATCAGATCTAATTCTTTTTTTTTTTTTTGGAAATATTTTTGCTATAAAGTTGCGTGCACTCACCAGTAAGACAGAGAGAGATAGACAGAAAGCGAGAAGTCACCCCCCCCCCCCCCCCGAGGGGGATGGCCACACTGCAGTCCCCTCTCTTCCATTCTCCTCTCAGGATCTTTGTCACTCACGCACGCACACACGCCGGCATGAGTTTAAGCTACCAGGTCCAGGACTCGAACCACAGTCAACTACATGAGAGTCCAACGACATAACCATTAGGCTAACTGCTGGTCCCAGATCTAATTCTTAGTTGATGATAAAACTTCTCTGAGTTGGACACTCATAGCAAGTGGTAGAATGATGTGTGGCTTGTCAGTTACATAAGAATTGGTAATAACCATGCTCTAGCATTTATAAGTAAATGTACTTAAGTGAATCTATTTTACCAGTGATTGTGATACTTCATTATTTTGGTATATAAGTTAGGTAGCCCTATTTTAAAAAACCAGATGATGATATGGTGATTAAAGCAGCTGGATTCCACGTGTGCTACTGCATAGTTCCAATCTAAGACCTGGCTTCTTGAAAAAATATGCCAGATATGTGTGCATTGTGTCCAAACTCCCAAAAGGAAAAATGGAAGAGAAGGGATTGTGGCATGACCATTCTCAGTGCTTTTTCACTTTCCCTCTCTGTCGTCTTTGGCAAGCATGCACACCTCTCTAGCAGGTTAAAAAAAAAAAAAAGCATTACTAGTCATATTTTTTGTGTAAGCGTAAACTTCTCAACCACAGTTTTAATTTTATAAGCAAATTATAGAATACTTCTATGTATAAAAAAATAAAGCTTCATTGCCCAATAGTTTTTTTTATTTATTTTTTTAAGAGAGGTTTTTGCTGTAAGGTGTGTGAGCTCCCCAGAAAGACAGAGACAGAAAGTGAGAAATCATCCCCTAAGGAGGATGCCCATGCTGCAATTCTTTCTCCTCCACTCTCCTCTTGGGATTCTGGGCACGCATGCACACATGCCCAGTGTGAGTTTAAGCCGCCTGGTCCAGGACTTGAACCACGGTTGACTGCATTGGAGTCCAGTGATGTAATCATTACACCATCTGCTGGTCTTGCCCAATAGTTTATGTTGGAAATTCTGTGTCATAAAAAGCTTGATAGAACAAATGCGATGCCATTCTGGAAACTAAAATTTCTTCCTCTGAGTATATTCAGTCAAGTTACACCATCTTACAGATGATTAAGAAGCTATTTCCTTCGGGTATGTGTATTTAACTTCTTAAATACACATTTTCTTCTGAGAAGAAAAACACTGAATTTTCTTGTTTTGTATAAAATTTTTAAAAATCAGTTATTAGTGCTTATGAAAGGAATAAAGGAAGACCCAAACATTTACTGAATATATTCAAGTCAGTCTCTGTGCTTTACATCAGAAGAGAATGATTTGCCAAGATTCTTATCCTACTGCTTTGCATTTATAAAAAATACTCTTTTTCCCTGAAGTTCAGTTTATTTTCTTCTTGAGAAACAGACACCCTTGACAGGATTTCAGCCCTCCAGTCAGGATTTTGGGTGCATGTGTCACCTATTTTAGGTTGACCTGGGTCTGAATCAAGACCTTGTAGTTGGCTTTGATTCTAGCACTGTAGATCAGAATGCTAAGGTCTGTGTCACAGAGGCTAGGTGGGCCAAAAGTAGAATCTTAAAGGAATGGCCATAATATATTTCTAGTGAGTAGAAGGGAGGTGGGGATAGAAAGTCTATTTTTCTATATGATGTAGTGAGATGTAGAACTGGAAAGAACTAATGGGATTTAAGTGAAATTTTTTGGTAGGGTATTGAATGAGTTAACTTTCAGCCTTTAAAGTAAACAGGAAGAAACGAAGTTCACTGTGTCAGTTCCTAACACTAAATAACCCCCACTGCCTATTTTTCAGCTTCTGCTCACAGGCCAAGGAGCAGATCCTTATAGCCCTTTTGCTCACAGCCTTTTTGCAACTGTCTTTTATCACTTATTTTATTCATCACTAGACCCTGCTAAACTCCCCACAAAGATTCCATTTTCTGTGTCTCATTCACAACAGATGATGTCATTTTATGGAGACTGAGAGTAAGGTGAGAATTCCCTTGTATTCTACTTTTACTTTGTCATTGAAATTTCAAATCCTTAAAAGTCTGAAAATTAAATTCTTGCTCTTCATTCCCATCCATTCTTTACTTAGGACTTATTCCCCCATAATAGCATACATAGATCTTCATTTTCCCACCTATCCATAGGCCTTACTTTTGGCCTTCAAATATTTACAGACTTAGGTATCCTGTTTTATTTTTTAAATCACAGTTTTTTTCTCTCCTACCACTACATACAACCTGTGTTAGTACATAACCTATCTACTGTGTTGTATAACTGCTGCTTTCCACTAATCCTTACTATTTTTAAACTATTAATATGCTCAGCCTTGGGATACAGAAGCTAATTATAGCATAGAGTTTCTTATGTTAAGGAACTTAAAATCTATAGTTGAGTAGACGAGATAATATCAATATAAGCTTGGTCAGTTCCAAATTAGCATGGTAGGTTGTGATTACAATGGGATGTACATGAAGATAGGACAAGTTGAGGCCCTATTACTGAGGACTTATTAAAAGTATTTGTGGGGACCAGCAGTTGATATAATGGCTGTGTCGCTGGACTCCCATGTCGTTGACTGCTGTTCGATTCCTGGACCCAGTGGCTTAAACTCACACCAGGTGCGGGTGTGTGTGTGCTCAAGATCCCTAGAGGAGAATGGAGGAGAAGGGATTGCGGCGTGGCCGTGGCCATCCCCCCTGGGGGGTAATTTCTCGCTTTCTGTCTGTCTCTTTCTGGCGAGCACACACACCCTATAGCAAAAACCTCTCCCCCAAGAAATAAAAAAACAATTTGTGTAACTGGAAGGTAATAGGCAATCAAATTTGATGGTGAATTTTAGGAAGATAGCTGATAACTAATTTTATAGCATTTTAGTGTCAATATGGAATATGTGAATAGGCTGAGTCATTGTAGTTAAAATCTTTAATAAAATTTAATCTCTAAAGCTTCCTAAAAAAATTAAAATATAAAAGAGAACCTGCTCTTTTGCTGAATGTCCTAAGAACAAAATTTTTGGTCAACAGATGGTGCGGAGGTTGGGGTAGCTGGATCCCAAATGGTCAACTGAGTGGTTCAAGTCCCATACCGAGTGTCTGGAGAAACGTGTTGGACATGTGTGTGTCCCCCAAAATCCTGGGAAGAGAATGGAGGACGAGGGATTGCAGGGCGGCCACCCCCCTGGGGATTCATTTCCCACTTTTCCTCTATCTATTTTGGTTTGTCTCTGGGAAATGCACACACTAAAAAGTGCAAAAAAAAAAGCGTACAGAACATTATTTTTTTAAGAGGTTTTTGCAATAAGGCATATGTGATTGCCAGACTGAAAAAATGAGAAATCACCTCCCAGGGGAGATGGCCACATGACAGTCCCTTCTCTTCTCAGGATCTTGGGCACAAATGCACACGTGCTTGGTATAAATTTGAAGCTGCCAGGTCTGGGATTTGAACTGCACCTGCCTATGTGGGAGTCCAGCGATGTAACCATTATACCATCTACTCCCCAGAACAAATTTTAGGAAGACTAGAATATCATAAACCAATAAATTGTATAATTGTTACTTGCCTGGGGTGACAAATATATCACCTGCCATTGTGGTGACCCATGCTCATGACAGATATTGATGATTTTGCATGGAATTTATTGTTGAAGAAACTAAAATGTAATATTAATAGTTCATGAACAATTCCCTTGGCAGCTATTATTGTAATAATTAACTTTGGCACTGCAATTAAACATTTACAGCCTGAATTTAGGAATTCAGGGAAGAGCTAATCAAGATTTTATTGAAGAGATTGTCCTTGAAAGATGGTAGACTCAGGGCCGGCAGGTGGCGTGGTGGTTAAGGACGCTGGACTCCCACATGGCTGACCACGGTTCAAGTCCTGGACCTGGAGGCTTGCTCTCTCAATTTCCCACTCTCTCCTCTCTCGCTCTGTCCCTCTCTGGTCAAAATTAAAAAAAAAAAAAAAAAAAAAAAAAAAAAAAAAAAAAAAATGGAAGACTCTCCAACCTCATTTTCTTTTGCTTTCTGAACATGAACTTGCTTGTCATCTGTCACCGTTAGTATCTTAATATCATATGTACCATTCTATATTATACCAGGATGTGTTTCTGCTGATCCTCTTTCCAATCTTGAGTATTGCTCTCACCTTGAAATCTGTCTCATAATTCAAAACTTCATTCCAAGACATATTTCTTCTACCTGAACTCTGGAAGATAATTTACACTACTGTTCATCCTTTTTTTTTTTTCTTTTTTTTTTTTTTTTTTTTGAGAGGTTTTTGCTATAGGGTGCGTGCGCTCGCCAGAGAGAGACAGAGAGACAGAAAGCGAGAAATCACCCCCCAGGGGGGATGGCCACGCCGCAATCCCTTCTCCTCCATTCTCCTCTTGGGATCTTGGGCATGCATGCACACGCACCCAGCATGAGTTTTAAGCCACCGGGTCCGGGATGTGAACCACGGTCAACTACATGGGAGTCCAGTGACATATTGACATAGCCATTACGCTAACTGCTGGTCCCAAAAATCGTGCACTCGCCGATAGAGACAGAGAGTGAGATGGACTCGATGCCGCAATCCTCCAGCCTCCATAGGTTTTTGCCATAGGGCCGGCGCCACCACGCCCTGTTTTGTTTTCTTATTTTTAATTGATATGCTTGGATTCCACAATTTAGATGATAATCCTTTAGAAAAAGGACTGTATCTGACAGCCTCATATTTTCCATAGTGAATGCTAGTTAGTTGAAGTACTTCATGTAACAGGGACGGCCTAAATGTGAAACAGATGGAAGAATATGCTAGGTATTGGTGGTGGTAAATAAATTAAGTCCAATTGGTTTAAAATGAGATATTTTCAACTTTTCCTATATGTGAATTGTTTCAGTTTTGACCATTTCTTCAGTTCTACCTTTCATTCTCATATTTAAGATTATGGTCAGATAATTTTCTCTTCCTCAATTTTGGTTCCAGGCCAAAATTTTAGACAATATATATAAATATATATATTTATTTATATATATGTATTTATATTATTTTAGACAATATATATATATATACACACACACACACACACACACAATATATATTATATATAATTTTAGACAATATATATATTATATGTATATAATATATATATATCTCCATTCTCCTCTTGGGATCTTGGGCACGCACGCACACTCACCTGGCGTGAGTTTTAAGCCCCCGGGCCGGGACCCAAACCGCGGTCGACTACGTGGGAGTCCAGCGACATAGCCATTACGCTAACTGCTGGTCCCAAGTTCGCAAATCTTGATTTAGATTATTTGGTAATATGATAGCAGAAGTTGGGAAACGTTTCAAGTCGTACCCCGGACGGTCCCCACCTCTCACTGCCTCAAATTCTGGCACTAACATAGCGCTAAGAAAAAATTCTTAATGCCTTAAATCCTCCACTGGTGAGGGGGGAAGTTTTGGCGAGGAGCGTTGCAGGATGGAGACTTGCGTAGTTTTTAGAGATTCCACTAGGAGCCTAGAGCAGGGGCTGTCCTCGTTCTTGTGTTCGGTCTCCAGCTCTGGTGAAGACTGGGTGGGAGGAGGCAAGCGCCAGGCTGAGCGGAGCGGCGGGCGGAGCTGCGCATCAGGGAGCCGTTCTGGTCCCGGAGCCCCTTACCCCGCCCACCCTCCGGCTCCGGCCGCGCATGCGCGGAGCCCCCGGCTGGAGAGTTTTCGGCTGGGAAATGGCGGCCGCGGGTTTGGTCGCTGTAGCTGCGGCGGCCGAGTACTCTGGCCCGGTAGCGTCGGGGGGTAATCTCTCCGGTGCTAGCAGCGGCCCAAGTTGCGGGGCAGGCCCTGGTCCTGGCCCGGGCTCGTGGAGCCGCTCACTGGATCGAGCCCTGGAGGAGGCAGCTGTAACCGGGGTGCTGAGCCTGAGCGGCCGGAAACTGAGGGAGTTTCCCCGGGGAGCGGCCAACCACGACCTGACGGACACCACCCGGGCTGGTGAGAGGATCGGGAGGCGTCCCTGCCGGCTGGAGACCCGGGCCCGGCGGGAGGCAGTCCAGCTCGGGAGGGGTATCGGGTGTAGTTACGACAACTAGTCCCTTCGGCTCCGGGTCGCCACCGGGTAACGGGGAAAAGCTGGCTGCCCAGCCCATCCTGCCCTCCCGGCCTGCGGGCCCGACCCCGCGCCTGGGGCGAGGCGGCGTGCGTAGCATCTCTCCGGGAACGCGGTCGGAGGAGATTGATGGGGCTGTTTTAGTTTGTCCTAGGGAGTCAACTTCAGCCTCTGCTCAGTAGACCCTTGCCCCGCCCCGGTTTCTGCAGGCCCTTTCGCATTTGGGATGCCAAGATGACTTTGCTAGGACTTGAGAATGTAGCACGCCTTTAATAGATCAAGAATATGTGTGGTCACTGCATTTTCAAGGAAGGCTCGGTTTCAGCACTGGCGGGCTTCTTCTTTTTTTTTTTTTTTGGAGTTGTTTATACGTATATTCAGTGTGAACCGAACACTAACTTCTTTCTCCTCTGTTTATTTGATTTACCAAGTGTAAGAATTACTACTGTCCACCTTCAGACTGTCTCTACTTAATTCTTGCAAACCTCATATCCTCAAAAAAAAAAAAAAAAAAGTTGAAAGGAAAAAAGCTACTTAGAATAGATTTCCTACCGTAACCGAATTTGCTTTTGCCCTTTTTAAGCATTACCCTGTTTTATACGTGTTTTTGAACACGGGAACGAAAATAAGGAATTAGGCACTGTTCATATATATATATGTGTGTGTGTATATATATATATATATATATATATATATATATATATAAGCTATAGGAAATAATGTCAGTTGACTGAGGTTCAGTGTAGGTTTCTGTCGTGTTTAGACTACAGCTTCCTCAGGGAGTCTAAAAACTGAGTCTGTTTGTGTTTCACACAAATAAAAAGGGGGAATAAATCCCTTACACAGATTTTGTATAATATGACATGGTTAAACGTTTTTCACATGTAGTGCTTTTGCAACTGAAGAATGCACATGCAGTACTTTGTGTCTGATGTTGATTTTCTTTTTAACTCTGAGATGTAACACCTTCCCACTTTTTTATCATTAAAAATTGCTAAGTATTGGGACCAGCAGGTGGTGTAATACTTACTCATTGGATTTGCACATGATCCACCTTGCTTTGAGTCCTGGGCCCAGAGGAGGCTTGAAACTCACACCTTAGGCTTGTGTCTGCATGCCCCAGATCCCAGAGGACAAGGGAGGAGAAAAGATTGCCCCATGGCCGTCTACTCTGGGGGATGATTTCTGTCTATGTCTCTCTGGTGAGCATACACACCCTATAGCAAAAAAAAAAAAAAAAATGATACTACATATATTGATAATTCACATATTTTGGAAAAATAGAACCGTTAAACTATTATAAAAAACTGTTATTTCCAAAGAAACTTGTTATAATGTAAAATGGAAGAAATTAAATGGCTGCTTAACCTCTTTTGGGCAATAGTTACACTGAATATAATGTGTATTTTTTTAGTGAATAATATGAAAATTAGACTTTCTTGCCAAGGTGAATGTGAGCAGCCACTTGCTTTTTGTATGTGTTCTGACAGCATCAAAAATGATCGTTTCTACTCCAAATATCCTGATTCTGTTGAGGAGATGGCTTTATAGCAGTAGTAATTTCATATTGGGGTAAATCACTTTAGTATTACTACATTAGGCCTGAAGCTAAAGAGCAAGTTGATTACGGGAGCCTAGCTCATCATCTTACCTGCCTTTTTAGTACTTCCAGTGTTGAGTCTTCAAGAACTTTTTTTTTGTTCCTTTTTGCCATAGAGTACATGCACTTGCTGGAGAGAAACAAAGAGAGACAGAAAGAGAAGGAAAATGATAAATCACCCCCCAGAGAGGATAGTAATACTGAAGTCCCTTCTTTTTATTATTCTCCTCATGGGATTTAGTTTGTGTGTGCATGCCGTACACGTGTTTTTTCAAGCTGCTGGTCCAGGACTCAAACCATGAAGTCAGCTTTGTGGGATTCACCTGCTTTATCCACGCTGCCACCTGCTGGCCCGAGAAATATTTTATTAGCTAATAAAACCCAAGGGTACTCAAGAAAAGTAGTAAGTAGTCTTAGAAAGTTTTTCCTCCCTGTGCTTCTAATATTTAAGTATGTTATTACTCATACTTTAATAGTTTCTATATATAAAACATATTTTTTGCTGATTGACATTTTATCTGGTAAAAAAGGTTAAAAAAAGATGAAAAGGTCCAGCAGGTGGCATAGTGGTTAAGGGCTCTGGACTCCCACATGGCCAACTGTGGTTCAAATCCTGGACCTGGTGTCTTGCTTTCTCTTTCTCTCTCTCTCTCTGTCCCCCTCTGGTCAAATTAAAATAAATAAATAAATAAATAAAGTTAAATAAAATATTTCTTTTAAAAATTGTTATATAACTTGGGAACCACCAGTTAGCGTAATGGCTATGTCGCTGGACTCCCACGTAGTCGACTGTGGTTCACGTCCTGGACCCGGTGGCTTAAAACTCACGCTGGGCGCGTGTGCGTGCGTGCCCAAGATCCCGAGAGGAGAATGGAGGAGAAGGGATTGCGGTGTGACCATCCCCCCTGGGGGGTTATTTCTCGCTTTCTGTCTCTATGTCTCTCTCTGGCGAGCGCACGAGCCCTATAGCGAAAATCTCTCAAAAAAAATTATTATATAACTTTATTTATTTAAAAAACTATTTAAAATAATTATTTTATTTAACTTTATAAAGTTATAAATAATTAGTACAATAATACAGTGTGAATCTTTTTTTTTTTAGAGGTTTTTGGTATAGGGCGCCTGCACTTGCCAGAAAGACAGACAGAAAGACAGTGAGAAATCGCCCCCCCGGGGGGGATGGACATGCCGCAATCCCTTCTCCTCCAATCTCCTCTTGGGATCTTGGGCACGCACGCACATGTGCCCAGCGTGAATTTAAGCTGTGGAGTCCGAGACTTGAACAACAGTCAACTACATGGGAGTCCAGTGACATGGCCATTATGCTAACTGCTGGTCCCAGTCTGAATTGTTTTAAAGTTAGTGCTGATAATATAATTTCTTGAGTGTTCATTATTTGCTGTTCACCATATTAGGTGTTTTAAAATACATTGCCTTGTTAAATACACACAACAGCCCGTGGACCGAATACTATAATCTTTACATGTGAGGAATCACTCAGAGGAAGTCATACAGCTAGTATTACTGGTAGAATTTCATTTTAACTCTTTCTTTCCACCATACCATGCAGCTTCCCCATGTGCAAATAGGTAATACCATTCTTTTTTTTTTATTATTATTCTTTTCTTTTTCTTTCTTTTCTCTCTCTCTCTCTCTCTCTCTCTCTTTTTTTTTTTTTTTTTTTTTGAGAACTATAAGGCGTGTGCACTCATCAGAAAGACAGAGAGGGACAGAGAGACAGAAAGAGAGAAATCACCCCTCCCCTGGGGGAATGGCCATGCTGCAATCCCTTCTCCTCCATTCTTCTCTTGGGATCTTGGGCACGCACACGCACCTGGTGTGAGTTTAAGCCAACAGATCCAGGACTTGAACCGCGTTCGACTACATGGGGAGTTCAGCGACATAGCCATTATGCCAACTGCTGGTCCCTAGGTAATACTATTCTTGTTTTTACAGTTAGTGAAACCAAGAGATGTTTAATAATTTGCTCAAAGACCTGTAGCTCAAGGGAATGGGAGAGGTGTTAGCCATCATGTAAGCCTATTTGGTGGTAACTCTAAGATCCTTATTTGTCTTTTTATAAACAGATAATAATGAATTCAGCCCCACCTTATGGTTGCTAAGATTTTTCTTTTTTAAAGAATTATTTTATTTAACTTTATTTATTTTAATTTGACCAGAGAGGAACAGAGTGAGTGAATGAGAGAGAGAGAGAGGGAAAGTGAGAAAGCAAGTCACCAGGTTTAGGACTTGAACCGTGGTCAACCGTGTGGGAGTTCAGCACCTTTAACTACCACGCCACCTGCCAGCCCGTTTTTGTGTGTGTGTGTGTGTGTGGTTTTTTTTTTTTTTTTTTGGTCTATACAAAAAGGTGTATAGAAACTTTAAAGTCAAGTAAAATTATTTGAATGCTGTTTATATCAATGTTGCCTTGCAGACTATATACTTTCATAATGTATAGAATGTATATGGTAGAGCTACTGACCTATAAGAGTTTACATCCTAGGAATATATCACCCATATTGTTTATAATTGGACATGATTAGAATTTATCAGGAACATTTTCTTGAGTTTTTTTCCCCCTTTTTTTTTTTTTTTTTAAACAGTAGATCTTTAGGAAACGAAAAAGAATTACTTAGGGATGGGTCACTTAATCCAGTGGACACAGAAAATTTTGAAGAAATTACAGAAGACTTTTTGAAATATGAATGTAACTTAGATTTGGCTACACAGAAATGAGAAAGAAAGCCTTTCCCGGTACTGGTGGACAGCATGCGAAAAGATTCAGAGTGTGAAGTATTGAAGTTATTTTACAGTCCATCATCCATTCCCTCGTGCGATAACAATACCCCAATTGTCCCAGGGTACCGCCCTCTCAGTTATGTGAATCCCACCCTACAAGTATGCACATGTCCCAGGCCTACTTAATGGGCAGTCAGTGTAGTCTATCACTTGGGCCACAATGACTGTTCAGAGATGGTCACATTTCCAATGCACACGATTGTTAACTGTTTTTTTTTTTTTTTTAAACTGTTAAGAGAGGCATGCTTTGAACTCTGGGTTTGCTGAGAGAATAGAATGTGAATTGATGCTTGATGAAAAGCAGAGCCAAAAAGTAGAAAGAGTGAGACCAAGTTCTTATGACAGTGTTTGAACCTTCGGATCAATAACTTTACCTGTTAGTGCTATCCCTGGACTTTCAAATTATGTAAGCTGGTAAACTCCCTTTTCTGCCTAACTTGAGTAGAATTTTTTATTAAAATAAAAAAAGGATCCTGACTAATAGAGTATAACTTCTTTTAATGATACTGTGATGAGGCCAAATGGTCCGAATAAATGAAGGTAAGAATTTAGAATGTAAGAGCTACCATTCACATATGAGGAAGCAAGATTGATGATAGATTGAGAGACAGGTCAACTTTCATTCAACATTTATTGACTGAAGAGATGTTGGCAGTTTTAGGTATACAAAGAGGATCAGGCTCCAAGGCACCCCCTGCCGTAAAATAAATCAAGGCATCTAATGGGGGACTAGATAGGTATAAAAATTATTTGAATTGTATAATAGGAGAACTTCCATGTGTTAGGCATTATGCTAGGTTAATGTAAGGGGAACAAAAATAAGAAGAGACCTCATCAATTTTTAAAAATTGAGTAATATAGTTGAGTGGCTGCAGTAATAATTGAAATCTATGACAGATGAAAACCTGAAAAACAGAGATCATACTGGAAAAGGCAAATGTACAAAAGCTGATTTAATTTACTAAAAAAGAATGAAGGACAGAAGGAATCAAAGATAACTATTACACTGGAGGTCTGGAAAGATAGTACTGTGGGGCCAGCAGGTGGCATAGTGGTTAAGGTGCTGACTCCCACACGGCCAACTGCAGTTCAAATCCTGGACCTTGTGGCTTAAAACTCACGGCCCAAAATCCCAAGAGGAGAATGAAGGGGAAGGGAGATTTCTCACTCTCACTCTCTCTGTCTGTCTGTCTCTTTGGTGAGTGTACATGCCCTATAGCAAAAATCTTTATTAAAAAAAAAAGAAAGAAGATGGTAATGCTTTTGATAATAATATTAGCTTTTAAAGAAAGCTTAACATTTTATTGAGCTTTTTAGCATATTCCGATATTATGCTAGGCTGTATATATATAAAACATGAACATACAGCAAGTATACTTAGTGGTAAGTAAGTTTTTGTTGTTGTTGTTGTTGAGAGGTTTTTGCTGTAGGGTGCGTACGCTCGCCAGAAAGAGACAGAAAGAGAAATCACTCCACCCTGGGGGAGGATGGCCACGCTGCAATCCCTTCTCCTCCATTCTCCTCTTGGGATATTGGGCTGTGAGTTTTAAGACAGAGAGATAGAAAGCAACGGGACCAGCAGTTAGTGTAATGGCTACATCGCTGGACTCCAATGTAGTCGACCACGAATGTCCCGGACCCAGTGGCTTAAAACTCACGCCAGGCGCATGTGTGTGCGTGCCCAAGATCCCGAGAGGAGAATGGAGAGGGGATTGTGGCGTGGCCATTCTCCCGGGGAGGTGATTTCTCGCTTTCAGTCTCTCTCTCTCTGTCTGGCGAGCGCACGCACCCTATAGCAAAACAAAACAAAACAAAACAAAAAAACAACCTCTCCAAAAAAAGAAAAAAGAAAGCGAGAAATCACCCCCCAGGGCGGATGGCCATGCCGCAATCCCTTCTCCTCCATTCTCCTCTTGGGATCTTGGGCACACACACACGCACCCGGCGTGAGTTTTAAGCCACCAGGTCCGGGACTCGAACCTTGTCGACCACATGGGAGTCCAGCAACATAGCCATTACGCCAACTGCTAGTCCCCTAAGCTTCTTGAATGAAAAGGTAGAGAGTAGGAAAACTGGTCACTGACAGCTGTGGTATACAGCAGCATTTAAAAAGCTAGAAAGAGGACCGGCCTAGTAACACAGTGATTAAGTGCTGTACCTAGAAAGCTGGGTCCCACATGGTCTGCTGCAGTTCGAAGCCCAGCCTTGGCAGCTTTAAAAACAGGCTGGGAGTGTGTGTGTGCCCTAGATCCTGACAAATTAGAGAAATGTGGGAAAAAGGATTATGATGTGACCAACACCCCCCGGAGGGGGTGTTTTTGTGTCTCTTTCTCTCTCTGGCAATTGCATGCACCTTCTAGCATGAAAAAAAATAAAATAAAAAAGGAAGAGAAATCAGCCTGAAGGGATAGGGGAAAGAAACAATTCAATAACTAGGCCTGTACTAGAATTCATAGAATTCTGAGACAGGAAGGAACCATAGTCCGTTGTAAAACATCTAAGTTACTTTACAAATCAGAAGTAGGCTCAGGTTAAATGATATGTTTAAGATTATATAGTGAGATGATGCTATTTCATAGAAGGCAAATAAGAGCCATAGTTGTAGCTGTAAGAAATCTCTTCTGAGTGGAAGACCGAAAACAAGAACCCAACAACTCAGCTCTGGGGAAAAGCCTACAGTTGAGTAGTGAAGGATGATTGTGCCTGGGGGACTAAGATTACACACACACACACACACACACACACACACACACATTGAGACGCAGTAGGTGAGCCAAGGTAATGCAGTGTTATTGAACCTATGAGAATAGAGGCTTTCAAGAAATGAATACTTATTTCCTAGATAAGAAGAATAAGGATTACTAAAATGCCATTTAATTTTTCACTGGAGAGAGAGAACATGGACGTGAGAAAGTACCTCCCAAAGGAATGGTCACACTACAATATCTTTTTTTTTAATTTTAGGCACACTTACACACACACACACACACACACACAGTGTATTTCTCTCTTTTTTTCTTTTTTTAAAAATTATTAATTTAATTAATTCATTAATTTTAATTTGAACAGAGAGAATGAAAGTGAGAAAGCAAGCCGCCAGGTGTGGGACTTAACTGTGGTTGGTCAGTTGGGAATTCAGTTCCCCGACCACCATGTTACCTGCTGGCCTCTCTTTTGTTTTGTTTTGTTTTAGGAGAGTTTTGCCATCGGGTGGGGGGGTGTGTGTGCGCTAGAAAGACAGAAACAGAAATCATGAAATCATCGCCCCGGGGGATGGCCAGGCCAAATTCCTTCTCCATTCTCTTCTTGGGATTTTGGGCACACGTGCACATGCACCTGGCATGAATTTTAAGACGCCATATCTCAGACATGGCCATGTGTGAATCCAGTGCCTTAACCACTATGCCATCTGCTGCCCTTCCCCCTTTTTGAGGTTTTTGCCATAGGGCATGTGTGCTTGCTGGAGAGAGAGGGAAAGTGAGAAATCATCCCCCTCTAGGGTGGGGCGGATGGTCACACCACAGTCACTTGTCTTCCATTCTCCTCATGGGATTTTGAGCATGCATGCACGCACACATGCCAGTGTGATTTTTTAAAAAGAATTATTTATTTAACTTTATTCATTTAATTTTTTAATTTGATCAGAGAGAGATGCAGAGAGAGAGAGAAGGTGAGAAAGCAAGCCACCAGGTCCAGGACTTTTGAGCCGTGGTCGACCATGTGCGAGTATCCAGCGCCTTAACAGCCATGCCACCCACTGGTCCCGCCAGTATAATTTTCAAGCTACCAGGTCTGGGACTTGAACCGCGGTCAAACATGGGAATTCAAGTGCCTTAGCTACCATGCCACCTATTGAGCCCATCCTAGCACATTTCTTAAGCCTGTGGGTCCAAGACTCAGACCATGGGCTGGGCTCTAGCTTTTTTACTACTTGATAAACAGTATCAAAAAATAGAGATCTCTTAAGGCAGCTGGATCCCACATGGCCAGCTGTGCTGTTTGAGTTCTGGACCCGTAACTTAAGAAACAGTAATACTACTGGAGAGGTAAACATTGTTAATATTTTGACACGCTCTTCCAATTTTTTAAAAAATACATGTTTGTACATATATGAAAAAATTATGTGAGTTTTTATTATTTACTTTTTCTATCTTGCACTATATTAGAAATATTGTGTTAAATTTATAAACATTTTTTATAGCAATTTTAATGACTGCAGAGTATTTCATCTTTGTACTTACCCAGGTCTTACATTGGTCATTGAGGCTATTTCTGATTTTTCATTATTTTATATAACTTTTATATAACTCTTTATAAACTTTTTAGTCACACCTTTTATTATTTACCTTTGGGTATATTCCTAGAAGTAGAATTAATCTAACAAATATCAATAGCATGCAATTGTAAAAACTTAAAACTTACACAAAGGTAATTTAAAAGCAAAGTAAAAAATTTCCTCATAGAAACAGTGTTACACATTGTAACTGGCTAGAGTTACAGGTCACCCACAAAAGTCTGTTTTTTTAAAAAAAATATGAAAGTCATCTTAACTCCTGTTTTATACTTTTTTATACTTAACCTCCAAGGTACCTACCTTTTGAGGGGGTGGGCACACACGTATGGGTGTTCATGCTGAGGAGGAAGGCGTAGTGACATAAATTTGTATTAAGTACCCTTGAATCAGAGAATGTCTGGGATACAGTGTTTGAAGTTGCTATGGAAGGAACTTGAAATTCTTTCTTTTCTCTAGTCCAGTTGTGTTATTTCAAATGACCAGTGGCTTAATAATATTCCGTAAGTCCTGTTGGCTTTCTTTCTTCATGTTAAGATTTTTTTTTTTTTTTGAGAGGTTTTTGCTATAGGGCATGTGCACTCACCAGAAAGACAGACAGAGAGACAGAGAGACAGAGAGAGAGAAATCAACCCCCCCCCCCCCCCCACCCCGGGGATGGCCATGCTGCAATCCCTTCTCCTCCGTTCTCCTCTCGGGATCTTGGGCACGTACGCACATGCGCCCGGTGTGAGTTTAAGCCACTGGGTCCAGGACTCAAGCCACTGGGTCCAGGACTCGAACCACAGTCGACTACATGGGAGTCCAGCGACATAGCCATTACGCCAACTGTTGGTCCCGTTTTAAGTTTTATTGAAGGTAATCCTGGTGGTCTACTATTTTTCGTGAGGAGCAGATCCCACGTGGCTGACTACACTTGGAGTCCCAGCCTGGGTAGGTTGATAAACATGGTGGGTGCATGTGTGTGTCTGATATCCCTGCAAGATAGACAAATAGAAGAAGGGATTGTGGCATGACCATGCCCTGTTAGGGGATGCTTCCTCTCCCCACCTCCACCTGTCTCTTCATCTCTCTGGCAAATGCACCTGCCCTCCAATAATTAAAAATTAAATAGATAAAAATATTCTTTTCTTTCTTCCCTGGGTCAGAGAGACAGAGAGAGAGAGGGAGACAGCATTCCCGACAGGGTATTGCTACCATCATATGACACCTTCAACCAGCCTTGGATTATGTGCCCTACATATTTAGGGAACTTGCGTGCAAACTTGGAATCTTCCTACATGGGTCAGTCTCTCAGAACATCAAGTGTTACCACTTTGCCACCAGCCGGCCCTTTCCTCATTCCATTTTGTAGAAAATTGAATTTAAAGACTTGAAATTTTCTTAAGAATTCCATTCTATATTTTTATGCTTGTTTTAATACAAATCCACGGTTTTAAATTATCAATCACTAAGGAAAACCAAAACAATTAAGTTTCGATAGCTTTTTTTTTTTTTTTTTTTTTTGTAGAGGTTTTTGCTATAGGGCGCGTGCGGTCGCCAGACAGGGAGAGACAGAGAGACAGAAAGCGAGAAACCACCCCCCAAGGGGGATGGCCACGCCGCAATCCCTTCTCCTCCATTCTCCTCTCGGGATCTTGGGCACGCACGCACGCACACGTGCCCGACGTGAGTTTTAAGTCACCGGGTCCGGGAAGCGAACCGCGGTCGACTACATGGGAGTCCAGCGACAATAGCCATTACGCTAACTGCTGGTCCCAAGTTTCGATAATTATTGTTTTCTATAATTCACTCTCCATGCATATCCAGGTTTCAAAAGAATGGATATATTACTGTATATAGCAATAATACTACTCTTTGAATTAAGTTTTTATGGAAATACACATTCAGAATTCAAGTGTAGGATGCTAAGAACATATCTTAGGAAGAAATAATGTTTGTAATTCCACTTATCAAACCACCTTCTGTTTGAAAAGAATCGATAGCTTTACTGTAGTCTCATCTACATACTTTTTTCTTTCTCTTCTGCTTTAGAAAAAAAGCAGAAGACTTAGTGAGAAACAGGAGATAAAAAGACTTCTGTGGTTTATGTGTCTGTCTCTCTCACACACACACACTTTATAGAATTAGAGACCGTGAGGTAGATTGTAGTTTTTGAGCATAAAGGTATCTGAAATAAGATTTAAATTTATGTTTCAGTAGGGGGAATTCAAACTTAACTGTAATGGGTTTGTTTATAAAATAAGAGGGGTAAATATTGGATCATTGGAAAAGTCATGACTTACTCTATGTGAAAACGTGTCATGACTCTTCTGACGACCCAGTAGGATGATACTGTCCTTAGTGGGGGTGATGAAAGGATTAGTTATAGAGCTAGCAGGTTGTGTGGTGGTTGAGGTGCTGGGCTGGTCGACTGCCTCCAGGTCTGGAATTTAAACCATGGTCAGCCATGTAGGAGTGTCCGGTGCCATAACCACCACACCACCTGCTGGTCCCCAATTAATATATAATTTTTTTTAAAACCACATAGATGAGTCACAGATGACCACAAAAGCCAATGTTAAGTCTAGGCAAATAGTAGCAGTATTAGGGCCAAAGATTTCCTAGATTCCAGTTTCTTTTATGCAGGCTATATTTGGGAACTGGATAGTTAATTTTTTTTAAGAACTGTTTTATTTCATTTATCCATTTATTTATTTTTATTTTGACCTGAGACACAAAGAGAGAGAGGGAAAGTGAGAAAGCAAGCCACTAGGTCTGGGACTCAAACTGCGGTTGGCCATGTGAGAGTGTCCAGCACCTTAATCACCACGCCACCTGCTGGTCCCCAGGTTAATGTTATTTTATAAGCTGGGATATGACTGTAAAGTAGTATAGCAATATATTTGTTTTTTAATAATTATTTTATTTAAATTTATTTATTATTTTTTTAATCTGCCCAGAGAGGAATAGGGAGAGAGAGGGACAGTGAGAAAGCAAGCCACTAGGTCTAGGACCTGAACCACTGTTGGCCATATGGGAGTCCAGTGCCCTTAACTACCATGCCACCTGCTGACCCCTACAGGTTTATTACTTTCAGTTTATTTATGAAAGTTATTCTTGTCGTGCTTGAAAAAATATGTGGTGATAGCAGTAATTTACACAATGGAATATTATTTTGACTTCTTAAAGTAGCCATCAATACCAAATGCTTTGCTATTAATTTTAGAATCATAAACTAGTCCTAAAAATTTAAGGTATTTCCTTTGTCTCTTAACTCTGTGTCTTTATAAATTTATAGGTTTGTGTTGTTTGAAGGACATCTTAAACCAATAATTTAAAGGATTTAAACTTACTTCATTTTTTAAAAAAGAATTACTTGTTTAACTTTATTTGTTATATATATTTTTAAAAAATTTTGGAGAGATTTTTGCTGTAGGACATAGGCACTTCCTGGAGAAACAGAGAGAGAGAAAGTGAGAAATCACCTCCAGAAGGGATAGCCATGCCACAGTCTTTTTTCCTCCATTCTTTCAGGAGTTTAGGCATGCATGCACACACACCAGCATGAGTTTCAAGCTGCCAGCTCCGAGTCTCAGATGCGGTTGGCTACGTGGGATTCCACCTTAACCACCATGCCACCTACTGGGCTCTCTATAAAGAACCTCTATAAACAAGAAAAAGACAAACTAGTAGAAAACTGAAAAAAATACTTGAAATGATTCATTAATGAGGTCAAATTCTAAATGGCTAATGCTGAACCTTGTTACTAATCAAAATACTAGGAAATAAAACCACACTGAGAAACTACTTAAAAAGCATGTAATACTGGAACCAGCAGTTAGCATAATGTCTATGTCGCCGAACTCCCATGTAGTCGACCGCAGTTCGAGTCCCAGACCTGGTGGCTTAAACTCACACCAGGTGCGTGTGTGTGCATGCCCAAGATTCTGAGAAGAGAATGGAGGAGAGGGGATTGCGGCATGGCCATCCCCGCTGGGGGGTGATTTCTCACTTTCTGTCTCTCTGTCTCTCTGGAAAGCACACGTGCCCTGTAGCAAAAACCTCTCAAAAAAAAAAAAAAAGCACATAATACTGAATACTGAAAACAGTGAGTGGAAACACTCTTAAGATGCTGAGGGAAGTATGAATTCATACATCAACTTTGAAAAGTGGGACCAGCAAATGGCATAATGGTTATATTGCTAGACTCCCACGTGGTTGATGACGGTGCTAGTCCCGGACCTGGCAGCTTAAAACTCACGCCAGGCACATGTACATACATGCCCAAAATCCTGAGAGGAGAAAGGAAAAGAAGGAATTGTGCCATGGCCATCCCCCCCAGAGGGTGATTTCTCACTTTCTGTCCCTCTCTCTCTCCAGTGAGCATATGTGCCATACAGCCAAAAATCTCTCTTTAAAAAGGGGAGAGGGGAGCAGATGGAGTATTGGTTATGTCACTGGACTACCATATAGTCAACCTGAGTTCAAGTCTAGGAGCCAGCAGCTTAGAACTCATGTGTGTGTGTGTGTGTGTGTGTGTGTGTCCACACGCGCGCAGAGATCTTGAGAATGGAGGAGAAAGGATTGCAGGGTGGCTTTCACCCCTGAGGGGGGTGATTTCTTGCTTTCTGTCTCAGGCAGGTACATGCACCCTATAGCAAAAATCTCTCCCTCCCCCCAAAAAACTTTGAAAAGTAATTTGGCATTATCTAGTAAAGTTAAAAATGTACATGTTCTATAACTGAGAAATTTCACTTTGAGATACATACCCCACAGAAACTTTTGTTTATATATACATATACTAGAATAAATGTGTAAGTCATTCATAGTATTATTTATATTTGACAAACTATTAGATCATCAGAAAAGTCATGATGCATTTTTACGTAGAAAAACAGAAAAATATATGACTTTTCTGATGACTCAATAGAAACAACTCAAGTGACTATCTTCAGTAGAACAGATGAAGTAAGTTGTGGTATATTTATGATGGTTATTCAAAAAGTTTGTGGAAAGTACACATTATGGAATAAACCTATGCATGGATTTCAAACTTTCTGTGACACCAAAATAAACTCATGCTAACTTGTTACAACATTTCTGAACAGGATCTAGTTTGAGGCACTAAGAAGGAAGGATAAGACAGTTTGAAGAGTCCCTGGGGCCAGCAGGTAGGATGGTGTTTAAGGTGCTGGACTTCCATATGGCCAACTATGGTTTAAGTCCCGGATCTGTGACTTGAAACTCACACCAGGTGCATGTGTGTGCATGCCCAAAATCCTGAGAGGAGAATGGAGGAGAAGTGATGGTGATGTGGTTGTCCCTTCTGGGTGTGTGTGTGTGTGTGTGTGTATGTGTGATTTCTTACTTTCCCTCTTTTGTTTCTCTCTTCTGTCTGTGGTGAAAATTCCCTATGGTAAAAATCTAAGGGGAAAAAAGACAAGAAGAGTCCTTATTTGAGAGAATTCTGCTAAAATTGAAACAAGAATAAAATCACATTTATGGTGAAGCTTGGCTTGAGAAATGGTGAAATTGTTGAAGCTTTACAAATATTTATGAGGACAGTACACTCAAAGAAATTAGCAGTTTACAAATGGATAGCTCATTTTATGAGAAGACAAGACAATTTAAAGATAGCACCTGCAGCTGCAATCCATCCATGTCAGTTTGTGAAGAAAAAAATTATTCTGGGACCAGCAGATGGTATAGCAGTTACATTGCTTGACTCTTACATGGCCAATTGCAGTTTGAGTTCTGGACCCACCGGTGGCTTGAAACATGCTAGGTGTGTGCTCATGTGTGCCCAAGATCTTGGGAGGAGAATGGATAAGGAACTGTGGCCTGGCCATCCTTCCTGGGGGGTGATTTCTCACTTTCCCTCACTATGTGTGTCTCAAAAAAAACAAACAAACAAAAAAAACCTATTTTTGTTCATGCTCTAATTGGAGAGGACTGATGATTAACAACAGAAACAGTAACACCATAGATGTCTCAGTTGGTTCCGCTCACACAATTCTGACTGAAAAATTAAAGCAAACTTTCTGCTTAATGAGTGCTGCCAAAACTCTTTTGCCCAGATCAGCTGCAGACAGGAGCAGAGTCGTGTTTTTTTGTTTGTTTTGCCAGAGGGGGGTGTGTACTCACTGGAAACAGACGGTGAGGCAGAGGGAGAGGGGAAAAGCGTCCCCAAATGATCTTTTTTTTTTTTTTTTTTTTTCTTTTTGAGAGGTTTTTGCTATAGGGCGCGTGCGCTTGCCAGAAAGACAGAGAGACAGAAAGCGAGAAATCACCCCCGGGGGGGATGGGCACACCACAATCCCTTCTTCTCCTTTCTCCTCTCGGGATCTTGGTCACGCACGCATGCATACGCGCCCGGCGTGAGTTTAAGCCACCGGGTCCAGACTCGAACCACGGTCAACTGTGTGGGAGTCCAGCGACATAGCCATTACGCCAACTGCTGGTTCCCCCAAATGATCTTAAAAGACAAAGCACAATGGGACCAGCAGTTAGCGTAATGGCTATGTCGCTGGACTCCCATGTAGCCAACCGCGGTTCGAGTCTTGGACCCGGTGGCTTAAAACTCACGCCGGGCGCATGTGCGTGTGTGCCCAAGATGCCAAGAGGAGAATGGAGGAGAAGGGGTTGCAGCGTGGCCATTCCCCCTGGGGGGGTGATTTCTTGCTTTCTGTCTCTCTCTGTCTGGTGAGCGTACGGGCCCTATAGCAAGAAAACCTCTCCGGAAAAAAAAAAAAAAAAAGGACAAAGCACAATGAAAGCAGTAGCTACCAACAAGTAGAAATGGTCTGGTCAGAGCACAGGCAGATTGATCAAGAGCAAAGATCATGGCAGCAGTTTTTTGGGATGCTCAAGGCATTTTGCTTATTGACTTTCTGGAGGGCCAAAGACCAATAACATCTGCTTATTATGCAAGTGTTTTGAAAAAGTTCACTGAAGCTTTAGTGGAGATTGGGAATGCTTCACTAAAGACTCCTTGACCACAATTCTCTTGCTAATTCCTCTCATCAACAAGTGTGATTTGGCAAGAGTTTTGATGGAAAAAATCATTAGGCATCCACCCTACTGTGCTGTTTTGGCTCCTTTTTGTTTCCTAATCTTCAATCTGTAAAGGGCACACATTTTTCTTTAGTTAATATATATATTTTTTTTTTTGGTGTTGATGGATAGACACAGTTTTTACTTTATTAAATTTTCTGTATTTTCTAAGTTTCCTACAGTGGACTTGTAGTGTCTTTGTAACAGGGAAAAATGTTATTTAAAAATACTCTGGAAAAAGTTACTTTTAAAAATATCCCATTTACTTCTGAAGAAGACTAACCCCAAAATGTTTACACTTACTCGTTTCATCTTCATTGTTGAAAGAAAGAAGGCTACTATTTTTTATTTGCTTTTGTGAGTTCTTTTTAACTGAGTCCTGCTTACTCATTTCATCTGCATTTGTTTTCTTCTTTTTTGAGCTGGCTGATACACCTGAGTATTTTTCATCTGAGGGACGTTTGACTGGTTTTCAATACATAATTCTTCCATCAGCTGCATCTGGTTCTTCATCTGCTTTGGCAACCTTTATTTCTGCTTTAATTTTCATGATTTCTTCAACTGACAGGTCTCCCTTTTTTAAGACCACCACTTGGGGCTGTTCATCATCTTTGTCACTGTGATCACCATCTTCATCTGGGAGCTGAGGCTGGATTCTCTTGGTCTCCACCGTGGGTCCTTCCCGGTAGCCGACCCGCTCCTTGAAGCAAGCCAGGAACGCTGGCTCCAAAGGCCGCACGCACGACACCTGGTTCTGCTTGTTCATGCTAACTCTGGGGAAAAACAAGTTCCCGGGAACGACTTGCCTTTAGTTAATAATTTTAAAAAGGCTACATTGACATCGTTAAATTTCCAAGACCCTCAGATCTTCAGAATAGAACAAATGATTGGTATCACCATTTACAAAAGTGCCTTTAACTTGATGGAGTTTGAGTTTATAAATAAAGTTTACATTTTTTAAATTCTGTTTTTATATTAAATATTTGAAGTCCTCATATATAATTCATAGTCCCAGGAGTGGTGAATTAGTCCATTTTGTGCTGCTGTAATAAGATACTATAGATTGGGCAAGTCATAATGAACAGAAATTGACAAAGTTCTGGAGGTAGGAAGTCCAAGATTAAGGAACTGGCATCCATTGAAGGCCTTCCTGTTATGTCATAACATGGTGGAAGACAGGACATGGCAGATGGGCAAAGAGGGATAGAGAAAGAGGAGATGAATCTACTCCCACAATGACATTATTCCATTAATGAGGTCAGAGCCCTCATGACCTAAACTTTTTTAGGTTTCTGCCACAGGGGCATGTGTGTTGTGGAGAGATACAGCGATAGGGAAAGTCAGAAACACCCCAGAGGGGATGGCCATGCCACAATCCCTTCTCCATTTTCTTCCTGGGATTTTGGGCATGCATGCATATGTGCCTGGTATGATTTTCAAGCTGCAGGGTCTAGGAACCTCAGTTGGCCATGTGGTAGTCCCAGCACATTAGCCATCACACCACCTGCTGACCCCCGATAAGAGACAATTTAACTTACTCCTTTCTGATTTGGATGCCTTTTAGTTCTTTATCCCTCCTCCTCCCAATTATTCTGGCTATTATTTCCAGTACTATTGTTAAATAAAAGTGGTTACAATGGGCATTCTTATCTTGGTACATGCCTCCCTTGGTATCATAAATCCAGGATTCAGACCTTTTTTTTTTTTAAGAGGTTTTTGCTATAGGGCGCATGCGCTTGCCAGAAAGACAGAGAGACAGAAAGCGAGAAATCACCCCCCAGGGGGGATGGCCACGCCGCAATCCCTTCTCCTCTTGGGATCTTGGGCATGCATGCACACGTGCCCGGCATGAGTTTAAGCCACCAGGTCTGGGACTCAAACTGCGGTCGGCTACATGGGAGTCCAGCAACATAGCCATTATGCCAACTGCTGGTCCCTCAGACCTTCTTTGATTGGTATCATAGAGGATAAGAGAGATGATGTTTCATGTGCTAAGTGTTGGTCCCCCATAGTATAATTAGTGGCGATATAACAATTTCAAGGCCTTTGAGAAATTTCAAAATAGATTCCTTAATTTGCTAATAAAAGAAAGAAAACAAGCTTTATATTCCTTATAGTTAAGTAGGCTTTCCATGTTTATTCAATATATACAACTTTGACAGTTATACAAGTCTCAACTTTTTAAGGAGAAATAAGCCTAGTAACATGGTGATGCCTTTTGTTTTTAAGAGATAAATTTTTGCTATAGGGCGTAAACACTCACCTGAGAAGCCGAGACAGAAAGCGAGAAATCACCCCTCAGTGGAGATGGCCACACCACAGTCCTTTCTCCTGCATTCTCATCGTGGGATTTTGGGCATGCGTGCACATGCACCTGGCGTGAGTTTTAAGTTACCAGGTCTGGGACTTGAACCACGGTCAGCCATGTGGGAGTTCATTGACGTAATCATTATGCCATCAACAACAAATTTGTTGTTTCTAGTAACAAGTGATAAAGCCTATTGGTTCTCAGTGTTTGGTGTGCATAAAATCATCTGTTGCATTTTTTTAAATTTTGCATTCCTGGGGTAGACTCCTAAGTCTAATTCAGGAGATCTGGAACAGGGTCCATTAAGCTATATGTATATATTTTTAAGAATTATTTTATTTAACTTTATTGATTATTATTATTTTAATATTTTTAGAGAGAGAGAGAGAAGGAAAGTGAGAAGCCAAACCTCCAGGTCCAGGACTCAAACCGCAGTCGGCCATTTGGGCGTCTAATGCCCTTAACCACCATGCCACCTGCCAGCCCCCTCGTTAAGCTATATTTTAAACAAGCAACCTGATGGTTCTAGGTGCTGTGATCAATAATCACCATTTGAGAAATACTTCTTAGACTTTGCTACTTCAAAATTTACTTAGGAGGGATAGTCATTTTTCACATTCTATTCCGTGGCATGCCATTATATGAATTCAGAGTATCTTGTGAGAAATGCAGAATTGCAGACCTCATATCAGAATTAGAATCTGCATTTCTAGTATAGCTTGATTAGCATTGCTCTGAAATTTATCAGAGTTGCTTTTTTACCCCAGACAATCTCTGAGTAAAGTAAATAGTTAATCTTTCTAATCTAACCCTATACAACAGGAGTGATCAAATTGAGTACTCTCAACACTCATCTATTTTAAAAAGGGAGAAGGACCTATGTTGGGGGTGCAGTAGGCAAAGAAGAAAGTTATACCAAATTATCTTATTCTCAGGCTATGACATGCTAGACACCTCACAGATATATATATGGCTAGAGTTAAATGTGGTGTTGGCAGATTCTTTCGGACTGCATCTTAACTCATCTAAGTCCCTGCCTAACTTCAGGTAAAAAAAGCTTTAGTATGGTAACCTGGTAAGTGCAGTGAGGATCCACAGTGCAAAAAACCTAGCTTGTATACATAACTCCTTCTTGAGTTACCTTCTCCCCACTTCTGTTCTAAGGATTGAGACTTTCTGTCCAAAATTATATCAGAAGCAGGCTCTATTTCTCATTGATACATTTGTTTCTTTTCCTTTTTTAAAAAATTATTTAACTTTTTATTCATTTATTTTAATTTGACCAGACACACATACACACACACACACACAAAGAGAGAGAAAGCAAGCCACCAGGTCTAGGATTTGAACTGTGGTCAGCCACGTGGGAGTGTCCAGCACCTTAACCACGTGCCACCTGCTGGTCCCCTCCCTTTTTTTTAAAGAGATTTTTACTATAGGATGAATGCAGGCTCACCAGAGAGAAACAGACAGAGAGAAATAACACCCCCCTTTCTGGGGGATGGCCATGCGAGCAATCCCTCCATTCGTCTCTTGGGATTTTGGGCACGCACTCACACGCGCCCATTTTAAGTTTCAGGTCTCCAGATCTGGGCCTTGGACCACAGTCCGCCACGTAGGAGTCCAGTGACGTAACCATTATGCCATCTGCTGGTCCTTATGCATTTGTTTCTGATACCTGTTTTTAGAAGATTGTTCCTTGGGACCAGCAGGTGGTGTAATGGCTATGTTGTTGGACTCCCATGTAGTCAACAGCGATTTGAGTCTGGAACCTGGTGGCTTAAACTCACACCGGGCACGTGTGCGTGTGTGCCCAAGATCCTGAGAGGAGAATGGAGGAGAAGGGATTGCGGCATGGCCTTCCCCCCTGGGGGGTGATTTTTTACCTTCTGTCTCTCTCTCTCTCTCTCTCTCTCTCTCTCTCTCTCTCTGTCTCTTTGGCGAACGCACGCACCCTATAGTAAACCCCCCCCCCCCCAAAAAAAAATAGAAGATTGTTTCTTACTCAATTCCTTTTCTTGCAGTTGCTTACTAAACATTCTTGTGGTCCGATCAACAATAGCTATCATAGGTTTGTTCATTTTGCTCTTTTGTTATAGTATTTGCAGTTTGTAAAAACTTCCAACATAACAAACAGAACTTAAAGACATTTTCCTTAGAATCTATGTCATGATTATCTACTTCTCACTTTTTTCACAGAAGGCATTTTTTTTTTTTTGAGAGAGAGAGTTTAGGGCACATGGGCTCACTAGAGAGAGCGAGAGAGCAAGAAATAACCCCGAGGAGATGGCCATGCCGCAGTCTTCTCTTGGGATTTTGGAGGCTCGTGTGCACGTGCCCTGTGTGTTTTAAGCCACTGGGTCCAGATTCGCACTGCGGTCAGCCATGTGGGAGGTCAGTGCCTTAAGCACTATACCACCTACTGGCTTCGAGAAGGCAATTTTTTAATAATAAAGTGTTGATTTTTTTCATAACACCCTCCACAGTATCTTTTCTTTTTTCGCCTCATGAATCTCAAAGATTTGGGATGTTTACAAGTGTTTGTATCTGATGTAGTCCATATTAACACATCATTGCCTAAACCATGTGTGTGACAAACATCTTTTTTACTCCAAAATTGCTTCTGAAAACTTATAGTGTTTTGTACAGAAGAGTTAGTATACTTATGCATTGGCTTTGAATTCAGAGAAATCTAAGTTTGAGTTTCACTTTAGTCATTTACTAGCTTTGTGTGACCCATAGGCAAGTTTCCTAGCTTTCCTAAATAGCAGCTTTTTCACATGTGCAGCATGTACCTCATAAGGAGACCAGAGCCACATAGAGCAATTCACAAAGGTTTCAGTGCCTATGTGCTTAAGCAGACATTAGCTTCCTTGATTTTCTTCTCCCTTTTCTTTCCCCTGCTTATTTTAGTGCCACATTTTTTATTTAGAAATAAAAGTAATCTGTGCCTGTATTTCAGCTTTTGAAATATCCTTTTTGAATCTAAAATAAATCAGTTTGTTATAAAATAGTTTTAATTTTGTCAGTTTTGTTTTCATCTTAATATGGCCTCATAAAAATCTATATATATAACAGGATTAAATTGATACTGTGTATACTGCTGTTATTCTAAATTGACATTTCCTCCCAATATAGACAGTAAAAATGGTTGACTGGTTCCTACTGTTAATTGCTGTCATGTTTTCTCAAAAGTTTTTTTGTTGGTGACATTTTTGGTAGTATATGATTTAGTTCCCTCCTGAACTGTCCGTTAAGAGTTTTATTTCAGGTCAGTCCCATAGCGTAATGGTCAAGGGAGCCCTCCCCCATAGCCACTTGCCGTTTGAACCCCAGCCCTAGCAGCTTGAGAAGTGTGCTGAATGTGGGTATTGTGTGTCCAGAACCCCAACAGAAAGTAGAAATGCAAGAGAAGGGATTGTGTCCCGACCATACACCATTGGAGGGTACTTTCTCCCCTTTTCTCTGTCTCTTGCCCTCTCTTTGGTGAGTGGTGCATGTGCCCCTCTGACAATAAAATAAATAAATGAAAAGTTTTGTTTTGTTTTGGATTTTTTTGGTTATCATTTTAAGAATTTTCTGGGACCAGCAGTTAGCATAATGGCTATGTCACTGGACTCCCATGTAGTCAACCGTGGTTTGAGTCCCGGGTCCAGTGACTTAAACTCACGCCTAGTGCATGTGCGTGCGTGCCCAAGATCCTGAGAGGAGAATGGAGGAGAAGGGATTGAGGCATGGCCAACCCCCCCACCCCGGGGAGGGGGGTGATTTCTTGCTTTCTGTCTCTCTGTCTCTCTTTGTCTTTCTGGCGAGCGCATGCACCCTATAGCAAAAACCTCTCCAAAAAAAAAAAGAATTTTCTTATAAAATTTCTAGAGAAACTTTCAGTTATCTTCAGATTTTTATTATTTGAAGTGATAAGTTATAATAATTTCATATTTGGCAGCAAAGTTTCCATCATTAAAATAATACCTTGTGTTATTAGACACCTTGTTCCAAAGAACAGGGTTATTGTTTTCATTACATTATTTTTACATTTTACTATTAAGTGACTTGAACATTGTCCCAATCTACCAAGTCACCAACAAAACGTAACTATAACCCAGGTCTCTAGTCTGTAAGGATAGTTCTTTTAGCTAAACTAAATTGGAGTTCTGAGTTTGATTTAATTTTTCATTTTTCTTGTTAAATTTCTTTATAACTTTTCTTATGGCCAAGCTTTGGAAATATGTACCAAATTATTAGCCTACATAAAATTTTCAGCATCCCAGTCTCTTAGGATATGTGGAAAACATAACTGAAAAGAAATAGTAAAGCCATTTTTTTCCAAGTCATTTAGTTTACACAGTTGTTTTTTCTGAGCAAATGTATGCAGACAGATAAAGCATGATGTTTTACCCCATAGCCTTTCCAGTAAGACTTTTTGTTTAAAGAATCATTAATTTAATTTAATTTATTATTATTACTATTATTATTATTATTATTCAATTTGAGCAGGGAGAGAGACAGAGAGAGAGGGAGGTAGAGTGAGAAAGCAAGCTGCCAGGCCTAGGATTCAAACTATGGTCAGCCATGTGGGAGTCCAGCACCTTAACCACCACTCCACCTGCTGGCCCCAGTGAGACTTTATTTTTTTAAGAGAATTTTGCTATAGGGCATATGCGCTTGGTGGAAAGATAGAGAAATCCCTTTAGAAGGGATGGCCATGCTGTAGTACATTCTCCATTCTTCTCGGGATTTTGGGCATGCATGCACACGTGCCTGGCCTGAGTTTTAAGTTGCCAGGTCCAAAACTCAAACTGTGGTCAATCACATATGAGTCCAGCAATGCAGCCTTTATTCCACCTGCTGGTCCTTAATTTTTTTTATTTATTCCATTTTATTTATTTTTAAGAATTCTTTATTTATTTATTTCCATTAGTTATTGTTATTTTTTTTTTTTCTTTATTTGACAAGAGAGAGAAAGGGAAAGTGAGAAAGCAAGCCACCAGGTCCAGGACTTGAACCATGGTTAGCCATGTGGGTTGGCCATCCAGCGCCCTTATCCAACACACCACCTGCTGGCCCCTATTTATTGTTATTTTTAACAGAGAGAGAGAGAGAGTGAAAGTCACCAAGTCTGGGACTTGAACCATAGTCAGCCATGTCAGAGTCCAGTGCCTTAACTACCATGCCACATGCTGGCCCCCAAAATGGCTAAAATATTTTTAAAAAACAGGTTTCATTCATCAGTGTTTTTTTTTTTAATTTTTATTTATTCATTCATTTATTTTTAATTTGACCAGAGAGAGACACAGAGAGAGAGGGTGAGAAAGCAAGCCACCAGGTCCAGGACCGTGGTCAGCCATGTGGGAGTATCCAATGCCTTAATCACCATGCCACCTGCTGGTCTCCTCATTCATCAGGGGTTTTTTTGTTTCTTTTTTTTTTTTTTTTTTTTTTTGAGAGGTTTTCGCTATAGGGCGCGAGTGCTCGCCAGACAGAGAGAGACATAGAGACAGAAAGCGAGAAATCACCCCCCAGAGGGGATGGTCACGCCGCAATCCCTTCTCCTCCATTCTCCTCTCGGGATCTTGGGCACGCACGCACACGTGCCTGGCGTGAGTTTTAAGCCACCGGGTCCGGGACACGAACCACGGTCGACTACGTGGGAGTCCAGTGACATAGCCATTACGCTAACTGCTGGTTCCCATCAGTTTTAAGTCATACTATGCTCAGACTTCTATGTAAGGTGGGATTTTTTTTTTTTTTTTGAAGGCATAGGTTGCAGTAGTAAGTACTGTGCCTTATGTTAATGAACTACATATGTACAAATTGAAGCTGTAAATTGTGAACACTGGAAAGCACCATTGTGACATAGAGCAAACATCTTTGTAATATACTAAAATTCATGCAAATTGAGGTTAAAATTATAATATTGTGAAACCCATCCTCCCACTCTTAAGTTAAGCTTTGGAGATTTGTATTGGTGGGTAATGTTTGAAAATACCACACATTTCCATACAAGCCAGAATTATTATTTCTTTGTAACTTATTATTCAACTTGGTAATTGCTTTTAATTGGGTAGATTGATGACATGGTATCTATTTATGCAATTTGAAGCTATTCATTTCTGTACGCTATTAACAAAATTGTGCACTAGATGAAACAGACAATAAAACTACTGTGCTGTTATTGAGGGAAGCTTAGAACCTTTCAGAAAAAAAAGTATTAACAATCATTGATGGGGCCAGCAGGTGGCATGCTGGTTAAGGCACTGGACTCCCATGTGATTGATCATGGTTCAAGTCCTAAACTTGGCAGCTTGCTTTCCTCTTTCTATCTTTGTCTTCTTCTCTCCTTCCCTCTCTCCCTGTCTCTGATGAGCATACGTGTCTTATAGAAAAATTAGAAAATAAAATAATAATAATAGTAATAAATAAAATTAAATATTTAAAAAAACAAAAATATTAAAAATAAATACAAAAAACAATACTTGACTACATCTGTGTTAAAAGTGCCCATTTTGGGGAACCAGCAGTTAGCGTTATGGCTATGTCACTGGACTCCCACGTAGTCGACCACAGTTCACGTCCCAGACCCGGTGGCTTAAAAAACTCACGCCGGGAGCGTGTGCGTGCGTGCCCAAGATCCCGAGAGGAGAATGGAGGAGAAGGGATTGCGGCGTGGCCATCCCCTCTGGGGGTTGATTTCTCGCTTTCTGTCTCTATGTCTCTCTCTGTCTGGCGAGCGCACGTGCCCTATAACGAAAAACCTCTCAAAAAAAAAAAAAAAGTGCCCATTTTAGTTTTCTTAGATTATGCTGCAGTTGGTAGAAATGATAAATATTTAAAGTATTAACACTTTGTAAGTGCATTGGATGTAGGAGAATAAACATTTTATGAAACTAAAAATAAACTAAAAAGTTCAGGGGAAACAAAAAGTTGTATAAGAAAAGAACATGATCAGGACACATGACCTGACTCTACTTAATGTGTATTTATTTGTATAGTTCTAATAATATAAACGGTGAGTAATAATTTCTTCAGAGAAGATGATACAGCTATGTAGGGAGGATGGTGGAGGGAAATTTATGAGGTGAGAGTATAAGGGATTTAAGAGACTAAGTACACATTGTCTGTGGTAGGAATATTAACATTTTGAAATTCAAGAAACAACAGTATGTTCCATACGAACATAGCAGTGAGCACCAGAATTACAGCTAGAAGAACTGAAAGTGGTTGATCTGGGAACAGGTAGTGGGAGTTAGAAGAGCTTAGACATCAGACATGTGCTGTTTATGGTACTAATTGGTGTTCTTACTTCCAACCTGCCTGAATCCCTAAACTTAAAGTGAGTTTCTTGTAGACAGCATATAGTTGCATTGTGTTTTTACATCTACTTTATGCATCTCTCTTTTGGTATGGGTTGTTTATATTTAATATAATTGTTAATATTAGTATGTTAGGGCTTAAGTCTGACTTTTTTTGTTGTTACCTTTTTCTTTTTTTTCTGATTTTTTCCTGTCTTCTTTGTGGATTTCTTGAACATTTTTTAGAATTCCATTTTTATTTGTCTATGGTGTGTTTTTTTCTTTTAAGAGAGATTTTTGGCAGTAGGGCAAGTGCACTTGCTGGAGAAACAGAGACAGAAAGTGAGAAATCACTCCCAGGGGGGATGACCAAATTGCAATCCCTACTTCATTCTCCTCTTGGAATTTTGGGCACACACATAGACATGCCCAGTGTGAGTTTTAAATGCTGGGTCCAGGACTTGAATCATGGTCGACTGCGTGGGAGTCCAGCGATATAACCATTACACCATCTGCTGGTCCCTATCTGTGGTGTTTTTGAGTGTATGTATCTCAGAAACTCTTTTGTACTTCTTTAATTGGTGCCCTAAGTAGTATTACATTATATGTATTAACTTACTAGTCTTTCGTCATCGTTTTATCAGTTCAAGTGAAGAACAAATACCTTACCTCTCTTCGTGTCCTTTTATCTTCATTTTTACAATTTTCTTAAATATTGGGTTGTTGGAAAAGTCATGACACATTTTTGCATAGAAAAACATGTCATGACTTTTCATATGACCCAGTATTATTTCTACATACCTTTAGAATAACATTAAATAGTGTTATAATTTTTGCCTCACCCATTAACTGTAATTTAAAAAAATCAAGACAGAGAAAAGCCTTTTATATTTACCCATGTTTTTGCTTGCTATATGAACTGAATTGTGTTCCCTTTTCCCTCTAAATTCGTATGTTGAAGTCCCAAACCACCCCCAGTACGTTTGGATATGATTGTATTTGGAAAAAGGGCCTTTCAAGAGGTAATTAAGTTAAAATGAGATCATTTGGATGGATCCTAATCCAGTATAACTAGTGTCCTTCTAGAAGGAGATTTGGACAAAGACGCAGGAAAGATCATACGAATACACAACAGAGAGAAGACAACAACTTGGAAGCCAAAGAGAAAGACCCCCAAGAAACCAACATGTCAACACCTTGATCATCTAATCTAGCTTCTAGAATTGTTGGAAAATAGAGCTGGCCCCAGAGCATAGTGGTTAAGGGAGCCAGATCCCACCCACATGACTGACCTACAGTTCAAATCCTGGCCCAAGCAACTTGAAAAAAAATATCAAGTATGGGGCCAGCAGATGGCATCATAGTCACTGCAGTTTGAGTCCTGGACTCTGTGGCATAAGACTTATCCCAGTTGCCTGTGTGTGCATGCTCAAGATCCTGAGAGGAGAATGGAAGGGAAGGAAGTGGCATACTCATCCCCTTGGGTGATTTCTTCTTTCTATCTCTCTCTGACAGGCACATGCGCCCTATAGCAAAAATCTCTCTTAAACAACACACACACACACACACACACACACACACACGTATGTATGCGTATGTGTATGCCCACAGTCCCGAAAGGATGCAGAAATGGAGAACAGGGTGATCACATCTTGTTGCAGGATGCTTTTACCTTCTCTGTCTCTCCAGCAGGCACAAAGGCCCACTGGCAGTTACAGAAAGGAAATAAAAGAATTGTGAGAAAATAGATGTCTGTTACTTAAGCTACTGAGTGTGTGATATTTTACTATGGCAGCCCTAGCAAACTAATACACTATATTCTTTCTTGATGGTATACAATTCCTTTTATCTCTTCCTTTCTATTTAAACAACCTCCTTTAGCCATTGTTTTTGGTTAGATATACGAGCAACAAATTCTATTAGTTTTTGTTCATCTGACAAAGTCTTGCTTTCCCTCTGAGTGGTTATATAATTCTAGTGAACAATTCTTTTCTTCCAGCATTAGAAAGATGTTGTGCCACTTCCGTCTGGCCTCTGTGGTTTCTGATATGAAATATACTGTAATTTCAGGGTTTTTTCCTTTATTTTTTTTCTAAGTTTGACTGTACTATGTCTTGGTATAGATTTCTTTGAGTTTATTCTATTTGGAATTTACTCAGCTTCTTGAAGAATCTGTAGGTTTATAGTTCTTGCCAAAATTAGAAGCTATTACTTTTTCTTCGACTCCCTTTTCAGCCCCATCTTCCTTCTCTTTTTACAGGACTCTGATAGCATGAATGTTAGATTTTTGTGCCTCTTTGTTCATTTTATTTTTCAGTCTTCTTTCTCTGTGTTATTGAGATTGGGTGATTTCTACTGTTCTTTCTTCTGGTTCACCTATTTTTTCTTATACTGCATTCTGCTATTGAACTCATCGATTCAGTTTTTTGTTTGAATTATTGTATTTTTCTTTTTTTTTTTTTTTGGAGAGGTTTTTGCTATAGGGTGCGTGCGTTCGCCAGAAAGACAGAAAGAGACAGAGAGACAGAAAGCGAGAAATCACCCCTCCAGGGGGTATGGCCATGCCGCAATCCCTTCTCCTCCAGTCTCCTTTCGGGATCTTGGGCATGCAAACACACGCGCCCAGCGTGAGTTTAAGCCACTGGGTCCAGGTCTCGAACCACGATTGACTACATGGGAGTCCAGCGACATAGCCATTGCACTAACTGCTGGTCCCGTATTTTTCAATTCTAAAACTTCCATTTGGTTCTTCTTTATTTTGATTTATTTGGCTAGGCTTTCTGATTTCCCTATGTTTGAAGAGAGTTTCTAATTGCTGACTGAAGCTTTTTATGATGGTATCATCTCTGCCATTTCAGCGTTGGCATCTATTGTCTTTTCATTCAGTGTGAGGCCTTTCTGGTTTTTGGTATTAATGAGTATTTTTAATTAAAACCTACACATTTTGGGTAAGACTCTGGACCTTATTTAAACTCTGAGCTGGTGTCCTATAGTATCACTGTAGCTGGAAAAGGAGGCTGCCTCATACCACCTCATACCTCCTGTGTTTGGCCTGCATTGAGACCTCAGTGGGCAGGAGACTCCTTGTTCCTGTTGGGCAGGGCTGGGAGTTTCAGCTCCCCACTAGGCTTCTACTGATACCTTGCTGGCTGGAAGGGGTATAAATATGTTATTACTGCTTCCTACGCTTGCCCTGACACCACAGGGGTAGGGGATGTTATTTCTGGGCAGTAGTAAAAATTCTGACTCTCTACTAGGCCTCCTCTAACACCACAGGAGGGGGAGGGTGCCTCATTAATACTACCCAGTGCACTTCCACTGGAAGTGCAGACCCATACTTGGTCTTCTCTGACATCCCCTAAGTGGGAAGAAAAAGGGGGAGATCACTGACATGCCTGGTTACATTCCAGTGGGTGGAAGTTTAACCTCCCCACTCAGCCTATACTGGCATGAATATGAGGCCAGTTTGTACTGCGGTATTTGGCTGGAGTAGAGCAGTTATGTAAACGTTTTGTGCCTTACTAAACTAAGCTGCCCCTTTGCTGGTCTTCCAGCTTGAGAGAACAGGCTTTTGTTTCTTTGTTTTTTGTTTGTTTTTGTTTTTCATCTCTGGGTATTGGTGTTTCTGGTTAAGTTGGAGACTTTGGCTCTGAGTCTCAGATACCTGAGTCAAAAAGAAAACCCCTAGCGGATGGCGTAATGGTTATGTTGCTGGGCTCCGACGTAGTTGACTGTGGTTCCAATCCCAGACCCGGTAGCTTAAACTCACACCAGGTGTGTGTGTGTGTGCGTGCATGTCCGCCCAAAATCCCAAGAGGAGAATGGAGAAGCACTTGTGATATGGCCGTCTCCCCTGGAGGAGTGATCCCTTGCTTTCTGTCTCTCTGTCTGTGTTTCTATGGTGAACACACTTGCCCATAACAAAAATCTCTCTTAAAAAAAAAAAAAATAGAGGAAAGCTCAGAGAACTCATTACTGTTGTTTTTTGAATACTGAGGTCCCTAGGTCTCAACCTTTTTAGAGGCTTATGTCTGATGGCCACAGTTTTCAGTTACATTTAAAAGAAGGAATAAGGAAAAGTGTATCTGTTCTATCTTCCCAAAAGTGGAAGTCACTAATAATTTTTTTAATTTACTACTTTGCTAAAACATTAAAATTAAAGTTAAAAAAACAAGTCATGTAAAATAATATGACTTTACAGTGAAAACCATGAGGAAATATTACATTTTTCAGTCTCCCTAGGTTACATAATTAATATTAATGACTAAAATAAAATGATGTTTATTGCATTGAGAGCAAAAAAGAAATACCTGAGTATAGAGTGTATTTTAAATGTGACAAATGTAAAGAAAATGTTTCAGAAGTTTAACAAATCACCATCAGTTATCATTAACAGGCAACTGTTTTCTTTCTCCTTGGTATTATTTAGCCTGTGGGATGCACTATGAACAATATTGTGTTTTGTTAAATAGTTAACAAATAATACTTTTTTTTTTGGTTTCAAATATATATATATATATATTTTTTTTTTTTAGAGTGCAGACACTCGGTATATATTAAGTGGGGACATACAGTGCCTCTCCTTCATAGCATGACTTGCTTCACTCAGCAGTAAGTCTTCCATATTCATCCACTTCCTTTCAAAAGCCAGGGTTTTGCTGTTTTTTATGGATGAATAGTATTCCATTGAATATATGTGCCACAGTTTTTCTAACCATTCATCAGTTCGTGGGCATTTAGGTTGTTTCCATGACTTAGCAATCGTGAAAAGTGCCGCAGTAAACATCGATGTGCAAGCACTTTTTTGATTAAGTATTCTTCTGTCCTTCGGGTAGATGGTAGATACCGAGGAGTGGGATTGCTGGATCATATGGTAGTTCTATTTGTAGATTTTGGAGGAATCTCCAAATTGACAGTGGTTGGACCAATTTACAATCCCACCAGCAGTGTAAGAGTTCCCTTTTCACCACACCCCCGCCAGCACTTATCATTTTTTGTTTTTTTAATCTTAGACATTCTGACTGGGGTTAGGTGATATCTCATTGTTGTTTTGATCTGCATTTCTCTTACAATGAGGGATGTTGAGCATTTTTTCATATGCCTTTTAGCTATTCGTATGTCATCTTTAGAGAGTGGTTTTTTCAACTCATTCTCCCATCTTTTAATAGGATTGATTGTCTTTTTCCGGAACAGCTGCTTGAGTTCCTTGTGAATTCTGGTTATCAGTCCGTTGTCTGATGCATAGTTTACAAAAATATTTTCCCATTCTGAGGGCTGTCTGTTCATACTAATCACTGTGTCTTTTGCCATGCAGAAACTTAGTCTGATGTAATCCCACTTGTCTATTTTAGGGATCATAGACTGTGCGTTGGGAGTCTTATTTAAGAAGTTTTTCCCTACCTCAATGTCTCCCAGATTTTCCCCGGTGTTTTCCAGGAGCAGTTTTATAGTTTGAGGTCTTAGATTTAGATCTTTGATCCACCTTGACTTTATTTTTGTCAGAGGTGAGAGGTAGGGGTTCAGATTCATCTTTCTGCAAGTGGAGATCCAGTTTTGCCAGCACCATTTGCTGAAGAGGTTTTCCTTTTCCCACTGAATTGACTGGTACCCCTTGTCAAAAATCAGTTGGCTGTATGTTTGAGCATTCATTTCTGGGGACTCTATTCTGTTCCATTGGTCCACCTGCTGTTTTGATTACCACAATACTATGCTGTTTTGATTACCACAGCTTTGTAGTATATTTTTGGGTCAGGGAGTGAGATGCCACCCACTCCATTCTTCTTGTGCAGAACTGCTTTGGCAATACGGGGTCTTTTATGATTCCAGACAAACTTTATGATTGTCTTTCCTAGATCTGTGAGAATGTGTCTGGTACTTTGATTGGCATTGCATTAAATAGGTAGATTAATTTGGGTAAAATTGCCGTTTTGATTATATTAATTCTTCCAATCCAGGAACATGGGATGTTCTTCCACTTTTTTGTGTCATTTTCAATTTCTTTTTTTATCTTCTCATAGTTTTCCTTGTGGTGGTCTTTAACTTCTTTAGTTAGATTTATCCCTAAGTATCTTATACTTTTTGTGGCTATGGTAAATGGAACAACTTTTTTCAGTTCTATCTCAGTCTGCCTGTTGTTCGTATACGAAATGCTGTAGATTTCTGGATATTAATTTTGTATCCTGCAACGTTACTGTATTCATGTATTACTT
This sequence comes from Tupaia tana, assembly GCA_026018925.1. NCBI lineage: Eukaryota > Metazoa > Chordata > Mammalia > Scandentia > Tupaiidae > Tupaia > Tupaia tana. The sequence continues at coordinate 28,510,253 of JAKSZU010000020.1, read as the reverse complement.
CCAGAAATATTTTTATGGAAACCATTGGGTCTTCTATGTATACAGTCATTTCATCTGCAAATAGAGTTTCACCTCTTCTTTTCCTATTTGAATGCCTTTTATTTTTTCCTCTTTTCTGATTGCAATGGCCAAGACTTCTAGTACTATATTGAAGAGGAGTGGATAAAGTGGACATCCTTGTCTTGTACCCGTTTTTAGTGGAAAAGCTTTCAGCTTTTCTCCATTGAGGATGATGTTCGCTATGGGTTTTTCATAGATAACTTTTATTGTGTTGAGAAATGACCCTTCTATGCTGATTTTGCCGAGAGTCTTGATCATGAAGGGATGTTGTATCTTATCAAATGCTTTTTCTGCATCAATTGATATGACCATATGGTTTTTATCTTTCTTCCTATTAATATGGTGTATTACATTTATGGTTTTGCGTATGTTGAACCAACCTTGCATTCCTGGGATAAAGCCTACCTGATCATGATGAATACTTTTTTTTTTTTTTTAAAGAGACCTTGTTGCTATCAGACACATGGACTTGCTGGAGAGGCATAGACAGACAGAAAGTAAGAAATCCCCCCTCCCCCCTCTGGGATGGCCATACCGCAGTCCCTTCTCCATTTTCCTTTTGGGATTTTGGGCACTCACACACATGTGCCTGGGGCATGAGTTTTAAGTCGCTGGGTCTGGGACTTGAGCCACAGTCATCATGTGGGAGTCCAGCAATGCAACCATTATGCCATTTATTGGCTCCACTTTTTTCTGGTTAAGAGGGATTTTTCAGGGACCACAGGTGGCATGGTGGTTAAGGTGCTGGACACTCGCACATGGCTGACCACGGTTTGAATCTTGGACTGGTGGCTTGCTTTCTCACTTTCTCTCCCCCCCCCCCCAGTCAAATTAAAATAAATGAATGAATAAATAAAATTAATTAATTCTTTTAAAACAAAAGGGATTTTTGCTATAGGGCATGTGTGCTTACTGGAGAGACAGAGACAGAGAGACAGAAAGTGAGAAATCACCCCCTCCAGAGGGTTGGTCACACTACAATCCCTTCTCCTCTTGGGATTTTGGGTACACAAGCACCTGGAGTGAGTTTTAAACCACCAGGTCTGGGACTCAAACCACAGTTGACTACATGGAAGTCCAGTGACATGACTATCATGCCATCTGCTGGTCCCCAAATAATACTTTAAATTACTACTTTTATGTAATTTTTGAAGAACTTGACCTTCCTTAAGAATTAGTTTATTTCACATTAAAAGTGTATTTTAGAAATTTCTTATAGTTTGCTTTTACCATTTATTAAAGGATATTATTCACGTAATCTTTTAAAATTTATGCTGCTCAGTGTTAAAAATCTCATACAGATTGCTTGTTGTAATCTCTGACTTGTAACATTCATAACAGTATGACTGTTCTCATAGAAAGTGATGATATTGTATATATGAGTATTGTATAATGGGCTTTATTTGGTACAGATGATGTCATTGCGTGGGATGGCCTGAAGGAGTTATTAGAAGAACACAAGACTTTTGACTGCTAGCATTTCTTAATAAATGCCATACTGTTGAAAACATTAATTTGTGTTTAGACTGGAATGAATCTAGGTTTTCCTGGCTTATTTATTAAGATTTAAAGAAATAGGTCCTACTATCTTAATTATAAAACCATACAGAATGAAATTCATATTAAACATTTCTTCTCCCTCACAAAGAGAAATGAGAAGAGAAGAATTTAATAAACAACTGTCAGATTCAGTTACACAGTTGTGAGACTAAGTTTTGTGAGCTACGGTTCAGGAATACTTTGGATTTTTGTTTCTGTAATTTGTGTATTTAGTTTATTGCTGAGACACAGAATATGATTATTAGAAAAGCCTATAATTTTAGAGATTTTTAAAGTACTCTTCACTAAAAAAAGGTAGATTATGCTTATTTTTTATTTAAGCACTATACATTTCTTTTTTTAACAATTACTGTGGTGGCGACAGGTGGTGGAGTGGTTAAGGCACTGGACTCCTCCTACATGGCTGACCATGGTTCAAGTTCTGGACCCAGTGGCTTAAAACTCACACCAGACGTGTGTGTATCTACTCAAAATCCTGAGAGGAGAATAGAGGAGAAGGGATTGCAGTGTAGCCATCCACTTGGAGGTGATTTCTCTCTTTCTGTGGCTCTGACAAGCACACATGCCCTATAGCAAAAATCTCCCCTCAAAAAAGTGTTGTGGTGGGACCAGTAGTTAGCATAATGGCTATGTCGCTAGACTCCCATGTAGTCAACCATGGTTCGAGTCCCGGACCCGGTGACTTAAACTCAGGCCGGGCGCATGTGCATCTGTGCCCAAGATCCTGAGAGGAGAATGGAGAAGGGATTGCGACGTGGCCATCCCCCCTGGGGGGTGATTTCTCGCTTTCTGTCTCTTGGTGAGCGCATGCACCCTATAGCAAAACCTCTCAAAAAAAAAAAAGTTGTGGTAAAATATATACTATAGATATTACCCTTCTAATCATTTTTTTAAATTGCCAGAGGGCATGTGCACTTATGGAGGGGTGCGGAAGCACCGCCCTATGGGCTGTGATCTCTCTGCAATACCTTCCTCATTTCTTTATTTGGTCACACACTTGGCTTGTTTTTTAAGCTGTCAGGGTCAGGATTTGAACCACGAGTTGGTCGTGTAGGATCTGGCTCCTTTATCCAGTAGGCTATGGGGCTGACCCCATTTTAACCATTTTTAAGTGTATAGTTTAGTGGTATTAAGTACATTCTCATTATTGGCTGTCAGGTGGTGTGGTGGTTGAGGTGCTGAACCTGACATGGCTGACTGTGGTTTGAGTCCTAGGCCTGGCAGCTTGCTTTCTCACTTTCTCTCTCTCTCTCCCTAGTCAAATAATAATAAATAATAAATATAACTAATTCTTTAAAAAATAAAAAAAAATTCCCATTGTTATATAACTTTTTTTTTTTTTTAAGTGGTTCTTGCTATAGGGTGTGTGCACTTACCAGAAAGACAGAGAGAAAGAAAGCGAGAAATCACCCCCCCATGGGGGATGGCCACACCACAATCTCTTCTCCATTCTCCTCTCGGGATCTTGGGCATGCACGCACACATGCCCGGTGTGAGTTTAAGCCACCGGGTCCAGGACTCCAACCGCGGTCAACTACATGGAAGTCCAGCGACATAGCCATTACGCTAACTGCGGATCCCTAATTTTTACCACTACATCATCTCCAAAACTTTTTCATTTTCCCAAACCAAAACACTGTATGACTTAACCAGTAATTCCTCATTACCATCTTTTTCTCCCAGTGCTTGGTAATCATTCTACTTGGTGTCTATGAATTTCACTCTTCTGGGTACCTTATGTAACTAGAATTGTGCATTATTTGTCCTTTGTTGTTTGGCTCGTTTCACTTCGCATAATGTTTTGAAGGTCTGTCAGTGGTGTAGCATGTATTAAAATTCCATTCCCTTTTTAAGCAAAATAATCTATTTTATGCATCTACCACATTTTGTCTATTCATGTGCTAATAAATGTTTGAGTGGTTTCTACCTTTTAGCTATTGTGAATAATGCTGTGTGAATTTTGGTGTACAAATATTTATTCAAGTGTCTGCTTTCAGTTCTCTTGACTATACATCTAGAGGTGGAATTACTGTATCATATGGCTCATAAACATAATTCTGTGTTTAATTTTTTGAGGAACCACTACTCTTTGCCGCATTGGCTGCCCCATTTTACATTCTCATCACCAATGCATGAGAGTTCTAGTTTCCCCACATTCTCGAAAACCACTTTTTTTCTGGTTTCCTTTAAATATATATATGTATGTATGTATGTGTGTGTGTGTATTTTTTTTCTTTCTTTTTTTCTTTTTTTTTTTTTTTTGCTATAGGTCGTGTGTGCTTGCCGTGACAGAAAGTGAGAAATCACACCCCCCCCCCCCGGGGGGGATTACCATGGCACAGTACCTTCTCCACTCTCCTCTAGGGATTTTGGGTATGCACGCATTTGTGCCCGGCTTGAGTTTCAAGCTGCCAGGTCTGGAACTCAAACCACGGTCAACTGCATGGGAGTCCAGCAATGTAACCATTGTGCCATCTGCTGATTCCTTTTTCTGGTTTTCTAATCATAGCCATCCAAATGTTTGTGAAGAGATATCTCTTTGTGGTTTTGATTTGTATTTGCCTAACAATTAGCAACATTGAATATCTTTTTTATGTGTTTATTGGCCATTTGCATATCTTCTTTGGAAATATGCCTGAGTTTTAGGAGTTCTTTTTTAAAAATTTTTATTTATTAATTGTTCATTATTTTTTATATTACATTTAATCACCTATACCTCTATAGTGTATGACATTTCTTTTTCCAGCATGATTACCATGCATATCAGTCGAGACAAAGACATTACTATCCACATCAGCAGCAGCAAATAGCTTTTCATTTTTTTAGATTATTATTTTTTAAATTCTTATTATATATATTTTTAAGCATTTACTCGATATATATCATTTGGTTTGCAAAGATAATTCACCTGACATGAGATACTTCTCAAGTTTTAGGAGTTCTTAATAAATATCCTAGATATTGGGCTAGCCAATGGCATAGTGGTTAAGGCTCTGGACCCCGACATGGTCTATCTACCATGTTCGAGTGCTGGACCCAGTAGCTTGAAACTCACACCAGGCACTAATGTGTGTGTGTCCACAATCCCAAGAGGAGACTAGAGGAGAAGGGATTGCAGTGTGGCCATCCTCCTCTAGGGACTGGCTTCTCACTTTCTCTGTCTCTGTGTCTCTGGCGAGCACACACATGCTATAGCAAAAGTCTTTCTTTAAAAATATATATATTCTGGATATTAATCCCTTATGAGATTACATATTCTGTTTGTTTAGTTGTTAAATAATTATGTATTTAATTAATTTTTATTCACTTATTTAGTTAGTTAATTTGCTACGGGACTCATGCACTCACCAGAGAGAGAGAGAGAGTGAGAAAGCAAGCTGCCAGGCGTGAGACTCAAACCACAGCTGGCCATGTGGGAGTATAGCAACTTAACCACCATGCCACCTGCTGACTCACCCATTTTATTTTATTTTTAACCTTTATTTATTTATTTATTTATTGAAAAAGAGATAGATATCCTCAGCAAAAGCTGTGTGTCACAGTCCACCTGCAGTCTCAGCTGGCCTGGATTATGGCACTACACAAACATACCTGGCATGCTCAAGAAGTTCCTGGAAAGTTAACCCAGGACCTTCCCCACATGGATCCAGTTGTGTTACCACTGTGCCACCCCAGCCCATTCCACCCCCTATTTTTTTTTTTCTTTTTTTTTTTTTTGGAGAGGTTTTTTTGCTATAGGGCGCGTGCGCTCGCCAGACAGACAGAGAGAGACAGAGAGATAGAAAGCAGGAAATCACCCCCCAGGGGGGATGGCCACGCTGCAATCCCTTCTCCTCCATTCTCCTCTCGGGATCTTGGGCACGCACGCACACGCACCCGGCGTGAGTTTAAGCCGCCGGGTCCGGGACTCGAACCGCGGTCGACTACGTGGGAGTCCGGTGACATAGCCATTACGCTAACTGCTGGTCCCCACCCCCTATTTTAATTCATGTTGCAGAAGGTTGTTGGTGATATGGCCATGATATTACTTAATGTGTAAATGTTTCCTCTATAAAATTTCTTCCAGCAAAGATAATTTCTGATCCTTCCTTTTATTGAATCCATGTTTTAAAAATCAATTATGGGAACCAGCTGTTGGCATAATGGCTATGTTGATGGACTCCCACGTGGTCGACCGCGGTTTGCGTACCGGACCTGGTGGCTTAAAACTCATGCCGGGTGCATGTGCGTGCATGCCCAAGATCCCGGGAGGAGAATGGAGGAGAAGGGATTGCGGCATGACCATCCCCCCGGGGGGTGATTTCTCGCTTTCTGTCTCTCTGTCTCTCTCTGTCTGGCGAGTGCACGCGCCCTATAGCGAAAATCTCTCCAAAAAAAAAAAAAAATCAATTATATACCCAATAAAACTTAAATTTTTAAAATGATTAATTTATTATTATTATTTAAATAATTACTTTATTTAACTTTATTTATTTATTTAAAATTTGACCAGAAAGGGACAGGGAAGGAGAGTGAGAAAACAAGCTACTAGGTCTAGGATTTTAACTGTAGTCGGCTATATGGGAGTCCAGTGCCCTTAACTACCACGCCACCTGCTGGCCCCTTTTTAAAAAATTTTTTTACCAGAGGGCATGTGCACTTGCCAGGGAAAGAAAAGGAAAGTGAGAAATTACCCCCTCTAGGGAATGGTGTCACACTGCAATCCCTTCTTTATCTCTCCTCCTTTTCAGGATTTTTTTTTTTTTTTTTGAGAGGTTTTTGCTATATAGGGCACGTGCGCTTGCCAGAAAGACAGAGAGACAGAAAGCGAGAAATCACTCCCCCCCCCCCCCCCCCCCCCCCCCCCCCCCCCCGGGGATGGCCACACCGAAATCTCTTCTCCTCCATTCTCCTCTCGGGATCTTGGGCACGCATGCACATGCGCCCGGCATGACTTTAAGCCACCAGGTCCGGGACTCGAACCACGGTCAACTACATGGGAGTCCAGCGACATAGCCAACTGCTGGTTTCTCTTTTCAGGATTTTTAAGCACATACGCACATGTGCCTGGTGAGTTTCTCAAGCCCCCAAGTCCAGGACTCTACCACGGGGTTGGTCATGTGGGATCCAGCCACCTTAACCATGATGCTACAAGGTGACTCCAAATAAACTTTTTATTGTGAAATAATTTTCTAATTGTTAAAAAAGCTTAAAATAGTAGATTAGAGATTTGATCAACGTGAAATCAGTGCTAGTACACAAACTAAATTTCAAGTGAACTTGATCTTTTAGTAAGCCTGAGGATCAGGTATTGTGTTAGATACTTAAGAGACAAAGATCTTGGTCTCAAGGAATTTATAATCTAATAAAGAATTACAGGGGCCAGCAGGTGGCTTAGTGATTAAGATGCTGGACTCCCACATGGTGGACCGCCAGGCACGTGTGCGTGCGTGCCCAAGATCCTGAGAGGAGAATGGAGAAGGGATTGCAGAGTGTCCACCACCACCCCCCCCCCCCGGAAGGTGATTTCTCACTTTCTGTTTCTCTGTTTCTGTCTTTCTGGCAAGTACACACACCCTATAGCAAAAACCTCTCAAAAAAAAAAAAAAAAAAGAAGAAGAAGAAGAAGGTACAGTAGTTTATCAGATTATCATGACTTGGGGGAGCCTGAAGTTCAGTGAGAGGATTCATAAAGTTAATAATCACTGGCATATATGACTAAAAATTTGAGGGAAGACAGGTCAGCTCCTATAAATGAGAGCGAAAACACTGTGAGCTCAGTAAACACCCAAAAAAGTGTCTGACTATATACATTTACGGTAATAAGCAATACAAAATGACCCAAACCTCTTTTTTTAAAAGAAAGGTCTGAGAAGAGTTCTCTTGGTTCCTTTTTCCTGTGTGCTTTAGGCAACTTGCTCATACACAATAGCTGGAAAAACTCTGAAGAACTCAACAGAGAACAGAAAGAGTTGGAGCTGACCTGTCGTGATCTAAAGAACTTTAGTTTAAATAAACTATAATTGTATTGGTTGGTTCAACTGCATTTAACTTGCTTTAACTATATTCAGATTGATGGTTCCTTTCAACAGATAGATCACCACATTAATTTTTCTTTAGCTTAAGTGTGAAAGGAGAGATGAATAGGGATGGAATAATATAATTAGATCTGGTAGGTCAGAGGAAGTGATCTCAGGCACCTTCAGTAGAAAAGCCAGACATTAGTTTGAAAAAAGAAGTTTGCTTCAGGCAATTCTAGGAAGAGTGGAGAATGGTAATTGCCTGTCTGACTACATCCACAAAGGCAAAATTGAGCAAATTTCTCTGAGAGCAAACAAAATTTTGTTCAGCTAAAAGTTAGGACACTACTGAGATATTTACAGTTATTTTCTTTTAATATGTCTAAGCTGTTAAGCTATTTAACTTATTACAAGCTATTATGTTATAAGGAATCTTGTAGTTTTTAAGGGTTTTGCCTTATTTCTTTTCTATTTTTTTTATCTTATCAAGAGTGAATAGTATTCTATCAGTAAAATAATTATATTTCTTTTTCTGAACCTTTTAATCAGTTGGGGATAAAATGCTGTCTCGGGGACTGGCAGGTAGTGTGGTGGTGAAGGGTGCTGGATTTGCAAATGGCCAATTGTGGTTTGGTCCTGAACCTGGTGACTTGCTTCCTCACTCCCCCACCCCATCAAAATATAAATAAATAAATAAAGTTAAATAGACTAATTATTTTAAGAAAATGCTGTCTTGGTTAATAAATACATTTTATTATTTACATCGCTGGACTCCCACAAGGCCATCCTTGGTTTGAGTCCCGGACCTGGTGGCTTGAAACTCACACTGGATGCATGTGCGTGCATGCCCAGAGTCCCAGGAGGATAATAGAGGAAAAGGGATTGCTGCATGGCTATCCTCCCAGGGGGTGATTTCTCACTTTTCCTATTACTGCTCTGTCTCTTTCTCTGGGTGAGCTCATGCTTCCTAAGGCAAAAACCTCTACAAAAAGAAAATAGTAATAAATGTTTTCCCAAACATTTTAAAAGAGATTTTTGTAGCAGCGTGGGTGTGCTCACCAGAGAGGCAGAGACAGGCAGAAACGAGAAAACAGAAAACAAGAAGTCACCCCCCAGAAGGGATGACCACACCTCAGTCCCTTCTCATCCATTTTTCTCTTGGGCTTTTGGGCATGCATGCACATGCACCCAGTGCAAGCCTTAATTTGCTGAATCTGAGACTCGAACCACAATCACATACATGGGAGTCCAGCAGTGTAACCATTACGTCATCTGCTGGTCCCTTCCCAAACATTTTTTCAGGTGGTTAAGGTGCTTGACTCCCACATGGCTGATCATGGTTCAAGGTCCAGACATGGCGACTTTCTTTCTCTTTCCTTTTCTCTATCTCTCTCTCTGGTCAAATAATAATAATAATAATAACAAATAAAACTGGATAATTTTTTAAAAATCCAGATTGGGCTCCAGGTTTGTCCCCAGAATTAGGAATCAACTGCTCCTAATTTATAAAATGATGAAGTTATTGAACAGTCAGTAGGGGAGACTTAGAAAAAAGTACCTCTTAGCATGCTTCTTACCTGCAAAAGAAGTAAAATAATAGTTTTCCCGCCAAAAGTGGTAGGCAGGGAGATTCTGAAATGTAGTGGTAATAAATTATAGAGCCAGGACTAAAATCTGGTTAGATTATTTGTGTCACTATAGAAATAGTTTTTCTTGGGGCCGACAGGTGGTGTGGTGGTTAAGAGCGCTGGAATCCCACATGGCCGACCATGTTTCCAGTCCTGGACCTGGCGGCTTGCTTTCTCTCTCTCTCTCTCTCTCTCTCTCTCACTCACTCACTCACTCACTCTGTCCCTCTCTGGCCAAATTAAAAAAATAAATGAACAAATAAATAAATAGTGCTAAATAAAATAATTCTTAAAAAACAAAAAGAAAGAAATAGTTTTCTTGGGCAGGCCCCATAGCACAGTGACCAAGTGCTTTGCATTGGAAGCCAATCCCATATGACTGACTCCTGGCCCTGGCATCTTTGAAAACACTCTTGGCACATGTTCATGTGTGTGCCCAAGATCCTGATGGGAAGGAAAAAAAATAGAGCAAAAAGGATTGTGGTGTGACCAGCCCCAGTGTGGGGGAGTGGGCGGTTCTAGTTTTCTCTTTGGTGAGTGTATGTACCCTCTGACAATTGGGGGAAAAATGTTTTTTTTTCAAAATCATTTCAGGGTTTTGTTTTAAAAACAATTCATTAGCAGAATGTGTATGTGATCAGCAATATTTAAAGATGAAAGATTGGGCCGGCTCTGTGGCCTGATGGTTAAGGCAGTAGAATTCCATGTGGTTGACAGCGTGGCTTGAATCCCAGCCTTGCTGCTTGAATAATGTGCTGGGTGTGTGTATGTGCCCACCCAGAATCCCAGGATAGAGAAATGGAGGAGAAGAAATTGTGGCATAACAATGCCCCTCTAGGGGGAGGGGTCCTTTCTCCCTCTCCCTCTGTTTCTCTCTCTGATGAGTACATGCATCCTCCCTCAAATAGGAAAAAAAAAAATGGGGGCCAGCAGGTGACATAGTGGTTAAAGGCTCTGGACTCCCACTTGGCTGACCATAGTTTGAGTCCTAGACCTGGCGGCTTTCTTTTTTTCTTTCTTTCTCACTGTCTCTCTCTGGTCAAAATTGAAAAATAATGATAGTAAATAAATAATTCTTTAATAAATTTTAGCGAAAATGAAAGAGGATAAAAGAAATTGTAAAAGGATTAAAAAGATATTGCAAGAAGAGTATAGTTTGTAGACTCTAAAATTGAGTGCATTTTCCGATCTTCTATGAATCCAAAACTTATTCTAGGCAGAAATTAATGTTCTTTCCTAAGTAAGCTTAAGAGGATCTTTTAACTTGGTCTATGTCTTTTGTTTTATCTGTATTATTTGAAAAGGAAAAATACATAATGTATTTGAATGATATCTAAAAATAAGTGAGGGGAAAGACATTAGACATTCATAATATATATGAAAATATATGCACTCCCTTTCTCATCAAGGTTTAAGATACTTAGCAATCTTCATTGTCATATATTTCTTACATTTTTAAAAGAATTATTTTATTTATTATTACTATTTTTAAATATGCTACAGGGAACATGTTCTCACCAGAGAGAGACAGACAGAGACAGAGACAGAGAGGAAAAGTGAGAAAGCAAACTGCGAGGTCCGGGACTTGAACCATGATTGGTCCCTTGTTCTAAACCCAGTGCCAGATGTTTTAGCTTTCTGTTAACAGCAGTTTCTGTTTCCAAGTACCAATGTCTACTTTGGTTTTCTAATGCTATGTAACAGACCACTCCAAAGCTTAATGGCTTAAAATGTAACTTCTCTCAGGGTTGATAATTTTTTCCTGCTCCCTACCAACTCAAATTTAACTTACCACAGAAGTTTCTGTTAGACAAGGGTTAGAAATAGCTGATTCCAGAACTGGGAAAAAGAAGTTACAAGATAAGCCTGGAACATCTTGTGCCAGAATATAAGGTAATATCCCTCCCAGATGAAAACAGTACGTCAAAAAGATACAGGAGCTGGCTGAAAGGGAGTCAAATCTGGAACACTTGAGCATCTGAATAAATAAGGACTGTCCTAGATTATAAACCTTTGAAGAAATGAAACTCTTTATGCAGGTAATAGGTAAATAAATAAATTAATTAATAAAATTGCATGTATATTTTAATGGGAAAGGGAATATCATAAAATGAAAGCATTTTAGGGCTGACCTGTGGCCTAGTGGTTAAAGGAGGGCGATCCCACAAGACCAACCTCACTATTAGATCCTGACCCCAGTTGCTTGAAAAACACTCTAGGCATATATGCATGTACACTCCAAATCCCAACAGGATGGAGAAATAAAGGAGAAAGAATTGCAGTGATAATATCCCATTGAGGAGTGCTTTCTTTCTCTCCCTCTATTCTGTCTCTGGCTAGTGCACTTGCCCTCTGGCAGTTACAACATAACTTAAAAAAAAAAAAAAAAAAAAAAAAGTGGGCCAGCAAGTGACATGGAGGTCACAGCTCTGGATCCCACATAGCTGGATTCAGGGTTCAGGTTCCAGACCCAGTAACTTGAAAAATCACACACATATACACTGGACACATGCGTATATGTGCCCAAAATCCTGAGAAAGGGGACTGGAAGAGAAGGCATTGCAATGTGGCCATCCCCTCCGAGGGGGTACCCCCACCCCCTCTGAATGTATGCATCTTATAGCATAAATCTAAAAAAAAATTCACATGGTACCCTATAAATGTATACAATTATGATTTGTCAATCAGAATACTAGTAATTTTTAAAATACTTGCTGTGTGAATCTAAAGCAATTATTCTTATACTTCATCCCTCCACTAATATTGAAAATCTTTTTTACTATTTTTATTTTTAATTATTTTATTTGACTTTATTATTTATTTTAATTTGACCAGAGAGGGACCGAGAGAGAAAGAAAGAGGGAAAGTGAGAAAGCAAGCCGCAGGTCCAGGACTTGAACCGTGGTCTGCAATTTTGGAGTCCCGTGCCTTTAACTGGCACACCACCCGCCAGCCCCCTTTGTTACTATTATTTAGGCAGTTTTTAGATGAGGTTAACATTGAGACTAAGTTTTTATGTTTGTTTGTTTAAGGTTTTGCCATAAGGGTACATTTATTCACTGGAATGACAGAGAGAGAGGAAAAGTGAGAAATAACCCCTTCCCACCATCGGGGCTGGGAGGATGGCCACACCGGAATTCCTTCTCCTCCATTCACCTGCCAGGATTCTGGGCAGTGCACACGTGCACCTGGCATGATTTTCAAGCCACTAAGTCTGGGACCCAAGCAACCATCAGTCATATGGGCGTCTAGCACCGCCACCACCACCACGCCACCCACTGGCCCCTGAGCATAAGATTTTTTAAAGGAGTTTGATTGCAAGAGGTGCTTAGAACTTTTTTCATTGAAATGTTTCTTTTGATTACAAACTTCATCATGTTTTCCTATGCCAGAATTTTTCTCATATTTTTTCAGGCCAAATTGTTTTATCTGCCTTGGTGAACTGAGTAATACATATGAGAGTTGTGCCAAAAATGGGTGTAGGTCATAAGCTTGTATTACTAGCATTAGAAGGAAAGATAATGGCTGGTGAAAAACCAGGGCCACATTCAGAATGTGATACATAGAAATAACTTAATAGTTTAGTTGAAAAGTTGTTTATAATCTAGTTTGCCGTTTTTTTTTTACAATACTTGGCAAATCTCAGTTGAGCTTGCTGTCTAGAAAACAACCTAAGACTGATTACATTGGCATGGAAATTTAAGAGGCTTGTGTGACAGTAGTAATATGTGAAATCAAAATGAGGTTATTCTAATGACACAGAAGTAACCTCTCTACTTAGTTAACCTGACTGAAGGTTAAGAAACTATTAAACATTTTAATGTAAATCTTTAGATGTTTTCTATACCCCTCCTGACCTTTTAAAAGCAGAGTTACTATAGTATTTCTTCTTTTTGGTGACCAAAGATCTCAAATTGTTTTATTGTACTCTACTGGATTTTACTGTGTAGTATGTACAATTTCTTATATTTTGAGGAATTCTATTATTTATTCATTTTTTCTCTCTTGCTCTTAAGCTTATGAAACTGGTTTTATGCCTACCTCTTTGTATTTTCTACTATATTAAGTAATTTCTGTGCATTATTCAATTTGATTTGTGGGATAATTCTTTTTTCCATTAATTTACTTATTTTTACATTTTTCTACATTTACTTTACATATAAATAAATTTTAGCTCATACTCCATCGTTCTTGACTGTTAATAGACAACTTTGAAAATTTCAAAATACTGAATTTTAAAGGTAAGGTTCAAAATATTTTGTATAACTTTGTTGGTTACTCTATAACAACAGAGACAGTATGATTTTAAATAGTTTTGAGAAAATATTTACATGTCAACTACTCAAATTGTTGAAAAGCAAATGCCCAGCACACAAGTCGCACATAAACCTTCTCATTTCAGCCCTGCCTACCAAATATTCTGTGATATACCATCTGCTAGCAAAGATCAGTCTCTTTTTCTTCCTTCAGTCTTTCTCAAGATAATCCTCTGGTGTAGTTGCTCTTTTGCAATCTCTACTGATAACATCGCTGGGCTGGAAAAGTCCAGGTTATTTTATGTTATAAATTCTTTCATATATCGTCTCTAATCCTCTCTGCCAGGCAGAACTATTTATAGTGCCAGGACATCTTTCTAAGAGCTTCTGTTGACTTACTTGAGATCCATCTTAGTTCCATAGTTTTCTAATTAATCTTCAGATATGACATTCTAGTCAAAGCCCTGTCCAGTAATGAGTATTCCCAATTTCTGATTCAATACAACAAGCATTATTGAACTTATGCAAATAACCCTTCTGTCACAAAATAATACTCCCAAATATATTCCAATTACAGAGGGGTCAGGAAGGAAGAAAAGTTTATGTTTCCATTTAAAGAAACAAAAATATTTTAACAAATTGCTGAACCTATCAGCAACTCAAAAGAAAGTAAAATACTTAAATTGGGAAAACAAGGCATAGTAAAAAAAAAAAAATCAGTACTGTTTCACTCAAAAAGTCATAAAATTCTATTTCACCAGTTCAATCTTATGTTCAAACTCTCTTCTGTTGACCATGCAGTGTTACTGTAGTCCAATCTTTCCGTTTAAATCTTGGAAGTTAACATTCAGCGTTATTATTGATATTTCTTGTCCATAGCATTAAGTTGGTTATTTTCTTGGTTGTCTTTTGTTTTCTTATTTCCGTATGTGTCTTTAGTTTTCCTGGTAGAGCAGAGCACTCCTTTCAGAACTTCTTGAAGTGGGTCTGCTATTGGCAAATTCTTTCAGGTCTTATTTATCTGAGAATGTTTTTATCCTTTCTTTCCATATGAAAGATAATCTTGCTGGGTATAGTATTCTTGGTTAAAGTTGTTTTTCACTTAACACTTTGAATATATTTTCCCCTTCTTTCCCAGCTCTCATTGTTTCTGATGAGAGGTCTGAGGTTAGCCTGATTAGATAACCTTCATAAGTAACTTGACTTTTCTCTCTTGCCAATTTTAGTATCTTATCTTTGTCTATAGATTTGGCCATTCTGGCTATGATGTGCCTTGGAGAAGATCTTCTTGGGTTGCTTGTATTAGGGGTCCTTTGTATTTGCTGAGTCTGGATATTTGAATTCCTCTCTGGATTTGGAAAGTTTTCTTCCAAGATTTGATGGAATAGATTATGAATGCCTTTATTAGTTTCCTCACCTTCTGGGATACCGATTATTTGGATGTTTGGGCGCTTAATGCTGTCTAGTATTTCTTGTATACTATTCTCATTTTTGTTTTTTTTCCCTCAGTTCTTTTGTTGTTTTTTCTAGATCAGAGGTTTTGCCTTCAACATCTGAGATTCAATTTTCTGCATGGACTAATCTGTTTTTAATACTTTCAAGGGAGGTTTTGATTTCCTGAATGGCATCCTTCATCTCTAATAGTTCCATTTGATTCTTTTTTATGGTGTGTGTTTCCTCTTTCAGGACATGGAATAACTTCAACACCTCCTGGAACTCATCATCTCTTTTCTCCTGCATCTTCTGTAGTTCATTATCTCTCAGTTCTTGCATCTCGTTTAGTTTTGTCACTATGAATATTCTGAATTCTCTATTAAACATTTCCAAGAGTTCTACTGTACTATCTGTGGATGACTAGGGATTGTTCTTTTCCCTTAGGGAAGAGATATTTTCTTGGGTTCTCATGTGCCTCTGCGGTGGTTTCTGGTCATTCTGTGACAAAAATCTCTCCTCCACTGTGCTTCGCAATGTGGTATCCACAGAAAAAGATTACTAGTTCAGATTTATAGAAAGAAATTTCTTCCTTAAAGCAGGAGGTTCAATAAGCGTTGAGGATTTCAGTGACTCTAAAAGTATTGGGATGCTTGGCTACTGTGCACAAAGGCCTATCTAGACATTCAGTGTGTGGAGAGTGAAGCTTAGAGGGGGAAAGAAAGATTAAAAAAAAAAAAAGAAAAAAAATTATAAAAATACGACCAAGGGACCAACAGTTAGCGTAATGGCTATGTCGCTGGATTCCCACATAGTCGACCGCGGTTCGCGTCCTGGACCCGGTGGCTTAAAACTCATTCTGGGCGCATGTGCGTGTGTGCCCAAGATCCCCAGAGGAGAAGGGAGAAGGGATTGCGGCATGGCCATCCCCCTGGGGGGTGATTTCTCACTTTCTATCTGTCTCTTTCTGTCTGTCTGACGAGCGCACACGCCCTATAGCAAAAACCTCTCCAAAAAAGATTTAAAGAAAAAACTATAAAAATACTACCAAGGGACCAGCAGTTAGCATAATGGCTATGTCGCTAGACCCCCACGTAGTCGACCGCGGTTCGCGTCCCGGACCTGGTGGTTTAAAACTCACGCCAGGTGCATGTGTGTGTGTGCCCAAGATCCTGAGAGGAGAATGGAGGAGAAGGGATTGCGGCGTGGCCATCCCCCCTGGGGGGTGATTTCTCGCTTTCTGTCTCTCTGTCTCTGTTTGGCGAGCGCACGTACCCTATGGCAAAAAAGAAAAAAAACCCTAAAAATACTACCAAAAGAGGAAAAGAACATTTTTTACACATAAAAATGAACAGGCCAGGACACACCTCAGCTTTAAATTGGCTTCTGAAAATAGTAAGTGAAAAGAAAATGCCCAAGGTGAAGTGGTTGAAATTAAAAAAAAAAAAATTTAAATTTAAAGAGAGAGAGCATGAGACAGACAGAGAGATGGATGGCCAGAGACAGTGAGAGGACAGAGGTCACCCTACCTTGTCTGAATATTTCAGAAGTCTAGAAGATGGAGTTTAGAGCATAGCATCCCTGAACAGGCCAAGACACACCTCAGCTTTAAAATGGCTTCTTGTCTGAATATTTCGGGGGTCTAGAAGATGGAGTTTAGAGCATAGCTTCCCTGAACAGGCCAGGACACACTTCAGCTTTAAAATTCTTTTTTTATTTTTTAAAGAGAGATTTTTGCAATAGAGCACGTATGCTCGCTGGAGAGACAAAGAGAGACAGAAAGCAAGAAATCACCCTCCCAGAGTGGGCGTAATCCCTTCTCCTCCATTCTCTTCTCTTCTCTTAGTATTTTAGGCACACATGCACATATACCTTGTGTGAGTTTTAAGCCACCAGGTCCAGGACTCGAACCACAGTCATCTATGTGGGAGCCTAGCAATGTAACCATTCTATAGATCCCTATTTGTGGGATAATTCTAAGAGACAGTAACAGAGGGCCAGCAGGTTGCATGGTGGTTAGGGCACTGCACTCCCACATGGCTGACTACAATTCAAGTCCCAGGCTCTCTTTCTCATGCATGTGCGCTATTGCAAAATCACGTTTTTCTATTGTCAAAGAGTATGCACTCCTGATAGAGAAACCATCCCCCCAAATAGAATATGGTTGTGCCACAATCCCTTTTCCTCCTTACCATCATATATATACACATTATACTACATATATATATATGGTGTACGTGTGTATATGTGTGTGTACACGTGCATGCATGCGTGCATGTATGTGTATAGTATGTAAGAAAGCTCAAAAGGGATCAACAGCATTTTCCAGCAGCCAGTTTAGAGGCATATGGGCCAGCAGGTGGCGTGGTGGTTAAGGCGCTGGGCACTCCCACATGGCTGACCATGGTTTGAGTCCCAGACATGGTGGCTTACTTTCTCACTTTCCTTCTCTGTGTATCTGTCTATCTCTGGTCAAATGAAAATAAATGAATAAATAAATTTTAAATTTTAAAAATGGTTTATTCAGTCATTTAGTATATGCTTTTTTTGAAAGCATTGTTTATTTCATTTTTATTTATTATTATTATTGTTGTTGATATTTAACTGACCAAAGAGAGGGAAAGGGAAAGTAAGAAAGCAAACCACTAGGTCCGAGACTTGAACCACAGTTGGCCATGTGTGAGTCCAGCTCCGTAAGCACCACACCACCTGCCAGCCCATCAATTAATAAATAAATATTTAAGTGCTTATTTGGTACTAATTACTGTAATAGGAACTCTGAGGAATTCAGATAATCCTGAATACTGCTTATTTATTTCAGTAAAATATGTTTCAGGAACTGATTTTAAACTTAATTTCTTTTTTTTTTTTTTTACAGACTTATCACGAAATCGCCTCTCAGAAATTCCTATAGAAACATGTCACTTCGTTTCTCTTGAAAATCTCAACTTGTACCAAAATTGTATTAGATATATCCCAGAGGCAATTCTAAACCTACAGGCTCTAACATTCTTAAATATCAGGTCAGTATATTGTTTCTTTAAAAAAATGTTTTCATGTGATCCTTTCGATTTTCTCTTCCACTAAAATATTTATAGATATTTATGTTACCTGCTTATTATCAGCAGGTGAGTTTTTGTTTTTTTTTTTAAGCTATTTATTTATTCTATGAGAGAGACAAAGATGGCCCTCATACCATGACTCACTCCCAGGCTCAGGAGGCCCAGAGCATGAGCATGAGCATACACACACCCATCATGTTCAGGGAGGTTCCAGGACAGGAACCTAGGATCCTTCCCTGTGGGTCCAGTTGCTCTACCACTGCACCACCACCTGTCCCCTTAGTTTATGTCTGTGATCTTAAAATATATTGGGCCAGCTGTGGTGGTTAAGGTGACTGGATCCCACATGACTGACGGCGTAGTTTTAAGTCCTGAGCCTGGCAGCTCGAAAAGCACACCTGGCATGTGTGCATGTATGCCCAGAATCTCAAGGGGTGAGATAGAGGAGAGGGTATTGTAGCATGATCATTCTCCACTGGGTGTACTTTATTTTCCTTCTCTTTCTTCCTCTCTTCAGTGAGTACACTCACTGTCTAGCAAATTTAAAGAAAAAAAATATACGTGATAGTATTTGCTATGTCTCTCTAGTTTATCATGTTTGCTTTGCAGTAATTAATAAGTTCCACTAGCTATTAATCTAATAAGCTGTCTTGTAACAATAGTTCACCAATTACATTTTCTTTTTTTTTTAAAGAGATTTTTGCGCATGTGCTCACCAGAAATAGGGAGACAGAAAATGAGAAATCACCCCCAGGGGGCATGGCCATGCCTCAGTTCTTTCTCTTCCACTCTCTTCTTAGGATTTGGGCACACATGTACATGAGCCCAGCGTGAGTTTTAAGCTGCTGGGTCTGGGACTTGAACCCCAGTCAACTATGTGGGAGTCCAGTGACTTAACCATTACACCATCTGCTGGTCCCCACCGATTACATTTTCAAATTAACTTTATCATGTGAAAGTATTGGATCTGAAAGTACCTCATTTGGTTCTTCAAACCATGTATTTTTTCTTTTTTTTTTTGGAGAGGTTTTCACTATAGGGCGCGTGCGCTCGCCAGACAGACAGAGAGAGACATAGAGACAGAAAGCGAGAAATCACCCCCCAGGGGGATGGTCACGCCGCAATCCCTTCTCCTCCATTCTCCTCTTGGGATCTTGGGCACACACGCATACGCGCCTGGTGTGAGTTTTAAGCCACCGGGTCCGGGACGCGAACTGCGGTCTACTACGTGGGAGTCCAGCGACATAGCCATTACACTAACTGCTGGTTCCCTTTGGACCATGTATTTTTGTATACTGAATTCTGAATGTATGAATGCATTTATTCAGCTGATCTACTCCATTTCTTCACATCTTACAAGAGTTCTTTGTCATTTTATCTCGTTATAAGAGTTACAAATGTTCATTAAAGAAAATGTGTAAATGTAGAAAAGTTTAAAGGAATTTATCAAAATGTTGTATCTGAAATATATAATCATAGGTGATCTCCTATGTTTCCAGGCTTTTCGTCAGGTTTTTAAACGAATTTTTCCCCTTCAACGGCCTCTGGAAATATTTTTATATGTAATCATTTTGTTCTATAATTTATATACTTTTTTTTTTTGGAGAGATTTTCGCTATAGGGCGCGTGCGCTCGCCAGACAGACAGACAGAGACATTAGAGACAGAAAGCGAGAAATCACCCCCCAGGGGGGATGGTCACGCCACAATCCCTTCTCCTCCATTCTCCTCTCAGGATCTTGGGCACACACACACGCACCCGGCGTGAGTTTTAAGCCATTGGGTCCGGGACACGAACCGTGTTCGACTACGTGGGAGTCCAGCGACATAGCCATTACGCTAACTGCTGGTTCCCAATAATTTATATACTTTTTGAAAGTCTATTTTTCTCTTGATATTTAGTCTCTTATGGCTTTTCACCATGATAAAAGTAATTCTAGTAGGAAACCGTGTGTAAATATTTGTTTTTCTCTTCACTACCACATGCCGGCCCAAAATCTTTTCTTATATGAATTTTGCTTTAATAAAAATAATAATGTAGGGGCCAGCAGGTGGCATGGTGGTTAAGGGGCTGGACTCCCACATGGCCAACTGTGAATCGAGTCCCAGACCTGGCGGCTTGCTTTCTCACTTTCTCTCTCTCCCTCTCTCTCACTCACTCTGTCCCTCTCTGGTCAAATTAAAAATAAAATAAAGTTAAATAAAATGATAATATATATATATATCTAATGACACTTTATCATTTACTAAGGAGTTTTATTGTGCGGGAGCTCCATAAGGTAGGGGAGCTATTAAGATCCTCAATTACAAATGAGGAATCTCAGTAAGATGCAGGTAAGTTCAATTTTATGCCTAAAACCATAAAGGTACCTACCAATAAAATGAAGGCAAGAACTTTTATACCTTTTATTCTTGCAGGTTTCATAGTTGTTATTTTGCTGAGTATGGAATGGGAAAGATAGGAAATTTTTCTTCATTGGTGGGCTCTGACTCCTCTTTTTCTGCTTACCCACTTAGTCGGAACCAGCTATCAACATTGCCAGTACATTTGTGTAATTTACCACTGAAAGTCCTAATTGCTAGTAATAACAAATTGGTTTCACTTCCAGAAGAAATTGGACTTCTCAGACATTTGACAGAACTTGTAAGTTAATATTTTATTTTATTCACTTATTTATTTATATAGAATTTTTTTTGAGGTTTTTGCTATAGGGTGCGTACGCTCGCCAGAAAGAGAGAGCAACAGAAAGCAAGAAATCACCCCCCAGGGAGATGACCACGCCACAATCCCTTCTCAATTCTCCTCTCGGGATCTTGGGCACGCATGCACACGTGCCCGGCATGAGTTTAAGCCACCACTGGGTCCGGGACTCGAACCGCTATCGACTACATGGGAGTCCAGCGACATAGCCATTATGCTAACTGCTGGTCCCTATACCATACTCTTTTACATGGTAATGATGTATTATTAAGATGTCTTTTTGAGCTCTTTTCCAGTATTGGTAGTGAAGTTTTACTGAATGATCAGTACAGAATTAAAAAAAAGAAACGGGGCCAACTGTGAGGGCACAGTGATGGCACACCATTCAGCAGTGCTGGAGCTGTGTGGAAGATTGAGGGTTTGATTTCTGGGTTGACTTACACATGGAAGACATACATTTGCCCATGATCTCAGCTGGCTGGAAAGAATTGGAGGAATCAAGGTTTTGAGAGTACCGTCATTCTCTTTCTCTCTGTCTCTGTCTATCTCATGAAAGAGATAAATGGATGAACATAAAAATAAAAAAAGAGGGGCTGGCAGATGGCATAGTGGTAAGGGCACTGGGCTCTCACATGGCTGACTGAGGTTCAAGTCCCGGACCTGGTGGCTTGCTTTCTCACTTTCTCTCTCTGTCTCGTTACTCTGTCTCTCTCTGGTCAAGTGAAAATAAATAAATGAATAAGTTAAGTAAAAATCATTCTTAAAAATAAATAAATAGGGGACCAGCAGTTAGCGTAATGGCTATGTCTCTGGACTCCCATGTAGCCGGCTGTGATTCGAGTCCCGGACCTGGTGGCTTAACCTCACACCAGGTGCATTTGCGTGCGTGCCTAAGATCCTGAGAGGAGAATGGAGGAGAAGGGATTGCGGCGTGGCCATCCCCCCTGTGGGGTAACTTCTCGCTTTCTATCTCTCTGTCTCTCTGGCAAGCACACGTGCCCTATAGCAAAAAAACTCTCCAAAGATAGATAGATAGATAGATAGATAGATAGATAGATAGATAGATGATAGAACTGAAAGTACAAGTATAATAGGTCCCCATAGAGTGGGAAGAGGTCATTAGAATTATGTTCTAGGGCCAGCAGGGGGCATGGTGGCTAACGCACTAGACACTCCCACATGGCCAACCATGGTTCGAGTCCCAGACCTGGTGGCTTGCTTTCTCACTCTCTGTTTCTCTCTCACTTTCTGTGTCTCTTTCTGTTCAAATTAAAATAAATGAACGAATAAATAAAATGTGTTTTAAAAAAAGAATTATGTTCTAACATTAAGTGATTTCTGTTATTAAACTTTAGAGAGATAAGTTAATGATATGTTTGAATTTTTCAAATTAAATTATGTTACTATCATCAATATTCTTATTTTTGATTAGCCACTGTAGGGAAATGGGCACTGCAAAGATCAGGCTTACTTTTTTGCTTTCTATAGTATCTTTAGAACCTATCTCTCACTCTAAAATATAGTATTGTTTCCTGCCATGTAATTTCTTTTCTTCTTTTCTTTTTTTTTTTTTTTTAAGAGAGATTTTTTTTGCTGATTTTTTTGTGCTTGCCAGAGAGACAGAGAGACAGAAGGTGAGAAATCACCCTCCAGGGGGCGTGGCCACGCTGAATTCCCTTCTCCATTCTCTTCTTGGGATCTTGGGCATGCACACAAACACACCTGGCGTGAGATTTAAGCTGCCAGGCCTGGGACTCAAACGACAGTCGACTATGTGGGAGTCCAGCGACTCAACCATTATGCCATTTGCTGGTCCCACTGCCATGTATTTTCTAAGATGCTTAATAGAAGTTTTTCACCTGTCAGATCTTCTAAATGATAAGAAAACACCTCTTTAATACTTAGGTTCCGTGTATAGGAGTAAGAACTTTCTCATTTAGTTACCACAAAAATATTATAAATTGGGTACTATACTATATTTTATACCTTAGGAAGGTAGCAGTCAGATAGATTAAGTAATTGCTTAAGGTTACATAACAGAATTTGAAACCAGTCTACTCTAATGCTGAAGCCTGTGTTTCATATTTCTGGAATTACCAAATATAATTGTGTCCATTGAGATTTCAAAGTATAATTCCATGTAGGTTTACCAACAAAGATGGTTATCCATTTTTTCTTTAGAATTATTTATTCAATTTTATTTATTTATATTTTTATTTGATCAGAGAGAGACAGAAAGAGAGGACCACGTGAGAAAGCAGGCTGCCAGATCTGGGACTCCCAACTGTGGTCGGCCATGTGGGAGTCCAGCACCTTAACCATCATGCCACCTACTGGCCCAAAGATGGTTATCTTAAACAGAAAAAATTAATATACACATAATCAAGTTGGACCACAAATTAGATCACTTTTTTAAGGTCAATTATGAATAGTATTGGTCACGTGTAAAAATTTACAAATATATTAAATTTAGAATCTAGATACGAGACCACTATATGTGTGGCATTCTTTATAACTTGGGTTAATAATATGAATAAGTAGTAAATTATAATCTAATTGAAATTCTTATTTTCAAATCATTTGAACTTTCTTTTTTTACTTATTGAGTCCTAAATACTTCAAAGATACCTATATCTCACAGAAGCTTTTTTTTAATATACGTCATCCTTAGTCATACAAGGAGGCTGTGGTAGAGTAAGAATTAACGATCCTGGGACCAGCAGATAGCGTAATGGTTATGTTGCTGGACTCCCATGTAGTTGATTGCAGTTTGAGTCCCAGACCCAGTGACTTAAAGCTCACACTGGGCATGGGTACATGTGTGCTCAAAATCCCGAGAGGAGAATGGAAGAGAAGGTGTTGCAGTGTGACCATCCCTCTTGGGGGGTGATTTCTTGCTTTCTGTCTCTCTGTCTTTCCAGCAAGCACACGTACCCTATAGCAAAAAACCAAGTCTCTTAAAAAGAAAAAAAAAAATTAACAATCCTAAAACTTCTCATTTGCACCTGATTTTCTTTCTTTGTATTTCTTATTGCTTTTTTCCTCTTCTTTTTTTTTTTTTGAGAGGTTTTTTTTTTTTTTTTTTTTTTTTTTTTTTTTTTTTTTTTTTTTGCTATAGGGTGCGTACGCTCGCCAGAAAGGCAGAGAGATAGAAAGCAAGAAATCACCCCCCAGGGGGGATGGCCATGCCGCAGTCCCCTCTCCTCTGTTTTCCTCTTGGGATCTTGGGCACACACGCACACGCACCCAGTGTGAGTTTAAGCCACCAGGTCTAGGACTCGAACCATGGTCTGCTACATAGGAGTTCAGTGACATAGCCATTACGCTAACTGCTGGTCCCTTCCCCTTCTTTTTTTTTTTTTTTTTTTTTTTTTTTTGAGAGGTTTTTGCTATAGGGCACGTGCGCTCGCCAGACAGACAGAGAGACAGAAAGTGAGAAATCACCCCCCAGGGCGGATGGCCACGCCGCAATCCCTTCTCCTCCATTCTCCTCTTGGGATCTTGGGCACACACACGCACACACATGCGCCCAGTGTAAGTTTAAGCCACCGGGTCCGGGACTCGAACCGCGATCGACTACTTGGGAGTCCAGCGACATAGCCATTATGCTAACTGTTGGTCCCCCTTCCCCTTCATCTTGAAGTGGAAGTAAACTGTTGTCTTTCAACATACATATTTTTGGAAAGATAGATTATAAAATACTATTTGATACTTTTGGCTCAGACTTAATTTTCCTATCCTTTCAATCTCTTTTAGAACTCTTTTAACTTTTATGCCTAGAGTATTGGACTAAGAACTTAAGATTTTGGGGCTGGCAGGTGGCGTGGTGGTTAAGGTGCTAGACTCCCACATGGCTGAACACAGTTTGAGTCCTGGACCTGGGGGCTTGCTTTCTCACTCATTCCCTCTCTCTTTTCTGTCTCTCTGTGATCAAATTAAAGAATAATAAATAGTAAATAAAAAATATTTTTTTAAAAAAGAAACCTAGCTTCTGATTCATTCTACTTCAGTCATTGTTAGGTAGGAAAAATTAAAACAGTATTGTTTTCCCTAAGAATATTTCGGGAAATCAAGAAGTAATATCTGCAGCTTGTTAAACTTTTTTTATTGGTGGTCTTTTCTAATTAATAAATGAACTGTTTTCTAGTGTTAATGTGGCAGCTTGAAGCTTTTATTTATCTAGGCAGCTTCCTTCTGCTGTACATGATTATGAGTTTACAAATTATCCTGACTGGTCTCAGTATACTGAATTCTGAATCTATTATAAGTCTTCAAGGAGCTGGCAAGTGACGTGGTGATTAAGGGTGCTGGACTCCCACATGGATGACCATGGTTTTAGTCCCGAATCTGATAGCTTGCTTTCTCACTTTCCCTCTCTCTCACTATCTCACTCTGTACCTGTCTGGTCAAAATTAAATTAAATTGGGACCAGCAGTTAGCGTAATGGCTATGTCGCTGGACTCCCATGTAGTCGACCGCGGTTCGAGTCCCGGACCCGGCGGCTTAAACTCACGCCGGGCGCGTGTGCGTGCGTGCCCAAGATCCCGAGAGGAGAATGGAGGAGAAGGGATTGCGGCGTGGCCATCCCCCCTGGGGGGTGATTTCCTGCTTTCTATCTCTCTGTCTCTGTCTGTCTGGCGAGCGCACGCGCCCTATAACAAAAACCTCTCCAAAAAAAAAAAAAAAGAAAAAAAAAATTAAATTAAATTAAATAGTTCTTTAAAAAAATAATAAAAATAACCTTCAAAATGTGTAAATATGAGCCATTGGAATCAGGCTGTTCAGCAACATACCAGAAGGCCGACCTGATGTCTGTACTGGAATCAGGTTGACCAAATGGTGATAGAGGGCAGTCTCTAGTTTCCATAGCCTTTGAGCTCCATGTACTTGATTACTTTTCCCTCCCTTATTCAGTTTGATAATTATTTGAGTCATCTCACATGTATTTTTACTTTATAGTCAAATAGTTGAACTGATATTTTAGGTGGTTGTTTTTGTTTTTGCTTTTTTCCTTTTTTTTTTTTTTTAGACAGGGTCTCGCTCTGGGACAGTCCTCCATCTTGCTGTGCTGTCCATGCTAGTCATGAACTGGTGGTCTCTTGCCTCACCCTCTCAAGTAGATTAGACTGTATGCACACACCACTGTGTGTGACAAGAGCTTATTAAGTTTTTTAAATTAAATATAAGATCAAACTATGGAAATATTTTTAGAGACAGTCATAACATTTTTTTCCAACTGGGAGGGTCTATAGACTATAGGAGGGACTATAGGTATTATCTAATCGCATTCTATAGATAGTTTAAAGCAAGCAAATTTATAATATTAGAACAATCTTTGTATCCTTTCAAAATAGGATGTAAGCTGCAATGAAATTCAAACTATACCTTCCCAAATTGGTAATCTGGAGGCCTTGAGAGACCTTAATGTAAGAAGAAATCACTTAGTACACTTGCCTGAAGGTAAGAAACTGTGAAATACCTTTTTATTATTTGTCTTTGTATTTTAAAGTTGTCTCAGACTCATGGGCACAAGACAAAAATACATTAGTTACAGCCAGTGTGACAGACTTGAAAATGGACTTCGACCTGAACTTAACTTTATCCTTCACTGGAAAAGCTCAGAGGCTAATTAACCACATGGAAGTGATATGTGGAGCAATCAGTAATGAATGAAGTGAGAGTCTACACTAGGAGATTGGTTATCTTTAAACTCTGATGTATGTATTTGAATGATAAAAATGATTAAATTATGTATAATTCATCTATTTTTCACAAATACAAATTAATTTTAAAAAACTATAAAAGAAAGTGAAAACTGGGGAGAACCACTATTTTATTAGATTCTGGATATGTATTTCTTAAATTTCACACATAAATGACAATGATGAACCTCTATGTCCTCACCACCTAGCTATAACAGTCATGGCATACCAGTCCTCTTTCCCCAGCCTTCTAGCTCCTCTACTTCAACCCACCTTAACCTCTAGATTAATTTGAAATAAATTCCAAAAATTTATTTGTAAACATTTCAGAATATATACCTAAAAGATAAGGAATCTTCAGAAGGTGTTTTTGTGACAATGATTTTTCTCTATAAGACAGGACTTTTTGTCTAATAAATAGGAAATCAGCTAATGATGTTTTCGCTTTCATTGTAGAATCCAAATGTTTATACCAGGTTGATGTAGTAAAATACTTAGTTCTGACATACTAGTTCTGCTTTGCCTTTTTTAGATTCTAAGTAAACATGTAAGAAAATTCACCTTTTACACTTAAACACAACGACATTACCCAAAATCTTGTATATCTTTCCTCTCTGCCAAGAAAATGGTGAATCACCTAAATAATTTCAAATTTTTTTAAACAATTTATCATGGAATCTCAGCATATTCAGTTAAACTGAGAAACTGAGATGGCATTTAAAAAAGCTACACTACTTAATATGGAAGCTCATCTTTTTCTCTTTTTTCAGTTTTTTCTATAGTATGCATGTACTCACCAGAGTGACCCAGCAAGAGAGAGAGAGAAAGAAAGGGAGAGAAGGAGCGAATGAAAAATCACCCCCAGCAGGGATGGCCATGCATGTTCTCTTCTCCATTCTTCACAGGATTTTGGCCACAGACACACACATGCCCAGTGTGTTTTTCAAGTCACCAAGTCTGGGACTCCAACGATACTGTCAGCTATGTGCGATCCAGCTGTCTTAGCCATCATACCACATCATACCACAGGCTGGCCCGGAAGTTCATCCTAATTGATAGTCTCTATATTACCATTTTTATTTTATTTTAAATTACTTTAAATTTTTACTAAATGATATGTTACATTGGGACCAGCATATGGTGTAATGGTTACATCACTGGACTCCTACATGGCTGACCATGGTTCGGTTCCTGGACCTGGAGGCTTGAAACACACAGGGTGTGTATGCATGTAAGCCCAAAGTCCAAAATCCTGAGAGGAAAATGAAAGAGAAGGGATTGCAGTATCATCATCCCCCCAGGGGCATGATTTTTTGCCTTTTTCTGTCTCTCTGTCTCTTTCTCTCTACAGCAAGTGCACATGCCCATAGCAAAAAATCTCACCTATATATATATGTGTGTGTGTGTGTGTGTGTGTGTATATATATATATATTTTTTTTTTTTAACATCATTCAAAAAGTATTAAAAAGGACTGGATCCCACATGACCAACTTTGTGGTTCAAGTCCTGGACCTGACAAATCGCACTGGTCATGTGGGCATGTACACCCAAAATTCTGAGAGAAGACTGGAGAAGGGATTCCATTGTGGCCATCCCCACCCCCTTCTCTCTATCTCTGTCTCTCTCTGGTGAGTGCACATGCCCTATAGCAAAAACTAACAACAACAACAAAAAGATACTAATTCTAGATTTTGGAATTTTTTTTTTCTCTGTATTTTTCTTATTTGTTCTGAGTGCCTATTTTCAGTTGGTTGGTTGGTTTTGATTTCCATCTTACATGTTGGAAGCTTTTCTCGATGATTGTAGGTCATATATTGTCTGGATAGATGATTAGAAGTTCTGAGTCTACTAGGCAGACAGTATATGATAGTAGTTAAGAAGCAAGCTGGCATTTTATTAGGGTAAGCTTCATATCAATATCTAAAGGCCTTTTATATGAGACTGTGTCATTTCTCCAGAGACCCATGTTCCATTACTGTATTCCTAACTATGGCATTCAAGGGCTGAAGGGCTAAAGATCAGGTGGGATGGGTGGAAGGTGCTGACGTGTTACTTTAAGTGTATAGACTCACTGAAATCTTCCATTTTAACTGACTTTCCATTGTGTGTGGGCTCCAGAGCACAGACCCTTCCATGTCCAATTTCACCAGAAAATAACCCATTAATTCTTATGGAGATTGGAAAATAATAGTGCCCTAGATGTGTAAGCTGAGGTTGGGGACCTAGATGTGGCTGCTAATTATGTAAGCTGTCATTCAATCCCATTGTTATTCTCACTTGTAGTTTCAGGGCCTGTAGCTTCTGAGACTTTCTGTAGTTCTGAGGGGGCACCAAGCTGCTTGTAGGCAATTAGATTTAATTTTATACCACTTTGCCATATCAATTAATCACTAAAAGAATTTAGGTAAATGACTGTTAAATCGATCATATTTAACTAGAAGCTCTTGTAAAAATTGTTGAGTTTTAAAATTTCCATTTTACCTCCATGCAGAGTTAGCAGAATTGCCTTTGATACGGATAGACTTCTCATGTAATAAAGTCACAACAATCCCTCTTTGTTACCGGAACCTCAGGCACCTACAGATGATCATCCTAGATAACAATCCTCTACAATCACCTCCTGCACAGGTAAACTATAGTTGAAGTATGTAGTGGACCTAATTTTTTTTTTTTTTAAGGTTTTTGCTATAGAGTGCATGTGCTCACCAGAGAGAGAACACCCCTAAGGAGAATGGCCACACCATTTGCCCTTCCCTCTCTTCCTGGAATTTTGGGCACACATGCCTGTAATGTTTTTCAGACTGCCAAGTCCAGTACTTAAACTGCAGACTTAGCCATGTGAGATCTAACACCTTAACCACCACATCACCTGCTGGCCTGGCCCTTTTTTTTCCTTCCCCAGTAAGGATGCATCGCTTGTGGGATGGCCATGTTGCAGTCCCTTTCTCCATTCTTGCATTTTTGGGTCCAGCATGCATACACATGTGCCCTATGTGTTTTTCTTTTTCTTTTTTTTTTCTTTTTTTTTTTTTTTTTTTTTTAGAGGTTTTTGCTATAGGACATGTGTGCTTGCCAGACAAACAGAGAGAGACGGAGAGACAGAAAGTGAGAAATCACCCCCAGGGGGGATGGCCACACTGCAATCCCTTCTCCTCCATTCTCCTCTCGGGATCTTGGGCACACATGCACACGCTCCTGGTGTGAGTTTTAAGCCACCGGGTCCGGGACATGAACCACGGACAACTACGTGGGAGTCCAGCGACATAACCATTATGCTAACTGCTGGTCCCCCCATGTGTTTTTCAAGCTGCCGGGTCCAGGGCTCAAACATACAGTCAGTTTGGGAGATCCAGCTGATTTAACCACCACGCCACTGGTTAGCTCTGTAAGGGACTTTAAGAAAAATTTTTTGGAGACCAGCAAATGCCATAATGGTTACGTCACTGGACTCCCATGTAGTCAAATGTGGTTTGAGTCCCAGCTCCCATGGCTTGAAACTCAGGCCAGGCCTGTGTGTATGTGTACTGCTCAAAATCCCAAGAAGAGAATGGAGTAGAAGGGATTGCAGCGTGGCCATTTCCCTGCAGGGTGATTTCTTGCTTTCTGGTTCTCTGTCTCTCTGGCAAGTGCATGCACCCTATAGCAAAAATTCTCTCAAGAAAAAAGTTTTTATTTTGTTTCTTTAATTTTTTTTTTTAATTTTAGAGAAGTTTTTGCTATAGGGTGCGTGTGCTCGCCAGAAAGACAGAGAGACAGAGAGATAGAAAGCGAGAAATCACCCCCCAGGGGGGATGGCCACACCGCAATCCCTTCTCCTCCATTCTCCTCTCGGGATCTTGGGCACGCACGCACACGCGCCCGATGTGAGTTTAAGCCACCAGGTCCGGGACTTGAACCACGGTGGACTACATGGGAGTTCAGCAACATAGCCATTACGCTAACTGCTGGTCCTGACAAAGATGAAATTTAAAATTAAATTGCATGGCGGGCTCTGTGACCCGGTGGTTAAGGAAGCCAGATCCTGTTCAACCAACTGCACAGTTTGAATCTTGACCCTGGTAGCTTAAAAAACATGCTGGGCATGTGTGCACGCATGCCCAAAATCCTGATACAGTGGGAAAATGGAGAAGGGATAATGGTGTGACTGCAACCCATTGGAGGGTGCTTTCTGCCTCTCCTTGTCTCCGTATTTTCCTCTGGCAAGCGCATACCCTGTAGCAAAGCAAGAGTGTATTTATCTTTCTGTTGGAAATTATGTTCTTTTAAAGTAAACTCACATACGTAAACACTTTGTAGAATCCTTGAATAAACAGAGGACTAGAAGATAGGTGATGCTTCCAGAAGCTTTTTTATTTATTTTGGACAGGTTTTATGCTACAGGGCACATGCGCTTGCCAGAAACACAGAGAGAAACAGAGAGATAGAAAGCGAGAAATCATCACCCCTCCTCCAGGTGGGATGGTCACGTCGCAATCCCTTCTCCTCCATTCTTAAACTCACACGCCTGGCGTGAGTTTAAGCCACCAGGTCCAGGACTCAAACAGCGGTTGACTACGTGATAGTCCAGCAACATAGCCATTACGCTAACTGCTGGTCCCGAAGTTGAGGAATTAAAAACAAAAATTTCTTTCTAATAAAATTTGAGTTAATTTCTTAAAATTTTCTAGTAAAACTTGATTGTAAACAACATATATGATACAAATAAAAGTATTCAGCTTTTAGAACTAAAGGTTATTGGGACCAGCAGTTGGCATAATGGCTATGTTGCTGGACTCCCATATAGTTGACTGCGGTTCGAGTCCTGGACCTGGTGGCTTAACTCACTCCAGGCACATGTGCATGCATGCCCAAGATCCTGAGAGGAAAATAGAGGAGAAGAGATTGCAGCATAGCCATCCCCCCAGGGAGTGATTTCTTGCTTTATTTCTCTCTGTCTGTCTGGCGAGCTCACGTGCCCTATAGCAAAAACCTCTTAAAAAAAAAAAAGAACTAAAGGTTATTAATGCATTTCTTCTGACCATATTTTTTAACCTTTCTATTTTCTGCAGTCATAAGTTACTCATTTAGCCAGTTTGATCATTTGTTTATCAGCTACTGAAATGAAACTATTATATTTAGTAGTAGAGTAATTTATAAAGTAGATTTACATTTAGATTCTAGGCATCCTACAATATACAAAATTTTTGCAAACCCATAATTTTTACTGGAGCTCTTTTAACTTTAATGAACTTTAATAAACTTTGTAACTATAGAAGGGTCTCATAAGCTTAAAGAATTTCTGTTTTGACTTCCAGGACAGATAGCAACAGAATATATATAATTTATTATTTTATTATTTCCTGCTCTCTCATAGAAAGCAGGATTAAAAGCATAATTGTTTATGAATCTTGGATTCCTAAAAGGAGAAGTTGCCAATATAATCTGTTGGGGAGAAAGGCTTTAAATCCCTGACTACACCTAACTAGTCAGTGTGGTAAATCTACTGATATTTTAACAGTGTTTGTAATCATAAATTATTTATATGTCACTAAAATTTGTTAATGACTAGAAAAGAAAAACTTATAATTACCAATTAAACACCAAAAATAACACTGCACTAAAAAATACAGTTTATTTTAAGGATATTAGTTTTTTAATATTACTGTATATTCATGCTAGAAATAATCTTCTATTCTCAATTTATATTTAGTAAAAACTGATTATTATAAAAAGGGATATATATATATATATATATATATACATATATATATACATACACACACACACACACACACATATATATATTAGATAAATAATAACTTGACTGTATTTGTATCTTATTTAGATATGTATAAAAGGCAAAATTCACATATTTAAATACCTGAACATACAAGCTTGCAAGATTGCTCCTGATCTGCCCGATTATGATAGGAGACCCTTGGGTTTTGGCTCTTGGTGAGTATCTTCTAATTTTTTTTCTGTTGTCTTCTATCATGCAGGGAATCATACTGAATTCTTAAATTTGCCTAAATATTTGGCTAAAGGGAAATAACCATTTTAAGACTCTTATTTTCAGAATGCTTGTATGAAATATAAAGTTGATTACATAGATCTAATAAAGTATAGTTTTAAGCAGGGCTTTCTCAGCTTTAGCACTATTGATATTTTAGACCAGATCGTTTTTTGTTAGAGGGCCTGTTCTGTGCCTTGTATGATGTTTAGCTGCAGCTCTGGCCTGTACTCACTAGAGCCAGTAGAACCTTCGTAGTATGACATTCAAACATGTTTCCAGACATAGTGCCCTCTGAGAGCCCCCATTTGAAAACCACTGGTCTGAGTGATTTGAATACTAACTTTAGCTCTGTTACAGACTAGCTTTGTGACTTAATATAATTCATTTGAACTTTCTGGGCTTCATTTTTCCCACAGGGAGTGAAGCGATTGGATTAGCTCATAATTAACATCACTTCAGGATTCTTTTGTCTGTGACTCCCTCAGCTACATAACACATGACTTATAAGGTCATCTACTTGGCAGTCCCAACCATCTGGAACAATCCTAAGCAGGAATTAAGCAATCGTAAGCAGGCTTTTGAACAGGCAAGATAGATGTTTCAGTGAAGGTGCAGTAATTCTTAAAGATTTTCCTCAAAGAGAACTCTTCAGGCTTTTTTTTTTTGGCACCTATCAAGTTTTGTTTAAAAACACAATCCTAATGAACTTGCTTCTCAATTTCCTAGTCAGTACCAGATTAACACATTTCCATTTGGTAGAGTTTCTAAAAGACATATTAATAAGTATGAAAATTAATTGGAAGGAAAAAGAAAATTAAAAAATATACACATAAACAAAAATAACTAAAGATAATGTTTAAAAGGAATAAAGACATAATAAGAAAGAGGCTTACGGGGACTTCAGCGATATTAATAGTGTCACATCAATTTTAAAAGCCACCTCTATAGATATTCTTTAATATCTATATATTTGCTATATTTTTAAAAAGATTTATTTATTTAATTTTATTTATTATTCAATTTGACCAGGGAGGGACCGAGAGAGAGCGAGCGAGCAAGCAAGCAAGCGGACTTGAACTGAAGTAGCCATGTGTGAGCCCGCAGCACCTTAACCACCACACCACCTCTCAGCCATATAATTCTTTTTTTTAAGAATTACTTAAGGGAGGGAACCAGCAGTTAGCGTAATGGCTATGTCGCTGGACTCCCACGTAGTCGACCGCGGTTCGCGTCTCGGACCCGGTGGCTTACAACTCACGCCGGGCGCGTGTGCGTGCGTGCCCGAGATCCCGAGAGGAGAATGGAGGAGAAGGGATTGCGGCGTGACCATCCCCCCTGGGGGGTGATTTCTCGCTTTCTGTCTCTCTGTCTCTCTCTGTCTGTCTGGCGAGTGCACGCGCCCTATAGCGAAAAACCTCTCAAAAAAAAAAAAAAAAAAAAAAAAAAAAGAATTACTTAAGGGACCAGCAGTTAGTGTAAAGGCCATGTTGCCGGACTCCCACGTAGTCGACTGCGGTTCGAGTCCCAGACCCAGTGGCTTAAACTCACGCTGGGCACATGTGCATGTGTGCCTAAGATCCTGAGAGGAGAATGGAGGAGAAGGGACTGCAGTGTGGACACCACCCCTGGGGGGTGATTTCTCACTTTCTGTCTCTCTATCTCTTTCTGGTGAGTGCACATGCCCTATAGCAAAAACCTCTCCAAAAACAAAAAAGAATTACTTACTTAATTTGATTTATTATTATTATTTTTTCAATTTGACCAGAAAGAGAAAAGGGAAAAATGAGAAAGCAAGCCACCAGGTCAGGGACTCAAACCACATTCAGCTGTGTGGGAGTCCAGTGCCTTAACCACCATGTCACCTGCATGCCCTGTGTATTTTATAATTCTAATGAGATATTTAAATGCAGTAAAGCTTGAAAAGTATAACAGTTTGATACAATATATATTAAAAAGAAAACTATTCAGAAGTATATTATTATTACACTGTAGAACAGTAAATATTCATGTTCTTAAAACATTAAGGTATATTAAGTATGTAGCTGTTACACAAAAAGGAAATATATATTATAGTTTAAATATCTTTATCAGAATTTATTTTTTATTTATTTATTTCAGATTTTTGCCATAAGGTGCATGTGCTCTCCAGAGAGAGAAAGAGAAAATGGGAAAGCAAGAAAACACCTCTTATGAGGACTGGCCATGCCAAAGTCCCATCTCCTCCGTTGTCCTCTTCAGACCCTGGGCACACACACATACACATGCACCTAACACATTTCCAGGCCACAGGGTCTGGGACTCAAACTGCAGAGTCAGACATGGGATCCACTGCCTCAACCACCATTCTACCTGCTGGCCTCAGAAATTTTTAAAATTAAGTATTTAACAATATAGAGTTAAAATTCTAGACTATGAAAATTTTGGTTATCTAGAACACAATTTCTTGGGTAAATAAAGTATTTCTCCACAGGGATTTGATTTCTACCCTTTACCATAGACCATGCCTTTTTTTGAGAGAGAAATTTTTTTTGCTATAGGGTACATGCATTTGACAGAGAAACAGAGACAGAGAGACAGAAAGCAAGAAATCACCCTTGAAGGGATGGCCATGCCATAGTTTCTTCTCCTCCATTCTACTCTTGGCATTTTAGGCACTCATGCACACGCCCCCGGCGTGAGTTTTAAGCCTCCAGGTCCAGGACTTGAGCTGCAGTCAGCCACGTTGCTGTCTAGTGCCTAAACCATTGCACCACCTGCATGCCTTTTTTTTAATTGTCAGAGGGCATGCATTCTCACTAGAGGGAGATAGAGATTGGGAAAATGAGAAAGCAACACCCAGTGGGACATGGTCATGCTGTAATCCCTGATTTTCTATTCCTCTGTCCTTTCAGGATTTGGGTCATGCATACACATGTACCCAACCTGTTTTTTAACTTGATGGGAACAAGATTTGAACTGTGGTAGGCTATGTAGAGCCAGCCCCATAACCACTAGGATACAGGACTGGCCC
This sequence comes from Tupaia tana, assembly GCA_026018925.1. Classification (NCBI taxonomy): domain Eukaryota; kingdom Metazoa; phylum Chordata; class Mammalia; order Scandentia; family Tupaiidae; genus Tupaia; species Tupaia tana. The sequence continues at coordinate 28,474,852 of JAKSZU010000020.1, read as the reverse complement.
AGCCGTGCCTTTTTTCTTCACCACTATGGCTTGAGCTTAGCTGACTTTTTGAAATACACAGTAGATGTTCAATAAATATTTATTTGTTTAGTTTTTTGTTTTGTTTTGTTTTAATAATTGCTTGAGGGCATGTGTTCTCACAGGAGAGAGATGGAAGAAAGAGTGAGAAAGCACTCTCTTCACTCCCTTTCTCCTGTCTCCCCCGGGAGAGACAGTCACACCATAATTCCTTGTCCTCCATTTTCTCCTTTTGAAATTTTGGGTGTGCACACACACATGCCTGGTATGTTTTTCAAGCTGCCAGGTCTGATACTCAGATCATACAATCAGCCATGTGGGATCTAGCTGCCTTAACCACCATGCTACTGACTGGCCTTAAATTTATTCTTTATTCATGATAGAGAACGCATGTATACACGTAAGAAAGAGAGAAGCACCTTCAACAGGGTCTTGTCATACTGCAATCTCCTTTCCCCAGCCTTTCTGCCTCCCTAAGATCCTAAGCATGCGTGCATATACTCAGCACATTTTCAAGTTGACTCCCGGGATCTGAACCTGCAGCCAGCCATATGGCTTCCAACATTTGCAGTTCAGTTTTGTACCAACTGTGCTGTCAGGATGAATCATCAACAAATATTTGACAAATGAAAGAACAGTTGAGGGACCAGCAGGTGGCATAGTGGATAAGACGCTAGATACTCCCACTTGGCTGACCATGGTTCGAATCCCAGATCTAGTAGCTTGCTTTCTCACTTTCCCTTTCTCTGTCTCTCTCTGGTCAAATTAAAATAAGTAGATGAATAAATAAAATTATTAATTTTTTTTTGAGAGGTTTTCGCTATAGGGCGTGTGCGCTTGCCAGACAGAGAGAGACAGAGAGACAGAAAGCAAGAAATCACCCCTCAGGGGGGATGGCCACAGCGCAATCCCTTCTCCTCCATTCTCCTCTCGGGATCTTGAGCACACACGCACATGCGCCCGGTATGAGTTTTAAGCCACCGGGTCCGGGACGCAAACCACGGTCGACTACGTGGGAGTCCAGCGACATAGCCATTACACTAACTGCTAGTCCCATAAATAATTCTTTAAAAAATAAGAAAAAAGTTGATTTGGCCACACAAATACTGCTTTCCTCTACATAAGGTCATCAGAAATAGCTTTTTTATAATCCTCTGAGGTTTTGGATCTGGCTATTTGGTTGAAGATTTAAATAGACAATATGAATAACATTTAAAACATCAGCTCTAAACTGGTTGTTTAAGCATAGAGAAGTATGTTTTAGCCATCTGTAGTGACTGATGCTATTTGCTGTGATGATTTTAAGCAGCTTTATAAGCCATAGACTGGGAGAAAATATTTGCAAAACATATGTATTACAACAGATTTGTGTCCAGAATATCTGACGAAAAACTGCAACTTAGTGATAGACAACCCAGTTGAAAATGGACAGAAGTTTTGATCAGACACTTCACAATGAGAGATACAAAAATAGCTGGTAAGCACACAAAGAGTGCTCAACATCTTGAGTCATCTTAGAAATGCAAATTAAGTCACAGTGAGCTATCACTACACACCACTAAAATGACTAAGGTAAGGAAAACTGACGCCACAAAATCTTGGTGAGGATGGGAGCATTAAGTGCTCTCACACAGTGTTTATAGAAATGTAAAAATGGTTTATCCATGTTGGCAAATGGGTTGGCAGTCTTTTATAAACAGTTCCATTGAGATACAGTTTGCAAACAATAACAGTTGCCTTAAGTCCAGTACAATTCAATGAGTTTTGATAAGTATATAATCATGAAATCACCAATACAACTAAGATATCTTTCCATTTTATAGAATTTTATATATGAATGAAATGGTATGTAGCATTTTGTGTTTGGCTTTAAACTTAGCAAAATATTTTGGAGATTCATAGATGTTGCATTAAAGAATGGGCAAAAGATTTGAACAGGCATTTAACAAAATATAAATGGCCAATAAATACACAGAAAGATGTTCATCAAAGAATTACAAATTAAAACCACAGTGAGATGGTGAGATCTCACTTTACATCCACCAGAATGGCTAAAATTAAAGACTGACAGTATAAGTATTAGCATCAGTGGTGGGACTGCAGCACAGTGTAGCAACTTCTTAAAAACAGATTTGCACTTAAAAAATAATTTATTTTTTATTATTATTATTATTATTATTATTTGATTCACCAGAGAGAGACAGACAGAGAGGGTAAGAAAGCAAGCTGCCAGATCTGGGACTCAACCTGCAGTTGGCCATGTAGGAGACTAACACCTTAACCACAACGTCACCTGCTGGCCCCAGATTTGTACTTTTTTTCCCCCAAGATATATTTGCTGTAGCTCATGTGTGTTCGCCAGAGATACAGAGACAGAAAGTGAGAAATCACCCTCCCAGAGGGGATGGTTGCCCACAGTCCCTTTTCCTCCATTTTCTTCTCGGGATTTTGGGCATGTGCACACATGTGCCTGGCATGAGTTTCAAGCTACTGGGTCCAGGACCTAAACCATGGTTGATTATGTGAGAGTTCAGCGCCTTAACTACTAAGCCACCAGCTGACCTCCAGATTTGCACTTTTTTTTAAATAGAGATTTTGCTGTAGGGTGTGAGTGCTCGACAGAGAGACAGGGACCAGCTGGTGGTGGTGTGGTTAAACCAGCTGGATTCGCTAAAGGATCTCATCAGATCATGATTCCATTTTCCCAGCTCTCCAGCTTGCCAGGATTTGGGGCATGTGTGCAGATACATCTGGCATGTTTTAGGCCAGATAGGCTGGGAATCTGAACCAGACAAAGCCTGGGCCTATTAATGGTGGTGATATTTTGAAGCTAGATAATGAGTACATGGGGGCTCACTATTCTATTTACTTTATTTCTATTTGGAATTTTTCATATTAAAAAGTTTAAAGAGGGACTGGGCAGTAGCACGGCAGTAATACAACTCCTGGATTCACATCGTGGGACCTCCCTCTCCACACCAGCATGCACATGTGTGCCTATGATTCTAGCTGACAGATTTCAGTTGAATTGCAGTTTTAGGGCCCTTTTCAGGGTGCTTGCCCCTGTTGCTCTCTCTCTCAGGGAAGAAATAAACTTCAAAAAAATGTTAAAAGATTGTCCATTTATTTCCGATACTTAAGTTGACTAAGTGCTCTGAGAATATTTGCTTGTAAAATTGCATATGGTTTATTTAAAATGTTCATTTTTAAAATATCAAAATCCATAGTTATAACTAAAGTCTCTCTTCAACAGCCATGAAGAACTATACTCAGGTCGCCCTTATGGAGCTCTTGATTCCGGTTTCAATAGTGTGGACAGTGGTGATAAGAGATGGTCAGGGAATGAGGTAAGTTTCTAGTCCACATGTTATGTCTTCATACTGCGAGGAAGCTCGGTAGTCACCGACGGGACAGAAATGGCATGGTAAACAGTACAAGAAAGCCCTTTCAGGCACAGCCCTGCAGTCTAACCCTTTGGAGGTGCTTCCCATGCGAAGGGAATTGTGCTGTAAAAAGTAGGAGCTGAAGCCAAATAACCAAATTCTCCCTTCAGAAGTATGTCAGGGGCCAGCTGATCAAGAGTGGCCAGAAGATCACAGCTTTGGTACCCATGATGGTTGCTTGAACTTACTGAGGAAAATGGAGTTTTGGTTGCTGGATTTGGTCAAAAAGGTCATACTCTTGGTGACATCTCTGGAGTCTGATTTAAGGTTATCAAAGTAGCTAGTTTTATAAATTTTGATGGTGAAAACACAGTAGTAGTAAATTTTCATATGCCAAAAACTGATGAAGAGAAAATAAAATGATGAAAAAGCAAAGAGTTTTAATTAGATTCAATTTCTCATTACATAACATAAAGAAAAGTCAAGGAGACAAAAATCTCATTTAATTCTACCATCCAGAAAAATAGTATTTTGTTTCTTTACCATCTTTTTATCCTGTGTGTTTTTACATATTTGTTACCTAATCGGCACATATAAATAGTTTCATATCTGAGAAACTCAGTAGGAGGTGACCCAGTTAAAACTTAAGGCTAAGGGACCAACAAGTTGTGTAGTCCTTACGTTGCTGGACTCCACATAGTCAATCGTTGTTCGAGTCCCAGACCCAGTGGCTTGAAAATCACACCAGGCACGTGTGCATGCGTGCCCAAGATCCCAGGAGGAAAAGTGGAGAAGGGATTGCAGTGTGGCCATTCTCCCAGGGGGTAATTTCTCACCTTACCTCTCACTGTGTCTGTCTGTCTCTATCCCTGGCAAGCATACACACCCAAGGCAAAAACTTCTTATAAAAAAAAAAAAGAAACAAACAAAAAAAGAAGATTAAAATTTGAGGGACTAGGTAATCGTTAGCAGGTGGTAGAAGGGTACTAGAAGATAAGAAAACAAATAGGACTGTAGGCTGGTAAGTGAAGAGATAGGAACATTGGTGAAGACTATCACATGCCTGAAGATAAATAACTTTCTTAGCTAATTATATAATTTTTCTGTTTTGTTCCATATTAGTATTATATTTCCTGCTTTTTAAAATTATTAAATGTGAGACCAGCAGATGGTGTTAATGGCGTAATAATCACTGGACACCCACATAGCCAACTGAGGTTTGAGTCCCAGACTTGGCGGCTTAAAACTCACACCAGGTGTGTGTATGTGTATGCCCAGAATCCCAGGAGGAGAATGAAGGAGAAGGGATTGCGGCATGGCCATCCTCCCGGGTGGTGATTTCTTACGTTCTGTCTCTCTCCAGTGAGTGCACACACACTATAGCAAAAAATCTCTCTCTTATTAAATGTGATATTTTATCTATAAAGTGGGTTAAATGATTAAGCTTTGTTAGCAGGACTAATAAATTACCACTTATAACATTGTTGAGAATCCAAACCAGTAAATTTTAGAGCATAATTATTTGTATTATTTGTGTATGTACATGTGAGAGAATATATATGTTAAGTGTTGCTATATCTATACAAATTTAAGGAGTCCTCTGGGGCCAGCAAGTGGCGTGGTGGTTAAAGGCGCTGGACTCCCACATGGTCGACCACGGTTCAAGTCTCAGACCTGGTGTCTTGCTTTCTCACTTCCTCTCTCTCTCTCTGCCTCTCTCAGATCAAACTGGAAAAAAATAATGATAATAATAATAAATAAAGTTAAGTAAAATAATTATTAAAAAAAATTTAAGGAGTCCTCAAAAAATTCATGGACATGTGTATTATGAAAAAGTTATGGATTTCAAAATTTCTTTTTACTAGAATAAACTTTTTTATGAGTGATTTATTTTATTTATTAATTTTTAAAGAATTATTTAACTTATTATTATTTTTTAAATTTACTATAGGTCATGTGTGTTCACCAGAGAGAGAGGGAAAGTGAGAAAGCCAGCCACCAGGTCCGGGATTGAACTGTAGTCCACCATGCGGGAGTCCAGCACCTTCACCACCATGCCACCAGCTGGCCCCTATTTTTAATTTGCTAGGGCACATGTGCTCACCAGAGAGAGACAGAGAAAGAGAGAAAGTGAGAAAACAAGCCACCAGATCTGGTACTCGAACTACAGTTGGTTATTTGGGACTCTAGCACATTTACCACCACACCATCTACTGGCCCCATAAACTAATACTTTAATTTCTTTTTCTGTGAACTCTTTGAAGTCTCCTCAGACTTATGTGTTGATAAATACTCTTCTATTTCTTCTTTCTGTTAATTATGGTACAATATTACATAACATAAACTTTATTCTTTTTACCTTTTAAAAATACACTTTTCAGTTCCATTAAGTACATGTCTGTCTTAATGTTTTACAGCCTTCACATTGTCCATCTCTAGAACCTTTTTGCTATTTCTTTTTAAACATAAATCTGATTGAGTTAATATTCATTTTGTTTTGGTAAGAGGTTTTTGCTTTAGGCATGTGCGCTTGCCAGAGAGAGACAGAGACGGTAAAAGGCAAAGTGAGAAATCGCACCCTACTGGGGATGGTTATGCTGCAGTCCCTTCTCCTTCATGCTCCTCTTAGGAATTTGGGCACTTACGCTCATGCACCTAGCTTGAATTTCAAGCCACGAGGTCTGGACTCGAACTGGGTCGGCCATGTGGGAGTCCAGGGATGTAACTGCTATGCCATCTGCTGGCCCAAGTTTATATTAATATTATACCTAATACTTTTTTTAAAGAATTATTTATTTTTATTATTATTATTTCCCAGTTTGATCGGGAGCTGAGTGGGGGGGAGTGGGAAAGCAAGCCACCAGGTCTGGGATTTGAACAGCAGTTGGCCATGTGGGAGTCCAGTGCCTTTAACGATTATGCCACCTGCTGGCCCCTATACCTATACTTTTAAATGCTTTTGTTGTCTAAGATTGGAAATAATGATTTTTTAAAAAATATTTCTGCCAATTTTTAAGCCTACAGATGAATTTTCAGATCTTCCTCTTCGAGTAGCAGAGATTACCAAAGAACAAAGACTACGAAGAGAAAGCCAGTACCAAGAGAATCGCAGCAGTTTAATAGTAACAAATGGTGGAGGTAAATGTAATCCTGATGATATCTAAAGTCTTTATAATCATCCTAACTTTTCTTTTTAGGTTTTTGCCTTAGGGCATATTTTTTCACTGGAGCGAGAGGGAAAGTAAGAAATGACCCCCTTGTAGGATGGCCACACCACAATCCCTTCCCCATTCTCAGAATTTGGGGCATGCATATATGTGTGTCTGGCGTGATTTTCAAGCCACTGGGAATGGGACTCAAACTGTGGTCAACCTATGAGAATTCAGTACCTTAACCACCACAGTACCTGCTAGCCTCTACCTTAACTTTTTAAAGTAGCTTTTTACATTCACTCCATTTATTTATTTGTAGCCTCTTTATACTCTCTTTGTTTTGTTTTGCTTTGCTAAAGGCCACATGTGCTCTCTGGGGAGAGAGGAAACATGCGAAATCACACCCTAGGGGAAATGGCCATGTGCAGTCCCCTCTCCTCTTGTGATTTTGGGCACATATGCATATGTGTCCAGCATTATTTTTAAGCCTTTGGTCTGGGACTGGAACCATGCAGTTGGTCATGTGAGATTCAGCCACCTTAGCCATGATTTCACTGGCTGGCCCTACTTCTTCACTCTTTTAAAGACTTTTTTCCCCATGTATGATTGAAAAAAGTTATTTTCCATTGGGATGAAACTTTAATTTCTCTGTTTTTAGGGTTGTAGGTAAAATAAAATGCTTTTCTCTCATTTTCATTTTGGGATGAAACTTTATTAGAGTAAATCTTCAAATTCACTGCTCCCAGCAACTGCAACTTTTTTTTTTTTTAAAGAGATTTTTGCCTTAGGGTGAATGAGCTCACCAGAGAGAGACAGAGACAGTGAGAGAGAAAGTGAGAAATCACCCCCACGGGGGGATGGCCAGACCACACTCCCTTCTCCATTCTCTTCCTAGGATCATTGGTGTGCATGCACACAAGCCCGGCATGATTTTCAACCCCCCAGGTCTAGAAATTGAACCATGGTCATCCATGTGGGAATCCAGAGACGTAACCACTACACCATCGGCCGGCCCCCGCAGCGGCTGCAACTTTTAAACAACCTGTAGAACATCATCAAACACTGACACGTTTAATATGTTTCTGGAGAAATCACTTTAGTAGCAATTTTTTGTTTTGTTTTAATATATCATTTTAACTCTTGGTTTAAATAATTACTTTAAAACTTAAAAGCGGGCCTGCTGATAGTGTGGTTAAGGCAGCTGGATCCCGCTTGATTGACCGTGCAATTCAAGTCCCAGACCCAGAGGCTCGGAAAACACCGCTCCAGGCTCTGTGTGTGTGAGAGCATGCCCAAAATCTCAAGAGGAGAATGGAAGAAAAGGGATTGTGGCGTGGCCATCCCCCTTGGTGTTAATATCTCATTTTCTCTCTCTTTCTGTCTCTTGTCTCTTTTCTCCAGTGAGCGTACACGTTCTCTAGCAAAAACTAAAAAAAATAAGAAAGGGGAAGGGATTCCTGTGTGGCTGGGGGAGGTGGGGGGAATGGTGCTTTCTTGCTTTCTCTCGTACTCTCTCTCGTACTCTCTAACTAGATGAAACAGTAAAATGGCTATTTCTTTATATGCTTTTCACCCTAAAGCATTCTGAGAAGAAAAAAATTCCTCAAATGGTTCCCTTCTATCCAAAAATTCCTTCTATCCAAAAATTCCTTCTATCCATATTATTGTATTGATAACACTGATCTCTAGCAAATAATTTTCTTCACAGAAATATCTTTGTTCTGGTCATAGTTGTTTAAAAAAAAAAAAAAGTTTGAAAGCAATCACAGGAAGGGCAGCAGTAGTTAGTAACCACTTATTTCTTTTTTTGTATTGCCTTTTACTTTCCTGGGAGTTGACTATGTCAGGTTTTCTGCCTCACATCCCCAAAGAGATATTATCAAGTCCCAAACCTAACATATTAAAAGAAGAGTTACCTTTCAGTCTTTAGGAATTTATCTTTATTTAGCTCACAAAATACAGCTTTCTTGTTTAAAACAGCAAAGAGTTGTCCAGAGAAACAGATGTTAGTGATCTGTAATCAACTACTGCATTCTGAGTGAATTAGGGCTAAGATTTTCTCAAGGCTATTTTGTAAATAGCAATGGACTAAATAATAAAGGCTTGTGTCATGTAAACTTCTTATCATTCTTCTCACTGTCAGAATTAAAAATATGGGAAAAGAGGGAATATAGTTTAAGTAAATGGCTTTTATTAGCTATCTAATCTCAGTGTGTTTTTCTGGCATGCATTTGTGGTGTATATAGCAGAACAGGATCTGGATCAGATTGACTACATTGACAGCTGTACCGCTGAGGAAGAAGAAGAAGAAGCGAGGCAGCCCAAGGGCCTGGACTCAGACAGCCTTAGCACTGAGTTTATGGCTTATATTGAACAACGGCGAATCTCACATGAGGTAGTACAAACACTGAAGCCTAAATATGTTGCTGTCACGTAATAAAAATGATTCATGGTAGTATAAATTTCTGTCATATCAGTGATTTATTGGTTTAAGCCTAATTATTTTATATTCACTTTTCAGTGCTGAATTTCAGATTCATTATGAATTAGTGATCTCAAATAGGATTTAGGTTTATTTTACAAATAGAAAGACAGATTTCAGAATTTTGAAGAAGGAATAAAAGGAATCCTAAGAGTAACTAAGGCCTTAAGAAAATGCAAAGAAATAACATCCTTTTCATTGTTGTTTTATTGCTTTTTTTCTTGTTACTAACTGGTAAATCACAGTTTGATCAGTAATTAAGAATTAAACCAAAAAGCTGACTTCTGTGGCAATATACGAACTTATTTGTAGAATCTTTATAATAGGCCTTAATTGCATTGAAGCTTTTTATGCTGTCACACAGCATTTTAATATAATTAAAATTCTTGGGTATCTTACTTATAGTGGAGCATTGAGTTGCCTAGAAAACAAATGAGCATTCAGCCCACTGTGGAATCTCTGCCAATTCCCCAAGGGTCTCAAGTAGAATAGCATTCTTCAGTGTATCTAGTCTGCATAATAAAATGGCTCACTTTAGTGTATGTGATGTTGATGTCTGGAATTGGTCCCAGGCTCTGAGCAGGGGTTATTTGAGAAACACTCAGCCATTTTGGAGAATAATGTGTTTAGCCTTTTAGAAATAGAGAATAATTACATCAAGTGGGACATGATGTAGAGTGATACTATCATTCTTCAAAAAAACATTCCTTAGTCTTCCTGTCTGTAGGCTTCTGAACACAGTATCTTTGTTGGTATTCAGGAGACACCCTTGTATTTAATGTTGGATAAAGTAATATAAATCAAAATCCTGTGTTCCAGAAATAGCAATGTTCTAGGTGATTGATGAAACCATTGTGATTCAGGTTATTAACTTTCCTGCTAGAGTATAGGACAACTACTTTGCAGTAGAATTTTAATTAACAGTAGCATATTATACTCTTTAAAGGAATCCTTTTTCTTTTTGCATGGTCTTTCTCATCAGTCATTTATGGTTAATTAGGCTGTATAGATGTGGCATATGTATTAAAAGTGAAAATACCTATATGCTGCTATGAAATACTATAGTAACTTTTTAATTTTCTCATTTAATTTTATTTATTTATTTATTTATTTTAATTTGCTGTAGGGCACGTGTGCTCACCAGAGACAGATGGGGGGAGAGAGAGGGAAGGTGAGAAAGCAAGCTACCAGGTCAAAGACTCAAACCATGCTGAACCACTTGAGAGTTCAGTAACTTAACCATCACACCCCTGGCTCTTTTATAATAATATGGTTTTGTTTTGTTTTTAGCTTTTCTGTTGGGTATGTGTGATCACAGAGAGAGAGAGAGAGAGAGAGAGAGAGAGAGAGAGAACAAAAGTGTGACAGCCTCCCCCCTAGAGGGGATGGTCACGCCACAGTCCCTTCGCCTTCATTTACTTCTTGAGAATTTGGCCACATGTGCCTGGAGTGATTTTCAAGCCGCCAGGTCTGGAACTCAAACCACAAAGGTGGCCATGTGAGATCCAGCTGCCTTAACCACCACATCACTTGCTGGCCCAATAATGTATTTTTAGTTCTATCTACTATGTGTGGGTGTGGTAGTCTTTATGACTTTTTGTCATAAGGCTTTTATGACTTCCATGTCATAAACTTTTTAAAATTTTTTATATTTAATTTTTAGATATCCTTTTTTTTTTTTTTTCTTTTTTTGGAGAGGTTTTTGCTATAGGGCGCGTGCGCTCGCCAGACAGACAGAGAGAGACAGAGAGATAGAAAGCGAGAAATCACCCCCCAGGGGGGATGGCCACGCCGCAATCCCTTCTCCTCCATTCTCCTCTTGGGATCTTGGGCACGCACGCACACGCGCCCGGCGTGAGTTTAAGCCGCCGGGTCCGGGACTCGAACCGCGGTCGACTACGTGGGAGTCCAGTGACATAGCCATTACGCTAACTGCTGGTCCCTAGATATCCTTTTTGAAAAAGTTGTTTTCTTATTTTTCTCATGGAGAATACTCATTTTTATTATTATTTTTGGTGTTGACATAAGATTTTTTTTTTTTTTTTTTTTTAAGAATTATTTTATTTAGGACCAGGAGTTGGCATAATGGCTATGTTGCAGGACTCCCATGTAGTCAACCACAGTTCAAGTCCCCAACCCAGCAGCGTAAACTCACGCCGGGTGCATGTGCATACGTACCCGAGATCCCAAGAGGAGAATGGAGGAAAAGGGACTGTGGCGTGGCCAACCCCCTGGGGGGTGATTTCTCGTTTTCTGTCTCTGTCTCTGTCTTTCTGGCAATCACATGTGCCCTATAGTAAAAACCTCTCCCCCCCCCCCCCCAAAAAAAAAGAATTATTTTATTTAACTTTATTTATCCACTTCTTTATTTATTTTGATTTGACCAGAGTGGGGGGGGTGGGGGGGGGGAGCACACAACAACCAGATCCGGAACTTAAACCGCAATTGACCATGCAGGAGTCCAGTGCCCTTAACCACCATGCCACCTGCCGGCCCCAACGTAAGATTATATTGCTTCTATAGATTCTCATTTGACAAAATACATGCTGTGATAACCTTTCAACTTCTACCTTAGTTTCATAGTTTCAGCTTTCAGTTTCAGTTTTCAATTTTTGGTCCATATCACTTTAGCCAGTTTAATTTTCCTCGATAATACTTACTGAAATCAACTCTTACCCTTTAGTTTATAAGTAAGTTAAATTGCCAATAATGTTTATCTTTTAGTTAATATCATGTTTTATCATCAATAGTATTAATTATATAGTTTAACTATATGTGCTAAATTGACCTATTTCTGCCTTTTTGGTTTAGGGTTCACCAATAAAGCCAGCAGCCATTAGGGAGTTTCAAAAAACAGAAGACATAAGAAGATACTGTCATCAAAACAGGTTTGAAAAACCAATTCTTCCTATTTGTTTCTGTCTTAAACTGAATAAGAACATGAAATGATTTTGGTTTTGTGCAGATCTTCATATAATGAAGATGTTTAGATACTGTGTGTTTTAGATACTATTTATTTAAAACTGAGCAACAATGTGTTCTTATGCTCATGTCATAAAATAAAGGTAAAACTGATTTATTGATTCAAAATTCAGATCTTTTTTTAAAGTATTATTTTATTTAACTTTATTTATTTTATTTATTTATCTTAATTTGACCAGAGAGAGACAGAAAGAGAGAGAGGGAAAGTCAGAAAGCAAGCCACCAGGTCTGGGACTTAAACCGCAGTTGGCCATGTGGGAGTCCAGCACCATTAACCACTATACTACCTGCTGGCCCCAGAATTTAAATCTTCTAAACGATTACTTTTGTAATTAATTGACGTAAAGGTGCTTAATTGCAATGTGATTTTATAGTGACAGTGAATGGATTCAATAGAAAGAGGATGAAAAAATTTTCAGAGTCCTAATTTTTCTTTTTTTTTAGAAAAAAAAATTTTTTTAATTTGTTTATTCATTTATTTTAATTTGACCAGAGAGAGACAGAGAGGGAGGGAGGGAGAGGGAGGGAGGGAGGGAGAAAGAGAAAGAGAAAGAAAGAGAAAGAGAAAAAGAAAGTGAGAAGCCACCAGGTCCAGGTCCAGGACTTGAACTGCAGTTGGCCATGTGGGTGTGTCCAGCACCTTAACCACCACTACACCTGCTGGCTTCAGCCTAATATATATATATATATATATATTATATATATATATTATATATATATTTTAGAGATTTTTTTTTTTTTCCACAGAACACGTGTGCTTGCTTAAGAGACAGAGACAGGAAGCAAAAATCACCCCTCAGGTGGAATAGCCACACCACAATCCCTTCTCCTCCATTCTTCTCCTAGGATTTCAGGCATGCATGTATACATACCTAGAATGAGTTTTAAGCTGCAGGGGACTCAAACTGTGGTTAACTACATGGGAGTCTAGTGACATAATCATTGTGCCATCTGCTGGTCCCTCTAATTTTTTTTTTTTTTTACTTAAATTTTTGACTGGATAACAGAGAAATAGAGGTAGTGGTATATATCATCATTTCTATTTCAGTTATTATGGTCTTTCTACTACATTAAATACCTCTTAAAAATATTTATAGAATTCAGGACCAGCAGGTAGTGTGGTGGTTAAGGCGCTGGACACTCCCACATGGTCAACCACGGTTCAAGTCTTGGACCTGGTGGCTTGCTTTCTCACTTTGCCTCTCTCTCTCTTTCTCTCTCTCTCTCTGTCTGTGTCTCTCTGGTCAAATTAAAATAAAAGGAATGAACCAATAAAATTAAGTAAATAATTATTTTTAGGGAACCAGCAGTTAGCGTAATGGCTGTGTCGCTGGACTCCCACATATTTGACTGCGGTTCGCGTCCCGGACCCGGTGGCTTAAAAAACTCACGCTGGGCGCGTGTGCGTGCGTGCCCAAGATCCCAAGAGGAGAATGGAGGAGAAGGGATTGCGGCGTGGCCATCCCCCCTGGGGGGTGATTTCTCACTTTCTGTCTCTCTGTCTGTCTGGCGAGCGCACGCACCCTATAGCGAAAACCTCTCCAAAAACAAAAATAAATAAAATAATTATTTTTAAAATATTTATAGAATTAGCTTGAGCATTTGGAGCACTACTTCTCATTCTTTTTTTTAAGAGAAATTTTTGCTATATGATGACTCGCCAGAGAGACAGAGAGAGACAGAAAGCCAGAAATCACCCCCTGGGGAGATGGCCATGTCACAATCCCTTCTCCTCCATTCACCTTCTGAGATCTTAGGCGTGCATACACATGCCCCAGCCTGAGGTTTGTTTTGTTTGTTTGTTTGTTTTTTTAAGAATTATTTTTATTCATTGTGATTATTTTATTTTATTTTGAAGTTGACCAGAGAGAGACAAAAAAAGAGAAGGAAAGTGAGAAATCAAGCTGCCAGGTCCTGGACTCAAACCATAGTCAGCCATGTGGCAAACCAGCTGCCATAACCACCACACCACCTGCAGGCCCACCTACCCTCACCTGAGTTTTAAGCCGCCAGGTCTGAGACTCGAACTGTGGTTGACTACGTGGAAGTCCAGCAATGTAACCATTATACTATCTGTGGGTCCTATCCTTCTCATTCTTGAATTTATTCTCTTATTCTTCTCATTCTTGAGTTCTAAAAGGTTTCATTCCATAAACTGTATCATCATAGTAGAAAGTTTTCCAGTCTTGGGTTCTTTGCTTCCTCTCTGTTTTTATGAAGTTTTAAAACAGACTTGGGAACCAGCAGTTAACGTAATGGCTATGTCGCTGGACTCCCATGTAGTCGACCGCAGTTTGCGTCCCGGACCCGGTAGCTTAAAACTCACGCCGGGCGCGTGTGCGTGCGTGCCCAAGATCCCAAGAGGAGAATGGAGGAGAAAGGATTGCGGCGTGACCATCCCCCCTGGGGGGTGATTTCTCACTTTCTGTCTCTATGTCTCTCTCTGTCTGTCTGGCGAGCGCACGTGCCCTATAGCAAAAAATCTCTCCAAAAAAAAAAAAAAAACAGTAGACTTGATATTCCTAAAGGACAGTAAATTCACATTGCAAATTTCATACGTAGCTCTTTACTTACATTTGACAGGGATTAAAGTTATCTTGGGGAATGAGATATAGATAGAATAAGGAAAGTATAAGGAGAAAGTCTTTTTACTTGTTCATGAGGATTTAGTTAAATAACAAGAGTTTGAAATTTATCTCACAATGGCTTTTTAGTTACCATGTATTCTTACAGTGAGGGTTTGTTTTTTGAGACTCAAATTTCAAGCAGGAGTTTTCTGTCACATTTCCCCACCTTGGGTGGACCTAGATTTTATATCATGTTTCTTTCACCTCTGCATTCACTATAAGTGAAGCTCAGGGTCAGCAAGGTTTAACAGAAATCTGCAAGGTAGAAGTCAGCTTTCTTACTCAGTTACCTTATGTATTAGTTTTCTTTTGCTTCTGTTACACATTTAGCAGCTTAAAATAATACCCATTTATTATATAGCAGTTTTATAGGACCCAAGTCTGGGCCGGTTTACCTGGGTTCTCTCCTTAGGGTCTTAAAAGACCAAAGTCACAATATTGTCTGCCTGGATTCTTATCTGGAGACTCTGGGGGAGAATCTGCCTTCACGCAAATACATTTTGTGGGCAGAAGTTAATTCCATGCAATTAATTATAGGACTGTTACCTAGCTGGCTGTCTTAGGTCTTTTTTTTTTTCCCCAGTTTTGTTATAGGGCACATGTGCTCACCAGAGACAGAGAATGAGGGAAGAGAGGAGGGAAGTGAGAAATCACCAGGAGGAATGGCCACGCCATGATACTGTCTCCTCCAGTATGTTCTCAGGATTTGGGGCATGTGTGCACACACACCTGTCATGATTTTCTGTCATGATTTTCAAGCCACTGGGTCCAGGACTTGCACCACAAAGTCAGCCTTGTGGGATCTTGCTGCCTTAACCTCCATACCACTTGCTGACCTTTTCTCAGCTTTTATAATCCACTCACATTTCCTGATTCATGGTCCCTTCATTCTTCAAATCAGCATACTTAATCCCAATAAAGAGTTATTTAAGCTGTCGGATCAATACATAATTCACTTGTTTAGTTAGCAGGTATTTATTAAATATCTCCTTTGTATAAGTACTTTTCCAGGTGTTGGGATATACTGTGGACTTCAAAGTTCTTACACAATTGGAGCTTACATTCAAATAGAATAAAGAACCTAGAAAGATAAAAAAGGATCTCAAAGTAACTGATAATTTTCAGGTCTGTGAGACTCGTCATAATCTGATAGTATGTTAATAAGAAGGATCTATCTCAGCAGTCCATCAGTTCAAAGACTCAAGAATTGAGTCAGTTTAAGAAATTGTGACTTACGCACTAGTCATTTGAGCCCTCTACTAACAAGATGAAAAAGAAAATTGCTTACTTCTTTTTTTCTCCTAATTCTCTTCCACTCCCCTCCTCCACCATACAATTTCCTTCCTACCTATCTCTCTCTCACACACACATACAAACACACACACTACTATAGTTTGAATTATGTCCCTCCACAATTTATTGTAATGGGAGTAAGAGGGTAAAAACGTAACTCTGATTATGGTGTTGAAATGTGAGGATTTAGGAAAAGATTAGTGATCAGGTGGTTAGGTCAGGGTCCCCAGGATTGAGTCCTGGTGTGTTTATTATGAGAGAATATGACGCATACCAAGGTCCCCATGGATTCAGGCCACTCTGTGCTCTGCACAGCTTAAGTTCTGCTCTCTGCCATTTTATGATGCTTCTAGACTTTCTAGCTTTTAGAATACTAGAATCATGAATCAAATAAATCTCTATTTGTATCAATTGCCCAGTCTTGGTTATTTATTTTTTAAATTTTTTTTTTTATATTTTTGGAGAGGTTTTTGCTACAGGGCGTGTGCGCTCACCAGAAAGACAGAGAGAGACAGAAAGCGAGAAATCACCCCCCCCCCCCCCAGGGGAGATGGCCAGCCGCAATCCCTTGTCCTCCATTCTCCTCTCGGGATCTTGGGCGCACACACACATGCGCTCAGTGTGAGTTTAAGCCACCAGGTTCGGGACTCGAACCGTGGTCAACTACATGAGAATTCAGCGAGGTAGCCATTACGCCAACTGCTGGTCCCAGTCTTGGTTATTTCTGTTAGCAGTGCACTAGCAGACTAATACAGATTATTATTGCATTGTGGAAAGGATTGCATTGCTGCAGCTAGCTGAAATTGTGGAAGTAGTTTTGTAATTGGGTAATAGGCAGAAGTTGGAAGAGTTCCAGACCTCGCAGTTTGAAAAACAGACCTGGCACATTATGTGTGTATGCCCAAAATCCCTAGGGGAGAGTAGAGCAAAAGGGATTGTGGTATGACCATCCCCCTGGGGGGTGATTTCTCGCTCTCTCTCTCTCTCTCTCTTCTCTGTCTCTCTGGCAAGCACATGCACTCTATGGCAAAAAAAGAAAAAAAGAAAAGAAAAGAAAAGAAAAGAAAAGAAAAGAAAGAAAAGAGAAGAGACGAGAAGAGAAAAGAAACATTTTATAAAAATGGTGGTAACCAGAATAGTGATAAAAATAAAAATATACATAAGGCTCTTGTGAGGAGGTTTCAGAGGAAGATGAAGAGTATCTTAATTGGAAAGTGGAGAAAAAGTAATTCATGTTATACCATAGCTAAAAATTTGACTGCAGAATATTCATGCATTTAAATCAGCTTAACAGGCTAGTAATCATAGTTTCAAATTTCAGGTCCTAAATGTCAAAAGTCACTACTACAGTATTTTCAGTTGCAGACACATGGATGAGTTGTAGAGAGTTCAGACACTAACTCTGGTCCAGGAAAAAGATAAATATCAAACTAGAAAAAGTAACATTGAGAGGCAAGTAGTACTTTTTCATTTTTTTAAATATCCAATAGGATTTTATATTTTTCTTAAGAATGAAAATGGGGGAACTACCTGGTGACATGGTGGTTAGGCACTGGAATCTCACATAACCAACCACAGTTCGCGTTCCAGACCCAGCAGCTTGAAACTCATGCCAGACTCGTATGCTTATGTGCCCAAAATTCCAAGAGAAGAGTGGAAGAAAAGGGATTGCAGCATGGCCATAACCCAGGGGATGATTACTCACTCTGTGTCTCTCCAGTAAGCGCATGCACCCTATAGCAAAAATCTTTCTCTAAAAAAAATTAAATTAAAATGGGGGACGCTGTACAGGGACAGTGGTAATACAATGCTCTGTAAGGCTGACTCACATGGGAAAGTTTTGGGTTCAAGTTCAGGGACCTCAGTGAACGTGCTGGGTGCCCATGATAAAAGGCTGGCAGAAGCTGGGGGTGGATCTCAGAATCAGGATCCTATTAGGGGTATGTGTCTCTGTGTCTTTATCTCTGTCTCTCTTCTTTTTTTTCCTATTGCTCATCGAAGAAATGTTAAAAACACATAAGTCAGGCCAGCTCTGTGGCTTGGTGGACAAGGCAGCTAGCTCCCATGTGCTATACAGTTAAGTCCCAGACCTGCCAGCTTGAGAAACATACCAGACACATGTATATGCATGCCCCAAATCCCAGAAGGTGGGAGAGATGGAAGAGAAGGGACGGTGATGTGAACATTCCCAGTGGGAGGTGCTTTCTCCCCTCTCTCTTTGTCTCTCTTTGTCTCTGGCAAGTGCATGGTTCTTCTAGCAAAATAATCAGTAATCAATAAAATTTTTACTTTTGTTATTAAAATTTCTTTGGTTGAAAATTAAGAGGAGTGCTTTCATAAGTACAATCACCAGGTTCCGTAGTATTCCAGATTTCTGTTGATAAAATGGCTTTGTATATAAAAGAATCTCAATTGACATGTATTTTGTTTAAATCATGGTAGTAAAGAAGATAATGGTTATGTGTGTTATACTAAAATATTACTGTTTAAAAAGTTACCTTAATTAACTGTATCTCAATATTGGTTGACATATCAGTTGTTATATAGCTGTAGATTAATCAGTGATATTATTGTCACATGAAATATGAGGTGGATGGGGCCAGCAGGTGGCATGGTGGTTAAGGTGGCTGGACTCCCACGTGGCTGACTGTGGTTTGAGTCCTGGACGTGGCAGCTTGCTTTTACACTTTCCTTCTCTCTCTCTGTCTGTCTCTGGTCAATTTCAAATAAAATAAAATAATGACAGTAAATAAAATTAAATTAAAGAATTCCTTAAAAAAAAAGAAAAAAAGAACATGAGATGGAGACATCAGGTGTTCCTTTGGTTTAATGATTTAAGTGCAGTGACTCTTTCAGTGTTAACTGGACAGTTTGCTAGCTGATTAATAGAAACTACATTAATAAGACAAGTTTTTATTTGTTCTTTATGTCTGGCTTATTATCAACATTTTTTTCCTTTTTTTGGGGGTGGGTTAGAGTTCCAGTTGAGCCATCATCTCTCTTACCACTGTCAGCTAGTCACAATCAGGTAATTTTTAATAGATTTATTTATTTATATTTACTGTTTTTTAAAAACTGAAATGGTTTCCTCTTCTGTAACACTTGAATCGCCATTGTCAGATATCTGTAAACTTTGCCACCTGTTTCCAACCATTTAATGTACATGATACTTGCTAACAATGTTTTTAGACACAAGACAAAAAATAAGTCCTTGCCTACTGATGGCTTTATAGTACATAATAGGAACAGTGCAGATGTGTGTTGGGGTCAAGAGTAAACACATGCAAGGAAATGCTAGGTGACTGCAAAATAAAAGCTGCTTCAGCCACCAGTCATTCCTGCACTGCTAAGGAATATTGAGAAGGGATCCTTATCCCCACTTCCATGTGATATGTGGTACTTGTGTTCCAGCTTTCACAAACAGACTTGGAGCTTCATCAGAGAAGAGAGCAATTAGTTGAGCGCACTCGGAGAGAGGCACAGCTTGCTGCCCTACAGTATGAGGAGGAGAAAACAAGGACCAAGCAGATGCAGAGAGATGCCGTTCTAGACTTTGTCAAGGTGAGTTGTTTGAATTTACTGAATGATACTCTTAAAGTGATTTACTCGTAAGTGCTTATATACCTACTAACAATATATTTCAGAAACGATGCAGACTTTTTTTTTTTTAAAATTGTTTTATTTAACTTTAATTAATTAATTAATTTTAATTTGACCAAAGAGGGACAGAGAGACAGAGAGAAAAAGTGAGAAAGCAAGCCACCACGTCTGGGATCTGAAGCATGGTCGACCAAGTAGGAGTCCAGCTCCCTTAACCACCATGCCACCTGCTGGCCCCATAACTTGTCTTTTTGTTCTGAAATCATCTTGGGGTTTTTTTTTATTCATAATTAGGTTATTTTTATAATTTTATTTAATATCTGTCCAATTTATCTATAAACTCCATGAAGATAGGAACTATGTCTGTTTTACTCACTACAATATTCCTATATCTTAATAGGTTTTTAGTACCTATATTTAATAGGTTTTTATTTATTCAATAAATACAAATACTCTTAAATATTTGTTACAGGAGTGACTAAATGAATAAATCACTCTTGTCTTCTAAGTATTTTCTCTCCTAAATTTAACATTGACCAAAGGCCAGCTTCTTAAAGTACCATGCTCATGTCTGCTTTACATAGTAGTTCTGTTTTTTTTCTTCCAAATGTATCAAGCCCATCATGCCCTTTTTTGTTGTTGTTGTTTAGAATTATTTTTATTATTATTTTTTTAATTTAACCAGAGAGGGATAGACTGAGAGAGTGAAAGTGAGAAAGCTTGCTGTCAGATCCAGGACTCAAACCCCAGTCGATTCTGTGGAAGTCCAGCGCCCTTAACCACCGCGCCACCTGCTGGCCTCCCCATGATGATCTTTAATTGTCTTTCTCACTGATTTCTCTTCATCTAACAAGTTTCATTGCTTTTTCAATTTTATTTTTTTTTTAATGTCATAGACGTGTGAGAGAGAGATTATAGTCCCTGTCAGGGCTGGTCATGCCACAGTGCTTTTTCCTCCACCGCTCCATCCCGTCAGTTATGCTGAGCATGTACACACTCCTGTCTGGTATATTACTGGCAGAGCTGGGACTCAAACCACAGTTGGCCACGCTGCTCCATCCCTTCAGTTATTCTGGGCATGCATGCACTTGTGTCTGGTATGTTACTGCCCAGGCTGGGATTCAAACCACTGCTGGCTCCTCTGCACAGCATTTACCTGCTACACTACAGGGTCAGCCGACCTATTATTTTCTGTCAAAATTAAGGCAAATCTTTTGACCGATGACAAAAAATTAATGTTTCCGCAAACAAAAGTTTAGAAATACCTTTTTTCAATCCTTCCCTGACCCCAAACCTTCTATCTACCCTGAGATATATCCTCCTTTTGTAGCCTCTTTTCATCTGAAATAAAAAGGGGTACTGGGACCAGCAGGTGGCGTGGTGGTTAAGGCGCTGGACACTCCCACATGGCCGACCAGGGTTCAAGTCCTGAATCGGGTGGCTTGCTTTCTCACTTCCTCTCTCTCTCACTCTCACCCTCTGTCTGTCTCTGGTCAAAATTAACAAAAATAATAATAAATGAATGAAGAAATAAAATAAAATAATTATTTTTTAAAAAAAGGGGGGCTACTTAGCTAAGAACTGTTACTATGTGAACCAGCAGGTAGCATGATGGTTAAGATGCTGGATCCCACATGGCCGATTTCACAGTTTGAGTCCCAGACTTTCTTGTTTGAGAAACATGCCGTGTGTGTGTGTGTGTGTGTGTGTGCACGCGCTCTCAAAATCCTGAGAGGAGAATGGAGGAAAGGGATTGCAGCATGGCTCTCCTCTCCTAGTGGGGGTGATTGCTCATTTTCCCTCTCTTGATTTTTTTTTTTTTTTAGAGGTTTTTGCTATAGGTCACGTGCGCTCACCAGAAAGACAGAGACAGAGAGACAGAAAGTGAGAAATCACCCCCGAGGGGGGATGGCCACGCCACAATCCCCTATCCTCCATATATTTTCTCAGGATCTTGGGCACGCACGCACACGCGCCCGGTGTGAGTTCAAGCCACCGGGTCCGGGACTTGAACCGTAGTCGACTACATGAGAGTCCAGTGACATAGCCATTATGCCAACTGCTGGTCCCTAAACTGTAAAATATTTAAGGCAAGGGGCAATATCTTCGAACCAATAAACTTAAAAAACTGCTATATGCAAGAGGTAAAAAAAATGAATGTGAATGATTATTTTAATAAATAGAATTTATCATTTATACTGTTCCAGATTCTAACCAATTCTCCTTTTTTTGGGGTGGGGTGCTGTTGGTTGTGTAGCAAAAAACATCAAAGAGTCCACAAAAACAAGCGTCCTTAGATGGTGAGGTAAGTCTGTATAATCACCTTTCTTTGGAATTTGTTATTTCTATACTGAAAATAAAATGTTTCACATGTGATTACCATGTTTTAATTAATCAAAATATTGTGGGGGGGGGTTTTCCTGTCACAAGTGTTTACTTATTTATTTAACTTTATTTATTCATTCATTTATTTTTAATTTGATCAGAGACACACACACACACACACACACACACACAGCGAGAGAAGGTGAGAAAGCAAGCCACCAGGTCCAGGACTCGATCCGTGGTCGGCCATATGGGACCATCTAACGCCTTAACCACCACGCCACCCGCTGATCCCAAAAGTTTACTTATTTTGAGAAAGAGAATATCCAGGAAATTTATCATATGTAGATTAGAGTTTTTATGTTTTTTTTTTTTTAATAATTATTTTATTGAAGGAAATAAAATAACGGCTGTGTCGCTGGACTCCCATGTAGTCGACCACAGTTCGAGTCCCGGACCTGGCGGCCTAAACTCACGCCAGGCACGTGTGCGTGCGTGCCCAAGACCCCAAGAGGAGAATGAAGAAGGGACTGTGGCATGTCCATTCCCCCTGGGGGATAATTTCTCACTTTTCTGTCTCTCTGTCTGTCTCTGTTTTTCTGGAAAGCACACATGCCCTATAACAAAAAACTCTCCAAAAACAGAAAAAAATAAAAAAGAATTATTTTATTGAACTTTATTTATTTACTTACTCCTTCCTTTCTTTCTTCCCTTCCTTCCCTTCCTTCTGTCCTTCTGTCCTTCTTTCCTTCTCTTCTCTTCTCTTCTCTCTTCTCTCTTCTCTCTTCTCTCTTCTCTCTTCTCTCTTCTCTTTTTCCTTTTTTCTTTTTTCTTTTTTCTTTTTTCTTTTTTCTTTTTTCTTTTTTCTTTTTTCTTTTTTCTTTTTTCTTTTCTTTTTTCTATTTGACCAGAGAGGGACAGAGTGAGAGAAGAGAGAGAGAGGGAAAGTGAGAAAGCAAGCCACCGGGGTCTGGGACTCAAACCACGGTGGGCCGTGTGGGAGTCTGGCACCTTAACCATCACACCACCTGCCAGCCCCTAGAGATTTTATTTTCCTCCCCTACTCCTACAAAAGGAATCATCTCCTTTGTATCCATTTTGAAGCTTAGTCCTGAGAGCTGTGTCTGCATGGGCAAATAATGTTGGTATTAAACAAAAATAAAGACTCTATATAGTATTTCAGCTTCCATGACCATGTCAGTGTTATCACTTATGCTTTGTACACATTAGTTTATAATATCAAATGGTACATTTTCATTGTAAATTAATATATAAAATTAATTATATAATCTTTTTTTAAATTTATGCTCATATCTTGATCTGTTTACTGGTTTGCCTCCATGGCACAAGTAGGGTGTCATTGTGCAAGCTGGAGCAGGGGAGCCCTAGTTTGGATCCTAGACCAACCTAATTGGGCCAAGCATGATAATGTGGGCCCGTAACCCTGGCTCATTCAGTGACTGGGGCAGAGGACCGCAAAGATGAGAACCTGTCAGAAATACTTCTCTCCCTTTCCCCTTCTCCTTCCTCCTGTTTGTATGTGCATGCTCTTTTTCTCTCATTTTTTTTAAAGAATTATTTTATTTAACTTTATTTATTTTAATTTGACAGCAAGGGGCAAAGCGAGAGAGAGAAAGTTGAGAAAGCAAGCTGCCAGGTCCGGGACTTGAACTGTGGTTGGCCATGTGGGAGCCCAGAATCTTTAACCACCACGCCACTTGCTGGCCCCTTTTTCTTTCATTTAAAAAAAAATTTTAAGTGCCAGCAGGTGGCATGGTGCTTAAGGCGCTGGAGTCCCACATGGCCGACCACAGTTCAAGTCCTGGATCTGGCAGCTTTCTCATCAAATTGAAGAAGAATAATAATAAAATTTAAAATAATTCTTTAGGAAAAATTTTTAAAGGAAGCTTACGAAATGAATATTTTTATTGTAGTTGACTTTTTCATTAGTAGTTTCTGTTTATCTTCTAATTTTTCTCAAATTATGGTTGTTACTTCCTTTAAAATCCACAAAGGCATTGTTTTATGTGAATTCTGATTTTGCTTTTCATAAAATAAATTATTTGAAAATCTAACACATGAGACTCTATAAGCCTCATTTTTCAGCATAGTGTTTTTAGTATGAGAAAGTACATTGTTTGAAATGTTTGAAAGTATCCATTACAGAGGTTTTAAAAATCTTTTTGGAATCAGTAAGTGGCATGGTGGTAGGGGTGCTAGACTCCCACATGGCTTACCATGGTTCAAGTCCTGGGCCTGGTGGTATGCTTTCTCACTTTCTCTCTCTCTCTCTTTGTTTCTGTCTCCCTCTGGTGAACAAACATGGCTTATAGCAAATAATAATAGTAGTAGTAGTAATAATAATAATTAAATAATTATTTTAAGGGGCTGGAAGGTGGTATGGTGATTGAGATTGCTGGACTCCCGTGTGGCTGATAGGTTTTCAAGACCAGACCTGGTGGCTTGCTTTCTCACTTTCCCTGTCTCTCTCTTTGTGTGTCTCTCTGGTCAAATTTTAAAAATAATAAAAATAATTGTAATAAATAAAGTTAGGTAAAATAATTCTTTAAAAAATAATTTAAAAAATTTTTTGGATGTAACAGCTACTTTTATTTTTGTTTGAACATTATATATCGGTATAATAACTTATCAGGTAATAATTCTTCCTAAACCTTCAATAACCAAAGTTTGATGTGTTTAATACATTTTTAAAAATTCTATTTATTATCATTATCATTTTTTTAACTTGCCACAGGGCATGAGCACTCAGAGATAGACTGCATTTCATTCTTGATGGTTATTCTGAAGTAAATTTTTCTCTGAAATCTAAAGCTTCACAGGAAAACAACCTGTACAGTTTTAAAATTTTCAGTTATACTCTTTTATTTTAATTATTTTAACTAAATAACTTTTTCTTATTTATTTCTTTGACCAGAGAGGGACAGAGTGAGAGAGAGCGAGAGAGAGTGAGGGAAAGTGAGAAAGCCAGCCACCAGGTCTGGGACTTGAACCACAGTTGGCCACATGGTAGTCCAGTGCCCTTAACCACCATGCCCCCTGCTGGCCCTCAATTATACTCTTATTTTGTCTGAGACAGGTAATAAAGAGATCCTGGACTAGAAATCATGATTCAGGAGTTTATTGTTTACTTTGTCACTGGGTCACTAAATTACCACAATTTTGTTTTGTTTTGTTTTTGGTTTATGCCATAGGGCATGTGTATTTTGTAGAGAAACAGACAGAAGACAAGTGAAAAACCACCCTCAGGGAGGATGGCCATTCCACAGTCCTTTCTCTTCCATTCTTCTCTCAGGATTTTGGGCATGCATGCACACACACCCAGCATGATTTTCAGGCGATCAGGCCTGGGACTCAAACCACAGTCAGCCATGTGTGAGTCTAGCACCTTAACCACCACCTACTGATCCCACTACAAATTTTCTATGTTATTGCTACATGGATACTTCAGCTTCTCTTCTGTGAACAGAATAATCTCTGTTCCCTCCTTGCTTTAGAAGGTTTTTAGGCAATATGATCATACTCGAAGTTGTTTAAACTCTTAAGAAAATCAGTGCTCAGAACCAAATTAATGACTATTATGGTGCGTAAATTCCAGATGATCGTGAATGACAATCCTGTATGTCAGCAGCTTCAGAAGCATGTCTTACTATGTCTCTTTTCTTGTGTGTGGATTTGTGAAATAGTCTCGTGTGCAGTTTGTTTTGACATTGGTTCATTTTTCTCCGCCTCTCCAGTGTCCTTTCCCATCCAGAAGGTCTCAGCATACTGATGATAGTGCCTTGTTAGTGGTAAGAGTCTTGCACAAAATTGAGTTTTACATTTACTGTATCTAGATATTGAAGAAGTTACTACACTTGTCATTCAGAAATTATCTAAATACCATAAAACATGATGAGTATCATAACTAAATCCTTTTTAAACAACTAGGGCTGTTTCCCTACGTTACCATGATTTACCTTGTGTTCTAGGGTTCTAAGGCTATGATTCACATATGTCATTGCTTCTAAAATATTTATGTTGACAATTGTATTAGCTTTATTTATGAGTTGGGGAGAAAGGGCATAAACGAATACTCTTTTTTGATAAAATAAGATCATTTTTAATTTCAGGTGTACTCTATTAATCATTAATTTGACTTAAGTCACCTGTGTGTTAAATAGACTCCCTTACCCATGACATTAATTATACAATGTATATATTTAGCATCCCATTTTATTATGTATTTTAAGCTACTGAAAATTCCACTTTGGTTTTATGTATTAATACTTAAGTTTCAAGATTATTTCTCTCTTTTTTTAAATTTGCTATAGGGCATATGTGCTCACCAGAGATAGAGAGGAAGAGATAGCTGGACAGTGAGAAGGCAGCCCTCAAGGGGCATGACCACACGGCAAACCACCTCCATTCTTCTTTTGGGATTTTAGGCATACAAGCACACACACATATATGCCTGATGTGTTCTTTAAGCCACCAGGTTCAAGACTCAAACTGCTTGGCTGGCCATGTGGGATCCAGTTACCTTAACACCATGCCACTGACTGGCCCCCTTCCACCCTGGCTTTTTTTTTTTAATTTATACATTTAATCACTCTACATCACTTACTTTGTAAGTTGATCATGTTCACTTTTTCTTTTTAAGAATTATTTACTTAATTTTATTTATTTATTCAGTCATTTTCATTTGTCCAGAGAAAAACAGACTCACAGAGAGAAGGAAAGTGAGAAAGCAACCTACTACATCGAGGACTGAAACCGTGGTCAGCCATGTGGGAGTGTCCAGCACCTTAAGCACACACCCAGTATGAGTTTTAAGTCATCAGGTCTGGGACTCATACTGCGGTCGACCATGTGGGAGGCCAGCAACATAACTGTTATACCATCTGCTGGTCCCTAAGTTTATTTATTTACTTATTCCATGAGAGGGATTGACAGAGGCAACCCTAGTAGGGTCCTCATGCCATTTACTTCCCCATTCCCAGCCAGTCAGGATCACGGGCACACACATGCACACCCAAGTGTAGAGAGACCTTGGACATGAACCCAGGGTTCATGTATCTTTTCATGTATCTTCACCAGTGCAGAGCATTGCATTAGCTCTGCTGCTGTGGCTGGTGCAAGCGCTGCTTTTTGTTGTTATTTTTTAAACAATTATTTATTATTTTCAATTTTTTAAAGAATTATTTATTTGGGACCAGCAGTTAGCGTAATGGCTGTGTAACTGAACTCCCACATAGCCGTCCGTGGTTCGAGTCCCGGACCTGGTGGTTTAAACTCACACCGGGCACATGTGCGTGCGTGCCCAAGATCCCGAGAAGAGAATGGAGGAGAAGGGATTATGGCATGGCCATCCCCCCTGGGGGGTGATTTCTCACTTTCTATCTCTCTGTTTCTGTCTGACTTTCTGGCAAGCGCATGCGCCCTATAGTCAAAACCTCTCCATTTAAAAAAATATATATATTTATTTCATTTTATTTGCTCTTTTCTTTTCTTTTCTTTTCTCTTTTCTTTTCTTTTCTTTTCTTTTTTTCTTTTTTTTTTTTTTTCCTTTTCTTTTCTTTTCTTTTTTTCTTTTTTTCCAGATTTGACCAGACAGAGAGAGAGAGAGAAAGGGAAAGTGAGAAAGCAAGCCGCCAGGTCTGGGACTTGAACTGCCGTCAGCCATGTAGGAGTCCAGCACCCTAACCACGACACCACCTGCCAGCCCTATTTCTAATTTACTATTATTTTTTTAATTATTTTATTTTTATTTATTCATTCATTTATTTTTTAATTTGACCAGAGAGAGACAGAGGTTGAGAGTGAGAGAGAGAGGAAGTGAGAAAGCAAGCCACCAGATTCAGGACTTGAACCCTGGTCAGCCATGTGGGAGTGTCCAGCGCCTTAACCACCATGCCACCTGCTGGTCCCATAATTTACTATTACTTTTTAAATTTGACCATAGAGAGAGGGGGAAAGTGAGAAAGCAGACTGCCAGGTCCAGGACTTGAACTGCAGTTAGCCATGTGGGAGTCCAGCACCTTAACCACCTCACCATTTATCTGCCCCAAGAGCATTTTTTTAAAGAGATTTTTGCTATAGGGCATGTGTGTTCACTAGAGTCAAAAAGTGAGAAATCACCCCCCCCTCCCCCGGGGGTATGGCCACACTACAGTCCCTTCTCTTCCATTTTCCTCTCGAGATCTTGGACACACACACATGTGCGACCAGCAGGAGTTTCAGTCCTTCAGGTCCTGACTCAGACTGCAGCGACTATGTGGGAATCCAGTGACATAACCACTATGCCATCTGCTGGTCCCCCAAGAGCATTATTTAAAGTCCTACTTTATCAGCCTTGCAAGAAAAGTAACCATTGATAGAATTGCTTTTTCCATCATGTTTCATGTTATTTTTCTCACAGGACATTGAAAACTAGCAGTTACAGAATCTAGAGTCTATAGCAATTCCTGTCTTATGTGCTTATAGCTGCTGCCATTGTGTAAACTTGTGTGTGAGATTCCTGCTACTTACACTTACATTGTCTTAAAATCTCTGTGTATTCTGCAGTCTTCATTTCCTTTGAAATAGATTGAGCACATTTTAACTGGGCAGATTTAAGATGAATACAGTTACCAGTCACTGGAGTCTTAGTGGAAGTTAATTGGCATGAAAAACAAGTAATAATTAATAATGTAGAAAAATATTGAGATGAGTCAGACACTTTGTCAATTTATCCCATTCATTCCTCACAGCAACCTTAAGAGTCAAGGTTATATTTTAGAGATTGATTATGGAGGCATAGAATGTTTTGTCCACAATGTCACTTGTCCAAGATCACATAGCTAGTCAGTACAACAGTGGGTTCAAATCTAGACCTGGCTAGATTAAGAACCTGCGTTAAATACTGTACTATATCGCGTCTGATATTGTAACACTAGCACTTAAGAAAATTAAAAATGAGATTTAATAACATATATAGTTAAATGAAAGAAATCTGAGAGCCCAGAATTTTCTGTGAAGAAAAAGGTGGAATTTGGGAAAACAATGACAGAATTCCCTTACATGTCATTTGAAACAGCCTTCAGCCGTTTGTAAAAACACATTCACTTTTATTTTAATTATTAGTATTCATGTGTGACTTGTAAATTAGATGGCCTTTGGAAGTAAGTAATGTCTTCTAAACTAGATATTCCATGCAATGTCCAATTACCAATATAAAAGAAAAATAATATTTTAAATCATATCTATGATCTTTTCAGAACTACTTTTCAAAGGCATTATATTGCTCTTAAACCCCTTAACATGGCCTAGAAGCTCCTGTGTACTCTGGCCTCAGTCTGCCTCTAAATGTCATCTCTGCGATTATGCTGCACTAGCATTTTTTTCAGCATTTCAAGAGTGGTAAGGCCTGTCCCACCTGAGGATCTTTGCAAATATTATTCCCTCTACATGGAATGCCTTTTCTTATATAAACCCCTTGATTAATTTCCATGCATCTAGCAGGTATCTCCTTAAATGACACATCTTTAAATGGCTTTTTGGCAACCCCCTATGCTCAAATCAAATTTATGTCTTCACTGATACTTTTTTTATTCATTGTACTTTTATTTGCATGCTTATTGTTTTATATCTCCCCAAGACTATAAGCTTCATGGCACAAGAGTATTCTCTGTTGCTTTTACCTTTATATACTCAGTTCCCACCATAATTCCTGGGATATATTTAGGTATTCAATAAATATTTCCTGAGTGAACATGTAAGTGCTGTGCATCCAGTAACTGCCCACTAAATTGTTCGAAGGTCTGATGATACAGCAGGGTAGATGCTGAATTTGATTTAAAGACCTTGAATTGTAGGATTTGAAATAGGTATTAGTAATTCTGAATATCAGTTATACTAACATTCTCTTGGGCTGCACCTCAGGCTCCTATTGCATTTATCTGTATCCTGTCTCAGTATTAGAAAGAGTATAGGCTCAGGGACCAGCAGTTAGCGTAATGGCTATGTTGCTGAACTCCCATGTAGTTGACCGCGGTTCAAGTCCCGGACCCGGTGGCTTATACTCACGCCGAGTGTGTGTGCATGCGTGCCCAAGATCCTGAGAGGAGAATGGAGGAGAAGGGATTGCAGCGTGGCCATCCCTCCAAGGGGGGTGATTTATCGCTTTCTATCTCTCTGTCTCTGTCTGTCTCTCTGGTGAGCGCACGCGCCCTATAGCAAAAACCTCTCCAAAAATAAAAAGAAAGAATATAGGCTCAGAGCTGGCAGGTGGCATAGTGGTTAAAAGCGCTAGATTCCCACATGGCCGACTGTGGTTCGTGCCCTGGACCTGGCAGCTTGCTTTCTCACTTTCTCTCTCTCTCTGTCCCTCTCTGGTCAAATTAAAATAAATAAAGTTAAATAAAAAATAATTCTTAAAAAAAAAGAAAGAAAGAATATAGGCTCAGGACAAGTAGTGGTGTAATGGTTACGTCACTGGACTCCCACGTAGTCAACCATGGTTCAAGTACCGGACCCGGCAGTTTGAGACTCATGCCGGGCGCATGTGCATGGGTGCCCAAGACCCCAAGAGGAGAGTGGAGGAAAAGGGATTGCAGTGTGGCCATCCCCCGAGGGGTGATTTCTTGTTTCCTCTCTCTTCTCTGTCTCGCTGGCGAGTGCACACACCCTATAGCAAAAATTTCTCTCAGAAAAAAGCAAGTATATAGGCTCATTTCCTTCCTGTTCCTTCTGTTTTTGTTCCTTCTTTGCCAACATAATGCCTTTTAGCCTTTTTATAATTGAGATTGACAGCAGTTCCAGTACGTTTGATTAAAAGAAGGCTCAGAAAATCTAAACAGGTGAAGCATACAGACTACATTACTGTTGTCACAGTCTTATTCCTTGGTATAGTATTTTTTCTCTTACTTTATTTTACCTTGCCTTAAGATTTTGTTACGGTGGGACCAGCAGTTAGCATAATGGCTATGTCGCTGGATTCCCATGTAGTCGACCAGGTTTTGAGTCCTGGACCCAGTGGCTTAAATTCACGCTGGGCGTGTGTGCGTGCGTGCCCAAGAACCCAAGAGGAGAATGGAGGAGAAGGGATTGCGGCCTGGCCATCCCCCTGGGGGGTGATTTCTCACTTTCTGTCTTTCTGTCTCTCTCTGTCTTTCTTGTGAGTGCACACGCCCTATAGCAAAAACCTCTCAAAAAAAAAAAAAACAAAAAAAAGATTTTGTTATGGGACAGGCAGGTGGCATGATGGTTAAGGTTCTGGACACTCCCACATGACCAACCACAGTTCAAGTCCTGGACCTGGTGGCTTTCCTTCCCACATTCTCTCTCTCTTTCTCTCTCTCTGTGGTCAAATTAAAATAAATAAATTAATAAATAAAATTAAATAAAAACAATTCTTTAAGAAAAAGATTTTGTTACAATAATATGTTGTGTATTATATGCTTTTTCTGGTCAAAGAACAAAAAAGATATTTCTATCTATAACACTCATTAACGACACAGTTGTGGGGCCAGCAGATGGCATGGTGATTAAGGTGCTGGATCTCATATGTCTGACTCTGGTTCAAGTTACAGACTGGTAACTTGAAAAATCACACCAGCCACATGTGAGTGTGCCTAAAATCCCAAGAGAATGGAGAAGGAATTGTAACATGACCATCCCCCTTGAAGGGTGATTTCTCACATTCCCTCTGTCTCTCTCTGGTGAGTGCCACCCTTGTCTGTAGCAAAAATCTTTTATTTATTTATATATATTTACATTTATATTTATTATATAATGTACAAGAATTTATACATTATATATATGTATGTGTGTGTGTGTGTGTGTGTGTATATATATACACACACACACACACACACACACATACATACACACACACACACATATATATATATTGGGGCCAGCAGGTGGCATGGTGGTTAAGGTGCTGGACTCCCACAGGACTGACCACAGTTCGAGTTCCAGACCTGGTGGCTTGCCCTCTCACTTTCTCTCTCTCTCCCTTTGATAAATTCACATGCCCTATAGCAAATTGAAAAGAATAATAGTAATAAATAAAATTAAATAATTCTTTTTTTTGAGAGGTTTTTGCTATAGGGCACGTGCGCTCGCCAAAAAGACAAAGAGACAGAAAGTGAGAAATCACCCCCCAAGGGGGATGGCCATGCAGCAGTCCCTTCTCTTCCATTCTCCTCTTGGGATCTTGGGCACACATGTCCGGCTTCAGTTTAAGCCACCGGGTCCAGGACTTGAACCACGGTCGACTACATGGGAGTCCAGCAACAGCCGTTACACCAACTGCTGGTCCCGAAATTAATTCTTTTTTTTTTTTCTCAGAGGTTTTTGCTATAGGGTTGCGTGCGCTCACCAGACAGAGACAGACAGAAAGCGAGAAATCACCCCCCAGGGGGGATGACCATGCCACAATCCCTTCTCCTCCGTTTTCCTCTCGGGATCTTGGGCACGCACGCACACGTTCCCGGCGTGAGTTTTAAGCCACCGGATCCGGGACGCGAACCGCGGTCAACTACGTGGGAGTCCAGCGACATAGCCATTACACTAACTGCTGGTCCCAGAAATTAAATAATTCTTTAAAAAATGTTACACATACACCTTTTTTTAAATGTCCACATGTATTCTTACACATTTATTCTGTTCAGAAATTTGTGGTCCTAGTTGATTTTTTTTTTTTTTTTTTTTTTTTTTTTTTTTGCTGCTATGGGGCACTTGTGTTCACCAGTTATACAAGGGGAAGTGAGAATTCATCCTCTGCTCCCATCAGCAGGGGAATGACCACACTACAGTCCCTTTCCCTCCAGTCTCTCTTGGGGTTTTGTACTCACACACACACCCAGCATGATTATCAATCTCCAGTCTGGGACCTAAACTGCATATCTGGCCATGTGGGACCCAGTGCCTCAAGCTCCCCACCAACTGCTGGCCTCTAGTTTAACTAATTTTCTGATTATTTAACTATGAAAGGCGTTAATACCTTGCCAAAATTATTATTAGTATTTGCCAGTGGGTCATTGAACTCAGGAGGCCAGAGTTTGGCATAATCATGCTGCAATCCCTTCTTCATTTCTGTCTCTTGGCAGGATTTAGGCCCAGCACATTTCCCAAGCCTCCAGGGCCAAGGTTCAAACTGTGCAGTTGGCCATGTGGAATCTCTTAACTACTAGGCCAGGAGCTGGCCCCAAGATTTTAATATCTTCACACTTTTGGTATTTTGTTGTAGTTCATTTTCATTTTCTTTCTTTCCCCCCCCCCCCAACCCCCGAGGGTATGTGCGCTTACCAGGAGAGAAGAGAGCGCGAGAGATCATCCTCATGGGGCATATCCATACTACAATCTCTACCACTCCATTTCTTCCTCCTCTCAGGATTGTGGGCATGCATGCACATGCACCTGGTGTGTGTTTTAAGCTGCCAGGTCCAGGACTTGAACAAAAAAGTCAGCCATGTGGGATTCAGCTGCCTTAACCACCAGGCTATGGGGTGGCCCCATTTTATAGTTTTAATAAGTAAAATCTTATACAGTACATTTTGTGAAATTCTTTTCTCCTCTGTCTACTCGTCATGTGGCAAACGAAAAAATTGTCATGTTTTGAGAGTCTCTTACCTATAATAAAAATTATATAGATACATTCAGTTTTTAAATTTTTTTTTTTTTTTTTTTAGTTTTTTGCAACAGAGTGTGTGTGCTCACTGGAGAAAGAGACAGGAAAGATAAACAGTCACCCCTTAAGGGAAAAGGGCATGCCACAATCCCCTCTCCTCCATTCTCCCTTTTGGATTTTGAGCATACATGTACACATGCCCGATGTGATTCTCAAGCCACCGGGTCTGGGACTCAAACCATGGTTGACCATGCAGGATTCCAACACCTTAATCACCACGCCACTTGCTGATCCTGATAGATTTGATTTTTAATTGGTAAATTATATATACATGGATTCTTCATTTAGTATACTTAACTATATCTCTAACATAGCTAACTGTATGATGGTTGGTGAAAAGAAAGAATTCAGAAAGGGAAATTTCACTACCCTCTTTTAGTTCATTTGGAATATTATAGATGCAGAAATGAAATGCTGGTTGGTTCATCCTTACAGTAATGCAGAATACTCATGTCCTCTCTTCTCATGTCACATCTTTTAAATTAAGTTATAATCTAATTCGGACTAGTATTGAAAAAACTTTGTTCTTATTCGTGCCAGTTCTGCTCAGTTAAAATGAGCTCTTTGACTGGATTTGTTTCCACCATCATAGGGACAGCACAGAACTCATTTTCAAATCTATTTTGCTAAAAATGTTGATGTTCTTTTTTTATTTCTAGATAAGATCATTTTTAATAAAGTATGTCTCTCATTTCTTAATTAACATAGTACAAGTTATTGAGAATACTCTAAAGTATGCAGGTAGAAAAACAATGTTGTGGGGGCCGGCATGTGGCATGGTGGTCAGGGACATTGGACTCCCACATGGCTGACCATAGTTTGAGTCCTGGACCTGGCAGCTTGTTTGTCACTTTCCCTCTCTCTCCCGCTCACTTGTTCTGTCCTTTTCTGGTCAAATTTAAATAAATTAATAAATAAATAAAGTGAAATACAATTTAAAAAAAAAAAGAAAAACAACGTGTTAGTGATAAGTTTTCTTCTGAAATGTTCTCTTTCTGCCCTGTTCATAGTTTGTGAATGACCTTTCCTTTTCTGATTTCACTGATCAGATCTACCTACTTGACATTTTGCTAACATAAATGCTGCATTCTGTTTCTTCTCTTCTTTTTTTTTGAAATTCAGTCACTGTCAGGGTTGGATCAAGTGGGCTGTGCTGCTCCCCTGCCTCCTTCTGCCTTCACACTACTTAAGGTATTGCTTGTTATTGTAATTTACCATGAATTTGGAGATGGGGGTGAGAAAGGGAGGTCTTAAATTTCCAATGGATTGGTCTAACAGAAATCTGAAATGTAAGGTTTCATGAAATATTCCTAAACTTAGGAAACATTGAATTGAACATTGATTTCACTCAAATTGTTTTGAAAGTTTTATGCCAGAAATAATCTTAGAGCTTGCATTTATTTCTTTATGTTCAGATTCTTTTTTAAATGTCATTCTGAGTTTCTTAGCAAGGATTTTTTTGTCTGAGATATTATTCTACACAGGTTAATATATAATGCTCTATATAATACCTTATATAGCATATAAATATTAACTATGTCACTTAATATGCATGCAAATAATTTGTCATTTAGTCTGCAGAACTGTTGCCAGAACCCTTTGTAATAGAGATCAGCTAACTATGGCCCCTACACCACCTGTTGCTGTAAATAAAGTTTTATTGATATATAGCCAATCACTTCTGTTTATGCATTGTCTATGGCTGCTTTCACAGGAAACAGCAGAGTTGGGATAGTTGAGACAGATATCATACTGTTTAAAATTTTACTGTCTGGTCCTTTTAGGAAAAAAAATATATCGAGACCAGCGGATAGTGTAAAGGTTTTGTCTCTGGACTTCCACATGGTCAAACTGTGGTTCAGGTGCTGGACCTAGCAACTTGAAACCCATGCTGGGCGCACGCGTGTGTGTGTGTGCCCGAAATCCTAAGAAGAGAATGGAAAAGAAGTGACTGTGGCGTGGCCATCCCCCCAGGGAGTGATTTCTCACTTTCTGTTTCTCTGTCTCTCTAGCGAGTACACACGCCTTGTAGCAAAGCATCTCCCTTAAAAAAAAAAAAAAAAAAATGCCAACGCTGTTTAATATCAACAGTAATGTTATTAAGCAATTATAATTTCATCATCTAGAGAAACCGAACCTAAACTAAAAAGGAAGAACCTGTAGTAGACCAGGCCCTATAGCCTAGTGTTTAAGGGAGCCAGATCCAACACAGTTAACTGCAGTTCGAATCCCAGCCCTAGAGTGTTTATAAAAACACACCAGGGCGAGGACCAGCAGTTAGCGCAATGGCTATGTCACTGGACTCCCATGTAGTCGACCGCAGTTCGAGTCCCAGACCCGGCGGCTTAAACTCACACCGGGCGTGTGTGCGTGCGTGCCCAGGATCCCAAGAGGAGAATAGAGGAGAAGGGATTGCGGCATGGCCATCCCCCCTGGGAGGTGATTTCTTGCTTTGTGTCTCTCTGTCTCTCTCTATCTTTCTGGCGAGTACACGTGCCCTAAAGCAAAAACCTCTCCAAAAAAAAAAGAAAACACACACACACGCACACACACACACACACACACACACACACACACACACCGGGGCATGTGTACCCCAAGTCCTAACGAGATGGAGAGATGGAGGAGAAGATGTTGTGGTGTGACTGCACCCCTCTGGGGGGTGCTTTTGCCCATTCCCTCTTTTTATTCCTTTCAAAAATATCTATGAGGTAGAAATTTATTTGAGGTACATTTACACATTCTGGAAAATTATCTGTCTCAGAAACAGGATATTTGAACTGAGTAGCCACTTTTCATTATTATTTCAAAACTTAACCATAAAAAATTTCAAGTAGCACTTCCTAAAAATAATATAAATTTCATATCAGTCAATTAACTCAATTTTACCCATTCAAATATCAATGTATTAATAGTATTTTAATGGCATCAGTCATATTTCCAGAGGACAGGTTTCTTTTTTTTTTTTTTTTTTTTTTTTTTTACATTTAATCATTGCACCTCTTTACTGTGTACAACATGGTTTTTCCCAGCATGAATACAGTGCACATTAGTCAAAACAATGATATTACCATATACATTATCATCAACAGACAACTTTTCATTTTTGTGTCTGTTAAGTGTGTTGTTTGTTCTCTGAATCCCTCCCTTCCGCCCTCAATTACTCATTCCCATTACCTCTCCCATACTGTCTCTAGTATCTGCAGTTGCCTTCCCTGCTATTATACCTTCCAGTTCTTTCAGTTTTTTTTTTTTTTTTTTCAATTATCAGCTCATAAAGTTTTTAATAATAGGGAGCATAGATTCTATTCAGGGTTGGATTAAGGGTGGGTCTCGTGCAGTTCCACAATTGTAGGTGAATCTCCATGGAATACAGTTTCAGGAAAGCGGTTCTGGAAAGCAGAGATGATTATCAGTTGATGCGGCACAGCATCCATCTTGTGATTACCGGGAATGGTGTTGTGGGGATCTGCAGCGTGAGTCATCCTCGGGTATCTGGCTTCCTTAAGAATGGTAGAGTAGTTCTTGTTTTTCCCTGAGGTAATGCAGGGCTGGTAACCATCATCTTCTCACTGTCCACAGGCAGAGAAAATCCTCCTATACAATATATTTCTCAATTGGTTTAAGACAGCTAAAGATTCTTTCTGTTGCTTGTAGTTGCAAGTTCTTAATCCTAGTTTTTGGCTTCAGTTTGCCGCCGGCGGCCATGCGCAGGCGCAGGCCCGGCAACCATGCACAGGCACAGGCCCGTCGGCCACACGCAGGCCCAGTGTCCACGCGCAGGCGCAGGCCCGGCGGCCACACGCCAGCCCCAAGCGCGCGAATGTGTGCGGGATCCAGCACCACCTCCCGCTCGCCCCCGCCCGGTCCGCGCTGCCGGCCCGCGTCGGCGCTGAGCACAGAACACACCCAGCGCCAGAGAGGCAGCAGGGGCCGGGCGATCCGGGCCGCGGCACGCGAGGCAGAGCCCCGGCTGTGCGGACCCGGCCGCGCAGGCCCGGCTGTGAGGCAGAGCCCCGGCCGCAGCACGCGAGGCAGAGCCCTGGCCCGCGCAGGCCCAGAGGACAGGTTTCCCCATTCCCTCTTTGTCTCTCTCTCTCTCTAGAAAGTGCTTGCACCATGTACCAATTAAAAAAAAAAAAGAAGAAGAATCTGTCGTATTTGAAGGCCTTTAAGAACGATAATTCCATATTTGATATTATAAGAAACATAAATGTTTAATAATTCTGTCAAAGTGGCCCTCTCTTTGTCTAACATATCTGTCTTGCTGTGGTTTATGCTTATTTCATCTTTTCTTTCTAGAGTGGAAATTTTCTTTCTCTCTTTCTCTTTTTTTATTTGCCAGAGGGCATGTGTACTTGCCAAAGAGAGAGAGAGAAAAAGTGCCCCGTAGGGACATGGTCATGCCACAGTCTTCTTCATCTCTCTATCCTGCTGGGACATGTTGTAAATCATTGTTTCTCTTTTAATTTCTTTAAATTTGTAGCCTGTGGGGACCAGCAGTTGGTGTAATGGCTATGTTGCTGGACTCCCGTGTAGTCGACTGCAGTTAAACTCACTCACGCCAGGCACGTGTACGTGCGTGCCCAAGAATGGAGGGATTGTGGCATGGCCATCCCCCCAGGGGGTGATTTCTCGCTTTCTTTCTCTCTGTCTCTCTCTCTCTTTCTGGTGAGTGCATGTACTCTATAGCAAATCTTCTCAAAAAAAAAAAAAAAAATTGTAGCCTGTGTACTATTAGTAAGTCTTTTTAAATTTAAGAAACAAGTTTTCCTTTATATCTTGAGTAATCTCTACCTCTAATATGTTTGTCTTTGAACCAGAGGTCATTCAGCATGTCTTTGTCTAGCTAACATTCTCTTTCCTATCTCACATCCTTAAAATCAAGGAGTCTTTTGTTTTCTTATATAGATATCCAGCTTTTGCCTTGTCAGTTCATTCCTTTTACTAGTCCCTGTTACTCTTATGTTAGGTTAAACTTGTTATTTGGGACCAGCGGGTGGTGCATCAGTTGTGTTGGTGGACTCCCACATAGTCGACCGCAGCTTAAACTCACTCTGGTCACATGTGCATGTGTGCCTAAGATCCCTAAAGGAGAATGAAGGATAAGGGATTGTGGCGCAGCCACCCCATCTGGGGGTAATTTCTCACTTTCTGTCTCTGTCTCTCTGGCAAGCACACACTCCTTATAGCAAAAATCTCTTTTAAAAAAATAATAAATAAACTAAACTTGTTATTTAAATTAACACTTCTTTTACAGCACCCCAAATTAGTTTATTTTTATTTATAAACTTGATGAACATTTATTTTTCCCTAAAAATGTAACACATTGCTTTACTCAAGAGTATAACTTACTTTTAAAATCTTAATTCTCAGTTTACAAGTATCAGACTAAGGAATCATGAACAGAAAGTTATCTTCAGTTCTGGAATATTCTCTGTTGTTATTAATTTAATCTGATCCAAATATTATTAGAGATACAATCCTAAGAGTATTTAAACCAAAGGGAGGAGCAGACATGAGAGAAAATATATGAATATGTGTTAGTTTTAAGTCATTCTGTTATTTCAGAAACGTGCCTCAGTTATGGTAAAGTTATATTATTTTTTTTTTTTGAGAGGTTTTTGCTATAGGGCGTGTGCGCTCGCCAGACAGAGACAGACAGAGAGATAGAAAGCGAGAAATCACCCCCCCAGAGGAGATGGCCACGCCGCAATCCCTTCTCCTCCATTCTCCTCTCAGGATCTTGGGCACGCACGCACACGCACCCGGTGTGAGTTTAAGCCACCGGGTCCGGGACTCGAACCGCGGTCGACTACGTGGGAGTCCAGCGACATAGCCATTACACTAACTGCTGGTCCCAAGTTATATTATATTCAAATTACATTTAAATGTCATTAGATGTCAAGACCTGAAAAATTGTTGATGTTATTCTAGTTTTTTTTTTTTTAACTTTATTTATTTTACTTTGACCAAAGAGAAACACAGTAAGAGAGAGAGAGAAAGTGAGAAAGCAAGCTGCTAAGTCCAGGACTTGAACTGCGGTTGTCTGTATGGGAGTCCAGCACCTTTAACCACCATGCCACCTTCCAGCTCCTCTAGTTTTTCTTGATTCTACTCCTCTGCCAGATCTTCAACATATTTTTTTTTTTTTACAAAGTTTTTTTTTTTTTGG
Organism: Tupaia tana; assembly: GCA_026018925.1. Classification (NCBI taxonomy): domain Eukaryota; kingdom Metazoa; phylum Chordata; class Mammalia; order Scandentia; family Tupaiidae; genus Tupaia; species Tupaia tana. The sequence goes on along the minus strand of JAKSZU010000020.1, from coordinate 28,435,141 downwards.
GGGGGGGAGAGGTTTTTGCTATAGGGCGTATGCACTCACCAGACAGACAGAGAGAGACATAGAGACAGAAAGCGAGAAATCCCCCCCCCAGGGGGGATGGACACGCCGCAATCCCTTCTCCTCCATTCTCCTCTCGGGATCTTGGGCACGCACGCACACGCGCACGGCGTGAGTTTTAAGCCACCGGGTCCGGGACGCGAACTACGGTCGACTACGTGGGAGTCCAGCGACATAGCCATTACACTAACTGCTGGTTCTCTACAAAGTTTTTTTTTTAAATTATTTTACTTAACTTTATTTATTCATTTTAATTTGACCAGAGAGAGAACGTGAGAAAGCAAGCTGCCAGGTCTGGGACTTGAACCGTGGTTGGCCATGTGGGAGTCCAGTGCACTTGACCACCACACCCCCTGCCAGCCCCAATCTTCAGCATCTTTAACTCAATAAGCCAACATTTCTTTTTAAATTAACTACATTTCCCTTTTTTTAGATAAAATTCATACTTGTTTAACTAGCACTTCCTCCTTTATACAGTTCTTTTGATAAGTGAATTGAAAACATATTGGACTTGAAGAGTAGTCTAAAAAATGTATCTTTTGGGACCAGCAGTTAGCTTGAAATAACCTCTGTCGGGACCAGCAGTTAACATAATGGCTATGTCACTGGACTCCCATGTAGTAACCACGGTTCGCGTCCTGGACCCGGTGGCTTAAACTCACGCCGGGCACGCATGCATGCATGCCCAAGATCCCAAGAGGAGAATGGAGGAGAAAGGATTGCGGCGTGGCCATCCCTCCTTGGGGGGTAAGTTCTCGCTTTCTGTCTCTGTCTGTCCGGCAAGTGCACACGCCCTATAGCAAAAACCTCTTCAAAAAAAGAAAAATGTATCTTTCAAAATCTATCATCCTAAACACTTTTATTCCTAACTGAAATAGGGGGAACTCCATCACACTTTCTTTATTTTTACTTATTTATTTATTTTTGCTACAGGGTGCATCATGTGCTTAGCAGAAAGAGAAGAGAGAGAAAGTGAGAATTTACCCCTCGGGAAGATGGCTACACTGCTTTCTCTTCTCCTCCATTCTTCTCTTAGAATTTTGGGCACACACACAGTTAGCATGTTTGCCAACAGCTCAGTCCCGGGCTCAAACCTCAGACTTGGACATGTGGGTTATAGTTGCCTTAACCACCATGGTACCAGCCAACCCTCTATCACTCTTTTTTAAATACATCATGTTATATTCTTCAGAGGATAAAATAGAAGTTATTCTAGAGAAATACTATACAAAATAAAATTTGGGCCCAGCCATGGTAGCACAGGTAGTAACTCACCCCTCTGCAGTACTTGAAGCACACGGCCAATTGGGGTTTGGATCGCAGGGTACTTAAGTATGTCAGATATGCACACAGGCCCATAATCTTTTTTTTTTTTTTCTTTTTTTTTGAGAGAGTTTTTTCGCTATAGGGCGAGTGCGTTCGCCAGACAGACAGAGACAGACAGAGAGACAGAAAGCGAGAAATCACCCCCCAGGGGGGATGGACACGCCGCAATCCCTTCTCCTCCATTCTCCTCTCAGGATCTTGGGCACACATGCACACGCACTCGGCGTGCGTTTTAAGCCACCAGGTCCAGGACACGAACCGCGGCCGACTACGTGGGAGTCCAGCGACATAGCCATTACGCTAACTGCTGGTCCCCACAGGCCCATAATCTTGGCTGGTCAGAAGATAGGGGAGGGGATCACAGTGTGCTAAGACCCTCCAAGGGATTCCTATCTGTTTTGTTTCCTTTCATGAGAGAAATAAAATTTAAAAACTTTAAAGGGAAAACTTACTCTATCTTTCCTATGTATTTCCCAATAACATATTCTCTCTCAGGATGGTCATTTTTCATGACATTAGAAAAGGCCTAAATAAAATTTGGCTTTTTTTTTTTTTTTTTGGAGAGGCTTTTCGCTATAGGGTGCATGCGCTCGCCAGACAGACAGAGAGAGAGACATAGAGACAGAAAGCAAGAAATCACCCCCCCAGGGGGGATGGCCACGCCGCAATCCCTTCTCCTCCATTCTCCTCTCGGGATCTTGGGCACGCACGCACTCGCAACTGGCGTGAGTTTAAGCCACCGGGTCCAGGACTCGAACCACAGTCGGCTACATGGGAGTCCAGCGACATAGCCATTACGCTAACTGCTGGTCCCAATAAAATTTGGCTTTAAACAAACACACACACACACACACACACAGTTCCAAATTTGCCAAATTCTCGTTTCTCGACTTAACTTTGAAGAAGACTTGAAAGGGTTTTCATTTTATAATCCCGAGATTATCATAAATGTCAAAAGTGGCTCTTTTTGAATGATAACTGTTCGTACCTCTCTCTTTCTCCACAGAATGATGACAGATCTAATACCGTATCAAGTTCATCAATAACAGAAACAGGTAATATACTCGAGTAACCATACCAAGATCATCAGGATTATAATTCCTTCCCAGGATTTGCCTAATAAATCACTTAGAATGCTATAGCTTCTCTTTCTGAGGTGGTAATCAGAGACAAGATTGTTAACTTTTACACATTTGCCATTTTTTAATTCACCTAGTTGTTCAACTACTCAGCCCTGTAATAATTTTGCAAGACATATGGCTATGTTAACATTCATTCTGCCTTTATTGATATATCGAAAACGTGACAGAACCACATCCAAGCATCCTCCTTGCTTTCAGGATTACTTTTCTGTACTAGTCTTTTCACTAATAAATAGAACGATCATTTTATATCATTGCCATGTTTAATTTGATATTTTTTCTTTACTTGTTTACTACACTTTCATCGCTTGTCTACCTCTATGTTTCTTTCTATCTCTTTTAACCTGATTTTGCTTTTTTCCATGCTGATTTAGTTCATCATTCCCCTGCATATTCTTTTCCTGCTGCTAACCAGAGAAATCAGCCCCAACGCCCTGAAAGTTTCCTTTTCCGAGCAGCTGTTAGGGCTGAAACAAATAAAGGTAAGTGGTATTGATTTTAAAAGGCAAGGATCAGGGGAAACAGCTTTACACTATGACATTAACTACTTTTTTTTAAGAGAAATTTTTATTATAGGGTGTGTGCACTCACCAGAGAGACAGGGAGACAGAAAGCGAGAACTCACCCCCTGGAGGTATGGCTATGCCACAGTCTCTTCTCTTCTTGGGATTTTAGACACACACAGGCGCATGCGCCCAGCCCCCCCAGGACACAAACTGTGATTGACCATGCGGGAGTCCAGCAATGTAACCATTATGCCATTGGCTGGTTCCAACTGCTTTTAAATTTCTACAAGCTTATCACCTTGGCAAAAGCTTTCAATTATGCATGTGTCCGTGGTCTCGCAGACATTAAATCTGGAGAATCTTAAGACACACACACGTGTACACAAACACACACATAGATGAATAGATAGATAGTTAGATTTTCAGTCCCATATCCTAGTGGTTAGGGAAGCCAGTACTCTTATGGCTGAATGTGGTTCATATCCCAGGCTCGGCAGCTTGAAAAACACCAAGCACATGCGCATATATATGCAAAATGCCAACAGGATGGAGAGATGGAGGAGAAAGGACTGTAGAGTGACAGTACCCTACTGGAAGGATTCTTTTTATCTCTCTGGCAATTGCACTTGCTCTCTAGCAGTTAAAGAAAAAAAGTGTGTGTGTGTGTGTGTGTAACATTTACATATTTTATTGAAAGTTTTTTGGGCTGGCAATGGTGTGATTAAAGCGCTGGACTCCCACATGGCCAACTGTGGTTTGAATCCCAGACCTGGTGGTTTGCTTTCTCACTTTCTCTTTCTCTCTGTCACTCTCTGGTCAAAATTGAATAATCATAACTTAAATTAAAAATAAATAAATCTGGGGAACCAGCAGTTAGCGTAATGGCTATGTCGCTGGACTCCCACGTAGTCGACCGCGATTCGTGTCTCGGACCCAGTGGCTTACAACTCACGCCGGGTGCGTGTGCGTGCGTGCCCAAGATCCCGAGAGGAGAATGGAGGAGAAGGGATTGCGGCGTGACCATCCCCCCGGGGGGTGATTTCTCGCTTTCTGTCTCTATGTCTCTCTCTGTCTGTCTGGTGAGCGCACGCACCCTATAGCAAAAAACCTCTCCAAAAAAAAAGAGAAAGAAATCTGTAAAACAAAAAAGAAAGTTCCTTAATAACACCTAATAGTATGTTATAGAGTAAACAAGTACAATGCTCCTTGAAGGCTTGAGAGAATGTTCCTCCTTGTAATGATTTTTTCTGATTTTTCTGCATTGATAGAAACTGTTTTCTGTGTTCTTAAAGAAATGAAACAGTAACACTTTTAAAAATCTACTTCAGGGACCAGCAGTTAGCGTAATGGCTATGTCACTGGACTCCCACGTAGTCGACCGCGGTTCGCGTCCCGGACCCGGTGACTTAGACTCACGCCGGGCGCGTGTGCGAGGAGAGGAGAATGGAGGAGAAGGGATTGTGGCGTGGCCATCCCCCCTGGCGGGTGATTTCTCGCTTTCTATCTCTCTGTCTGTCTCTGTCTGTCTGGCGAGCGCACACGCCCTATAGCAAAAACCTCTCAAAAAAAAAAAAAAAATCTACTTCAAGAGTCTTTTTTTTTTTTTTTTTTTTTAGTTAATATGACAAATTTTTGTCTGGCCCCCAGAGGAATTACGTAGAAGTGGAAATAAACATTTTAAATAACGAATAGCTTTTTACAAAGTTTTTGTTTTTTTTTTTTTAATTTTTTTTTTTTTGAGAGGTTTTCGCTATAGGGCGTGTGCGCTCGCCAGACAGACAGAGAGAGACATAGAGACAGAAAGTGAGAAATCACCCCCCGGGGGGGATGGTCACGCCGCAATCCCTTCTCCTCCATTCTCGGGATCCTGGGCACGCACGCACACGCGCCCAGCATGAGTTATAAGCCACCGGGTCCGGACACGAACCGCGGTCGACTACATGGGAGTCCAGCGACATAGCCATTACACTAACTGCTGGTTCCCTACAAAGTTTATTTTCATAAATGATAAGAGCACATGCATACATGAGAGAAGGGAATGAGCACATGCGTAACCACCAACAGGGCTAGTCATGCCACAGCCCTTTTTCCTCCAGTCATCCATTCCTTCAGGATCCATGGCGCACACAGACACATGCACAGCATGTTGCTGCCGGGGCTGAGGTTAGAACTGTGGTCAGGGGACCAGCACTTGGCATAATGGCTATGTCGCTGGACTCCCATGTAGTCGACCGCGGTTTGAGTCCTGGACCCAGTGGCTTAAATTCACGCCAGCGCATGTGCGTGCGTGTCCAAGATCCTGAGAGGAGAATGGAGGAGAAAGGATTGCTGCGTGGCCATACCCACTTGGGGGTGATTTCTCGCTTTCTGTCTGTCTCTGTCTTTCTGGCAAGTGCACGTGCCGTGTAGTAAAAAACCTCTTCAAAAAAGAAAAAAAAAGAAAAAAAAAAAAGAACTTTAGTCAGCTCTGTGGGATCTGGCCTCCTCTACACAGCACTGAACCACTTTTCTATGGGCCAGCCCCCAAATAGCTATTTATCATGAAACTGGCTACCATAGTCACAGCAAGCTTTCAAAATCAAACCACAAGTCCAGCATCTTATGGACCACAGTTGGAGTTCCAGACTTGCTGGCTTGAAAATCACATTGGGGGAACCAGCAGTTAGCGTAATGGCTATGTCCCTGGACTCCCACGTAGTCGACCGTGGTTCGGGTCCCGGACCCGGTGGCTTAAAACTCACGCCGGGCGCGTGTGCGTGCATGCCCAAGATCCCGAGAGGAGAATGGAGGAGAAGGGATTGCGGCGTGGCCATCCCCCCTGGGGGATGATTTCACGCTTTCTGTCTCTATATCTCTCTGTCTGTCTGGTGAGCGTATGCACCCTATAGCGAAAACCTGTCCCCCCAAAAAAAAAAAAATCACATTGGGCTCCTGTACATGCGTGCCCAAAATTCCAGGGAGAGAATGGAGGAGCAGGGACTGCAGCATGGTCATCCTCCCCGGCAGGGGGTGGGGGGGGACTTCTCACTTCCCCTCTTATTATCTTGCGCTCTCTCTCTCTCCAATGAGCACGTGTACCCTCTGTTAAAAGCCGAAAATAAATAAATAAATAAATAAATAAATAAATATCAAACCAGAGACACACTGCCAGTGAAAGTACAAATTAATATGGAAAATTGTTTGCATTATCTACTCAGGTTGAATATTGTGTACCCTGTGATCAGCAGTTTTACTTTCAGAAACATACAAATGGATTTCAAAAAATGTGGATAAAAAAAATTCATAATAGCATTATTCACAATAGCCCCAAACTAAATATCCATCAATAGAATATGTAGACAAATAGTGGTATATTTGTACAATGGAATACCACAAAACCACATAAAATCTGTTCATTTGAAAATGAACAAATTACTATATGCAACAGTGTGGATAAATTTCATAAACACATTTATTAAAAGATGTCAGACACCAAAGGATGCTATGTTTTAATGTATAGAAACTAACAAAAGTAACTCATGATGCTAAAAAATAAGGATACTGGTAACCTGTGGGTACTGACGGTGGGAAGCAAAGAGGGGCTTCTGCTTGTTCTCATGTTGCATTTAGAGAACTAGGATTTGCTTTGTGAGAATTTACTGAGCTCTGTGCTTATGATTTATGCAATTTTTCTATACATGTGTTATTTTTCAATTAAAAAGATTTTGAAGTAGATATAATCAAACAAAAGTAGTTGAGCCAGATGAGTACTGGATATTTTACAGTTGTTTATACTGTTCTATTGTTGTGTATATTTGAAATTTTCCATAATACAAACCTTTCTAAAAAGTCCCTCTGGGAAATAGAAAGTGCTACATGTGCAGGGAAACTGTGAGCAGGCATATGTGGGTATTTTCCTAGCGCTGGCTATCCTCTTCCTGTATCACAAGTTAATGTTTTTCTAGGTCATGCTGCACCCCTTCCATCTTCTGCACCTACCAGTGATTGTACAGCTCCTGTAACAAGACAGAGTTCTAGACAAAGAGAAGAAGAGCTGGAACTAATAGACCAACTACGGAAAGTGTGTGCTTTACCTTTGAATTTCACTTCCTTCTTGATACTGCTGTAGTTCATAATCTTGCAATCACTTGTTCATTAGACATGTAATTTTTGCTAGAATCAACAAGTATCCATTGTGTTCTTTGTTTTGTGATAAATATAAAAGAAATTGTGCTATTAAGGTCATTCTTTTCTACTCTTTAGTAAGAAGATGGGATGGATTATTCTATAAATCTCAATTCTTGGCCCCACTTATTTAAAAAAAATTATTTTCTGCCTCTTGTTATAAAGACAACTTGTAAGAGTAATAATAATTTATGTGTGTAGACATATATGTACATAGTTATGGATTAGCTGTTTATTTTATTAGCAATTAAAGATAATCTAATGTCTAAAAACTAGAAAATTATATTCGAATTTCTGTCATGCTTTGCACCACAGTGGCTTGGCTACCATATGTATATGTTATCAACTTAGGATAGGAAGATAAAATAATGATTGTGTCACTTAATTTTATCTCCTTTTTCTCTGAATTTCTAATCAAATATATCCCATTGTAACAATTGTTTTCTGTTCTGTGTGTCAGTCACCCTCCAGTTAATATACAATTTGTTTTCCTGTTCCTTCAGCATATTGAGTACCGGTTGAAAGTATCTCTGCCTTGTGACCTTGGAGCAGCTCTAACCGATGGTGTTGTTCTTTGCCATTTGGCCAACCATGTGCGGCCTCGATCTGTCCCAAGTATTCACGTTCCCTCACCAGCTGTAGTAAGTTTATGATACTAAAAACACATCGACTACTCATGACATATTTATTAAGCACAGAGGCAGACATCACACTGGATATTAGACAAATCTGAAGAGTCCAATTCCTGTCTTCCTGGTAAAATAGATGTGTAAACAGATAATAGCAATGTGATAAATGTAAGAGAGATCTTTAAGAAGTGTGCTGTGGAGACTTAAAAAGCAACAACTTAACTACGCCCAGAGAGTTTAGGGAACCCTTCCCAGAGGGGAGAAGATTGTAGTCATTTCTTAAAGTATGAGTAGGGATTTGCCAGCAACACAGAGAGGAAGATAGATATTCCAGGCATAGTATTCCTAGATTCAAAAGCTAAAGAAGGTCACGGCATATTCAGGGGGTTGTTAAACCATTCAGAATGGATCATGCACAGGATGTGAGTACAAATGCAGAGGATAAAGTTAGAGAAGTAAGCCAAGAGCTGTGTTACAGAGGCCTGTGCACCATGCCCAGGAGTTAGCTTATCCTAGCATAAGCGATGAGGAGGGAATACAGTGATTATAATTCAAGTTTAGCATGATGAATCTAGCTGACAAATGACAAATGGACAGATTAGCGGTGGTAACACTGGAGGAAAGATACCCAATTAAGAGGCTGTTGTATTAGTCCAGGCTAGAAAAGTTAACTGGCTTGGATTAGGGTAATGAGAGGGAAGATTATTTCAGACATAGAACTGACATGACATGACCACCCTCAAGTGGGAAATGAGGGAGAATGTATAGTCAAGATGGCTGGCAGGTTTTCTTTGGACTGCTGGTCAGATCTGGACATTTGTCTCTGGAAGACAACCCACCAGAAAAAGAACAGGCTTGGGTTGACACACCCTCCCTTTTTTCTATAAAAAAATTATTTTAAGAATTATTTTAACTTTTTTGTTATTATTATTATTATTATTATTATTTTCCAATTTGACCAGAGAGAGGGAAATTGAGAAAGGAAGCCACAAGGTCCAGGACTCGAACCACTGTCCGCCATGTGGGAATCCAGCAGCCCCAACCACCACGCCACCTGCTGGCCCCCTTTTAAATTTTTTTAATTGCCAGAGGGAAGGTGCACTCCTGAAAGATTGTAACCCATCTCTGTTTTTCCATCCTGTCAGGATTTGGGGCACACACACCCAGTGTTTTTTAAGCCACGGGGGCTGAGGTTGTAACTGCAGTTGTCCATGTGGGGGCCAGCTTTCCTTTTTTTTTTTTTTTTTTTTTTTTTTTTTTTTTTTTTTTGGAGAGGTTTTTGCTATAGGGCGTGTGCGCTCGCCAGACAGACAGAGAGAGACAGAGAGATAGAAAGCGAGAAATCACCCCCCAGAGGGGATGGCCACGCCGCAACGGGATCTTGGGCACGCACGCACACGCGCCCAGCGTGAGTTTAAGCCGCCGGGTCCGGGACTCGAACCGCGGTCGACTACGTGGGAGTCCAGCGACATAGCCATTACGCTAACTGCTGGTCCCGTCCTTCAAATTTTTATTATGAAAATTTTCAAAGCTTCAGAAAACTTGAAAGAATAATACAGTGAACCCTTTTAAAGTCTCCAACCAGAACTGACACTTAGCACATTTTGCCATACTTGCTTTATCTTTGTGTTAGTGTGTATGTGTGTGAATTTCAACTGCACTATTTAAAAGTTGCAGATACCGTGACACTTATTCTCTAGATATTTCAGAGAATTGTCCTGGGCCCCCTCCCTCCCGCTTCACCATAACCTGTAGACAGTGACTGACATGGGACTGAGCTCTTCTTGGAGTGGGAGTGTGGTGTAGTTTATTCCTGAGCTCCCTTGGGCTCAGGCTGGAGCTGAGAGGGGACAGCTGAGAGCCCTTAGCGAGCAGCAGAGGGTAGAGATGGGTCAGACACGTGGAGGCACACACCAGGTACAGGGACACGGGGAGGCAGCACCAGCACCCGCCATGCTTGTGTTTCCCCAGCTGTGCTAAGGGTACCCTTCCCAGCTGCTCTCCCTGCTCTGCCTGTTCCCAGATACACACATACACACCACTAGGATACAATCAAGGTTCCCACATGGCATTCAATTGTTATTTGTTGTGACATCCTTTTTGGGTAGTTGTGAATGGATACTGTACATTTATAACATGTTTACCAGTGTTTAACTTTTCAAAGGTTTGCCCTCATCTCATTTCTGGTCATGTGCTATTAAATAGGCAGTACCTGATACAGACTGTTTACTCAAACTGCTGTTATCTTGAGGCTTATAGATGGCCATTTCTCGAATTTCCACTTGCATTCATCTTGCTGTCTCTCCAGATGCAAATCCTTTGTCTCTCCCAAGACCTGTATTCTTCTAGGTGTAAAAACTTCTTTGTTACCGAGGTCCCAAAGTCTGCCATGGCTTTTTCCTATCTGGCATATCCAAAAATGGAGACATATACTTGCGTCTAAGGAAAATAGGGGGATCCATGGCCTGGTGATTGGGCACCTGGATCCCACATGGCTGGCTGTTCAGTTTGAGTCTTGAATCCAGCAGCTTGGGAAATACACCAGGCACTTGTACGCGCATACTCAAAATCCTGAAGGGTGGGAGAAATGGAGGAGAAGGGATTGCAGAATGACCATGCCCCATAGGGTTGCTTTCCCACTTTCCCCTCTTTCATTTCTTTCCAGTGAGCACATGAGCCTCCTAGAAATCAATTAGTAAAGAAAGAAAAGAGGTGAACTCTTTTCACTTAGTGCTCTCAGAAAGCAAGCATTCAGTTTCATGTAGGAAAGGCAGAAAGGAACAAAAAGCACTGCCGAAGTCAGTTATGCTCCTGAAGACCATTCATGTATGGTAATTTACTGTAATTCTATGAGAACTGGTGAGACTTAGTATAATTACAGTTGTTTCTTCTATAACTAATTACAGTTTCTTGATACATTATACAAACCATGACTTCTTTTCCCCTAGCTCAAAAAATGACCCTCCTCATTATAAAGGAAGGTCATAGACCCAGGCATTTTAAGAGAAATTCAGAAAAGCATGTGTGTTTATAACCTTTAAGTATTTGCAATCATTAAGGTATAATTAATCTTCTTGTTATCAAAGACATTTGATAAATGCTGTTTGGTTGATGAGTAGGCATAGGTGTTAATCAGTATAATTCACATTCTTAGAAATACACAATTGAATCATATAAAACATCACTATGGGGACTAGCAAAGGGCATAACAATGGAGTCACTGGACTCCCACATGCTGATCACAGTTCAAGTCCCAGGCCCAGTGTTTTGAACATCAACGCAGGCACATGTACGTGCGTGCCCAAGATCCTGGGAGGAGGATGAAGGAGAAGGGATTTGACATGGCCATCCTCCCAGGGGTTATTTCTCACTTTCCCTCTCACTGTCTCTGTCTCTCTCTTTCTCTGGCGAGTACATGTGACATAAGGCAAAAGCCTCTCAAAAAAAAAAAAAATCATTGCAAATATTGCCATGTGGACAACTCACTTAATGAACCATGGACCAGGGATGATGGCCTGAAAAGATTTTGAATCATTTCAAATGTCAAGAAAAGCTAAATCGGGGCTGGGAGGTGGCATGGTGGCTAAAGGTACTGGATTCCCTCATGACTGACCGTGGTTCAAATCCCAGATCTGGCAACTTGCTTTCTCGCTTTCCCTTTCTCTCTGTCTGGTCAAAATAAGTAATAATAATACTAATAACAGCAACAAATAGAACTAAATAAATAGATAATTTTTTTTTTATTTTTTTATTTTTTATTTTTTTTTTTTTTGGAGAGGTTTTTGCTATAGGGCGCGTGCGCTCGCCAGACAGACAGAGAGAGACAGAGAGATAGAAAGCAGGAAATCACCCCCCAGGGGGGATGGCCACGCCGCAATCCCTTCTCCTCCATTCTCCTCTCGGGATCCTGGGCACGCACGCACACGCGCCCGGCGTGAGTTTAAGCCGCTGGGTCCGGGACTCGAACCGCGGTCAACTACGTGGGAGTCCAGTGACACAGCCATTACGCTAACTGCTGGTCCCAATTTTTTTTTAATTTTAAAAAAAGAAAGAAAGAAAAGCTGGGGGCCGAGAGGTAGTGTGGTGGTTAAGGGCGCTGGACTCCCACATGGCCAGCCGTGGTTCAAGTCTCGGACCTGGTGTCTTGCTTCCTCACTTTCTCTCTCTGTGTCTCTCTGTCATCAAAATGTAACAGTGGGGAACCCGCCTGTGGCCTGGTAGTTAAAGTGTCTAGATCCCACATAGCCAATCCTGTGGGCCTTTTGGGAAGTTTTCCTTTTGAAAAAAAATTTTAGAGAATTATTTATTTAATTTTATTTATTCATTCATCCATTTTAATTTGATGAGAGAGATGCACAGAGAGGGAAGGAAAGTGAGAAAGCAAGCCACCAGGTCTGGGACTCAAGTGGTGGTCAGCCATGTGGGAGTATCTAGCGCCTTAGCCACCACACCACCTGCTGGTCCCTCCTTTTGAAATTTGAAAATGATTCTTTCTTCCCATCCCACTTACTGTCTTTTTATCTTTCATGACAAAGCTAATCCTATCCCCTCTACCATTCTCAGGTCACAATTATACTATCCACCACTATTATTGTTTATGTAAGTTTGTTTCTTCCATTAGAGAGAAACAGAACAAGTACTCCCATGAGACCTCATACCACAGTTCGCTCCCCAACCTTCCCAGTCAGACAAGATGAGCAGCTCAGCCTGGGGAGCAAACCCCCGTCTTCCATATGGCTGTTAGCCGTGCAGAGCAGGGCTACCCCTGCACCGCAGCCAGGCCCACCACTGTTACTTATTTATGTTGTCCTCTTCTTCTGTGACAAAGTATCATGTTCCATCTTTGAAGGAAACTCGTATCTACAAGTGAAATCTTTTTTCCCCTAGAGATGGTATAGGCTTTCATCTGTTTGCCATTGTTAAAAGTCTTTAGGTCAGATTCCCTGGAACTGTCTGACTTCCATACCTGATGCTTGAACATATGGAAACCAAGCAGTGAATTTGTAGAATTGAACTTGTTAATCATTCTGGAAAAGGGATTCATATTTCTTTCTTACATTTCATGATAACCTACCAGATGAAAGGGTGATAAAAACTTAGTTTATATAGTGCTGCTGAATTTCTGGTCATTAGAGATTTTAACAGAAAGATGAGTTCACCATTTAGTAACCTTTAGAAAATAGTTTCTTTGGGTCAGAAGGTGGCATGGAGGTTGGGGCGCTGGACTCACACATGATTGACCAAGGTTCAAGTCCTGACCTGGCAGCTTGCTTTCTCACTTTCTCTCTCTCTCTGGTCAAATTGAAAAATGATAATAATAAATTTTTAAAAATTAAACAAAAAAAAAGGTTCTTTAACCCAATCTTTTAAAATTCAAAAAGACTTTTCCTCGTGTGTGTGTGTTAAAGAGCATTTGTGCTGACCAGAGAGAGACAAAGAAGGGAAGAGAAGAGGGGCAGAGGAGAAAGTGCCACCCCCATGGGAAATGGTCACGCTGCAATCCCTTTTCCAGCATCTCGTCCTCCTTTCAGGATTTAGGCACATATACAAATGTGCCTGGTGTGTTTGCTCCCTTAACTACCAGGCCGTGGAGTTGCCCTCCCCCAATTTTTTTTTTAAATTAAGATGTTCCCATTGAGTGGAGAGATGATCTACTTGTATATTTGTGAACAAAGGCTGTTAGTTACTTTTAATTACCTTTTTTTAAGAAAAGAAAGGAGAGCCAGCCCATGCCTGGATCCCACATGGCTGACTATAGTTTGAGTCCTGGACCTGACAACTTCAAAACCACACCGGGTACATGTGCACATGTGACCAAAATCCCAAGAGGAAAATGTAGGAAAAGGGACTGTGGCATGGTCATCCCCCTGGGGGAGAAGTTCTCACTTTCTCTCTCTCTCTTTCTCTCCCCCCCCATCTCTCTCCAGCGAACTTGCATGCCCTATCACAAAAAGAAAAGAAAATTTTTAAGAGAAAGGAAATGAACCAGGACCAGCAGTTAGTGTAATGGTTATGTCACTGAACTCCTGTGTAGTCGATCGCAGTTCAAGTCCTGGACCCAGTGGCTTAAACTCACAATGGTCGCGTGTGCGTCCAAGATCCCAAGAGGAGAATGGAGAAGAAGGGATTGCAGTGTGGTCATCCTCCCTGGGAGGGGTGATTTCTCGCTTTCTGTCTCTCTCTGTCTTTCTGGCTAGCGCACGCGCCCTATAGCAAAAACCTCTCTAAAAAAAATTTTTAAAAATCAAAACAAGGAGCTAGTATGTGGCAAACTGGTTAAGACGTTGGACTACCATAGAGGTGGCCATAGTTCAAATCTCAGACTAGGCAGCTTAAAAATCACACTAAGCATGTGTTCATGTGGACCCCAAATTCTAAGAGGCTGAAGGAGAAGGGACTGTGGTATGGCCTAGAGAGGATGATTTCCCACTCCCCGCTCCCCCTCCTGTTTCACTCACCCATGCCTTAGAAAAAACCTATCCCTGACAAATTTATCTACTTAGCACTTCTCTTACGAAATCAAAGCTAAGGGACCAGCAGTTGGTGTAATGGCTATGTTGCTGGACTCCCATCTAGTCGACCACAGTTCAATTCCCAGACCCAGTGGGTTAAACTCACGCCGGGTAGGTGTGCGTGCGTGCCCAAGATTCCGAGAGGAAAATGGAGGAGAAGGGATTGCAGTATGGCCATCCCCCCTGGGAGGTGATTTCTCGCTTTCTGTCTCTCTGTCTGTCTTTCTAGCAAGCGCACACACTCTCAAAAAAAATAAAGAAAAGAAAAATCAAAGCTAAATGTCTAAAATGGGAGTGGTAAACTGTTTCCCTGAGACCCTCACCTGTTTTGTAAATATTTTTTTTGTTTCTCAGTTTTTGCTATAGGGCCCATGTGCTTGCCTGAGATGGGGGAGAAAAGGGGAGTGAGAAATCACCCACCAGGAGGGATGTCCATGGGCGCACACACACCTGGCGTGAGATTTAAGCCACTGGGTCCAGGACTGACCACACTCAGTCATGTAGGAGTCTAGCGCCTTAACCATTATGCCACCCCTGGGCCCCCACACTTATTTGTCTACATCTTGTCTCTGGTTGCTTTCGTGCTCCTAGCAGAATTCAGTAATTGCAACAGTTAATACGGCCCTCAAGATTAACATTTTATTATCCCATTCTTTAAGAAGTTTACTGACCCCCTATAGAATTGCAAGTGTTTAAAGCAATTGGCAAGATATTTCAAATTAGAACAAAATTTTTAAGTTTGCCAGTAACACCATTATTTTCCTTCCTTTTCTTGCAGCCGAAATTAACAATAGCCAAATGCAGGCGAAATGTGGAGAATTTTCTAGAAGCTTGCAGAAAGATTGGTGTACCTCAGGTAATAACTTTATCATTTTCCTATGTAGCCTAAATAGACTCAGATAATATTATCCTAAAATCCCTCAGAAATGCAAGTCTCTAAAATCTTATAGAACTGGCTTTAAACTAAGTGATCATTACTAACATGATTTTGTGTTCTGAATGCTTTTGATCAGTTTTTGTTAATTATTTCTAAGGACTGTACAAAGAAATAATAAACACATAAATATAAATTATACTAAATAATTCCTTAAAAATAATTATTCCATTTTCCTAAACATCCCAGTTGCTGTTTGACTTGTATACAACTACATACACAGTAGCATCTCTCTCCCAAAATAAGTGCATCTCAGATTGAGAATGCTTCAGTTGGTTTCAGGTTTTTAAACATTTGCTTTAATACTTTTTAAAATGTTGGGAACCGGCAGTTAGCGTAATGGCTATGTCGCTGGACTCCCACGTAGTCGACCGCGGTTCGCGTCCCGGACCCGGTGGCTTACAACTCACGCCGGGCGCGTGTGCGTGCGTGCCCAAGATCCCGAGAGGAGAATGGAGGAGAAGGGATTGCGGCGTGACCATCCCCCCTGGGGGGTGATTTCTCGCTTTCTGTCTCTCTGTCTCTCTCTGTCTGTCCGGCGAGCGCACACGCCCTATAGCGAAAAACCTCTCCAAAAAAAAAAAAAAAAAAAAATACTTTTTAAAATGTTAATTTTGAACTAATATTAGGCTTCCAGAAATGTTGCAGAAATCACACAGAAAGCTTCTATATATATACTTTACCCGGTTTCCACTAACACTAACATCCCATTTGTTAGACCCAGTGCAGTTGTGCAAACTGAGGAATACTGGAGTAATACTGACTTTCAGATTTTATTGACATTTCACCAGTTTTCCCAGTAAGGTCTAATACTCTAAAGTTTAGGATATGAGAGGCTATTTCTAAGCACTTACTCTGCAATTAGACCTTTTTGCTTCTAGATTCCTCAGTTGTAATGTTAATATCCTTTAATAATGCAAATAGTTAAGCTTTATTTATAGATATGGTTGAGGAGAATGAACTTGATATACTTTTTACTCAGTCATCCTTTGGAGAAAAACAATTCTAGGATCAGTCCTGTAGCCTAGTGGTTAAGGGAACCAAATCCCACATGGCTGATCTCAGTTCAAGTCCCAACGTTGGCAGCTTGAGAAACTTACTGGTACATGTGCGTGCCCAAATCCCAGCAGTATGGAGAAACGAAGGGAGAAGAGCATGCCTACTCTCCATTGTCTGGTACTTTCTCCCCACTTCTCTGTCATTCCGTCTCTCTCTGGCAAGCTCACATTCCCTCTGGCAATTGAAAAGAAAAAAAAAAAATTGAGCCAGACTGTGGTGTGGTGGTTTAGGCGCTGGATCCCACTTGGCCAGCTACACAGCTCAAGTTGACTCTGTGGCTTGAGAAATATGCCCAGTGTATGTGTTTGCATGTCCAGAATCTTGAGAGAGAGAGAGATGAAAGAGAAGAGACTGCAGCGTAATCATGCCCCGTGGGGGGTGCTTTCCCTGCCCTCCCCACTGCCTCTCTGGCAAGTACACATGCCATTCGGCAAAATTAAAAACAAGCAGATAAGGGGCCAGCAGTTAGCGTTAATGGCTATGTTGCTGAACTCCCATGTAGTCTACTGCGGTTCTAGTCCCGGACCCGGTGGCTTAAACTGATGCCGGGCGTGTATACGTGCGTGCGTACGTGCGTGCCCACGTGCGTGCCCAAGATCCTGAGAGGAGAAAGGAGGAGAAGGGATTGCGGCGTGGCCATCCCCCCTGGGGGGTGATTTCTCTCTCTGTCTGTCTCTCTCTGGCTAGCGCACGCGCCCTATAGCAAAAACCTCTACCCCCCAAAAGAAATAATGATTATATTAAACCGCTGAGCTGGTACTTTTAAAAGAAACTGTTTTTCCCAATTGCCTGGGAGCACATGGACTTGTCAGAGGAAGGGAGAAAACACCTCCCAGTGGGCTGGGTCATGCTATAATCCTTCTTCCTCCATTACTTTATCCCACTGGAATTTGGAGCATGTGTACCCAGTGTGTGTTTCAAACCTCCAGGGCCAGGATTTGAACCACAGTCAGCCATGTGGGATCAAGCTTCCTATGCACGGCACTTAACCACTGCACTATAGGCTGGCCCTAGTACGAACCATTTGAAAATATATCAAGAGTATATAATATAGTTTTTAGCAAGTATTTTCTCCATATTAACAAGCAGGTTCTATTATTCATACATGCATATTAATACTCAGTTTTTTCCTTCTGCATACTAAAAGCGTTTCTACTTATGCAAACATGCCCAGTACCTGCCCCTGTTCCATACCATGATGACTTGAACAAGAGCAAGTGGCATAGGCTGGTGCAGAGAATGAGAAATACAGCAAAGTTATGAGTGATCAAAAAGAGGCCCTGCACAGTGTTGAACACAGCCCTGTTCAAGTGAGGTGGGCTGACAGCCTGTGCCAGCACCTGTTAAAAGCACTGTGTACCAGCTCTTACAGTCGTTACAGCTGTCTGCTGAGTTTTGTAGAATCATCCTCTCTGATTTAAAGGACTGACACTGTTCCTGCCATCAGTCAGTAAAATGCCAAAACAGTGTGCCTTAAAACATGCATTTAAGTCAGCATTTGTCAAGCAGTGGTTGTTCAGATTTATTATGGGACAGCCTGCAGAGCTGTGCTATTTGAAGGCAGGTATGTAGATAGAAAAAAAAATAATTTTAAAGAACTGGGTCGTTTTCAAGAGTGGTTAGGCTGGGGTTGTTGACACACCCTCTTCCTTCTCCAGCTTCCCTACCAAGAGGACGAAATGGACACTCCACACAGGCCGTCTTTCCTCTCCCTTTCTGCCTTTTGCCCACATCCTTACCATTACCACTACTGATTTTATGCTGCTAAAAAATTAGCCATTTGCCTAAAGCAAAGTGAAGGAAAATGAATAAATCTATACACCTGTAAGTTGAAACTAGCAATCTCAGGTCCCTCTGCTACAGGAAGGAAAATCTCTCCTTCCTCTTTTTCCTTCCTCTCCCCTCCTCAGCACACCCTAGCCTTTGCTTAAACAGCCCCTCTTACCTTATTTGACTTGAAAAGAAAAGCAGGGGTCTAATAATGAGCATTTTTGAAAATATAAGACAGAAAACTTAATGTTGTAAATGTTTGTCAGATTCTATGCCCAGATAATATGCAAAAAAGTGAATAATTTTATCAGTATAACTTTTAAAGTTTCATACATTAAATTTTAAATAAAACACTGAAGATGAAGGAGACTATTAAAAACCTCAAGTGAGACTGAGCATATGGGTATTGGCTATTATTACAGTATTGTGATTTTTAAATATGTTACATTAAACTATAATGAGTGATAAAAAATAAACTTGTATTTGAGTTTAATATCTCACTTCCTGGCGTTATCATATGTGTTAAAGAATACTTCTGTTGTCCAGTCTTGCAGTGTTTTTATTTACTTATTTAATGTATTGATCTCCATAGTGGAGGATGTGGGTGATCTCCAAGGCCCCTCACAGCTCTACATTCACTCTGTGACCTGGACTTGGCTGAGATAGGCTTGGCCCAGTTTTTAAGGGAAGACCACGTCATTTAGTGCATTTGGCTTCTAGTGAGTTTTCCCTGATTATTTTGTTTTTCTCATTCTTTGAACCTTCTTGATTTGCCTGGTTTTCTCTGAAAATTTTCCTCTCGTCAGCCTGTTCCAGTTTTTGTCCTTGCTCTCTGACCAATTCTTTTTTCATTAGTAGGGAAGAGAGAGAGTTAAGAAAGAGGTTGCCTCCACAGACCTCACCACTCTCAGGCCTTACAGAGCCCAAAGCCAGTATCCAGTTCCGTAAATCGTCTTTAACATTCACGCGGTCACCAACGAGCACATTTTATTCTGCTCTTCAGTAGTAACATCAAGCTCAGCATATAGAAGATTATTAGTAGTTTTGTTTTTCAGCATTTTCATTCATTGTAATGAGCTGTGTTCTAGGATGTGTATCTTTGCATGTGACTGATATGTTCATATTGAATCTGTACTCAAATCTGCATTTCTGATCCACTGACTTTGTTTTTCTGTTTTCCTTTCCTGCTCACACTTTGGACAGGACAATCTTTGTTCCCCTTCCGACATCCTTCAGCTAAACCTCAGCGTTAAAAGAACTGTTGAAACACTACTTTCTCTTGGGGCACATTCAGAAGAATCCAGTTTTGTCTCTCTGTCTATGCAACTTCTGGGTTTTGTGGCATTTTATTGTACTTTAATGTTAACTCTCTGTGTGCTTTATTACTGGCTCTTCCCCTCTAGCTGAAAGGTTGCATTCCAGTGGTTCTCTACCTCAGTCCTGTGCTTGGTAAAGGTTTGTTTCCATCCAGAATTAATGCACATACGTGCTTTATTCCACCTTGGCCATCAAAGAGCTGGCCAGTAAAGTACATAAATGTTTTCCACATGTGTCCAGATGAGCAGCCCATTACATCAGGAAGCATTTGTGATTGTTAACGAAGAGTGAAAGTCCAGCATTTTTACCCTGCCCATTTGTCCATTCTCCTGGCCCGGGGCCTTGTTTCTTTCATAGTAAATGTTAGAGCATGTCCACTAATACAATCCTGAACCTGTTTTTAGAATATGACACAATAAAATCCCTCTCTAGTCGTTTTTCCATACCTCCATACAACTAACTGTTGAAACTGTGAGCACTTTTCTGATTTGGAGGCACCTGGTCACTTAGAGCTCTGTGCTGAGCTGTGCCCTGAAACCCTGACCTCTCCCTTTATTGTTTCCAATAAGGGTTCATCTAAGCATTTGCTCTCTGGGCATTTGAAAGATACCGACCACTTAATTATTAGTCATTTTCATTTGGTCAGAGTGCTCCGTTTACGATCACGAAGATACCCTAGGTTGCTGTTCTGAGGATGTTAATTTAGAATGGTATGCAACAAATGAACGATCCGGAGCTGAACGTTCAGGGCAGCTACCTGTCCACATGTACATATTTGTGATCCTTGACCAAGATTTCCTTCTGGAATCCTATTTAGAATTTAAAATCAGAATTTATATCATTTTTAACATACTCATACAATCTTAATAGGAAAACTTGTACTTCATAGGCCATGGAGAGATTGTATCTGAACAATAACAGGTAAACTGTTAGGCAGCTGTCTCTGTTTTAAACCCAAGGCCTATATATTGTGTGTGTCTTTCAGGATTCTTACCACATTAGCCAATGGACAGTAATGCTTAAAAGTTAAAATTGCATTCAGAGTTCAGTTCTCATAAAGGGTGTTCCTGAACAGTCAGGAAACCTAAACTTTGTTAGAATCAACAGCTGAACTCAGGTATAAAAAGAGAAGGCAGGAAAATAGCCTCCTACTGTAGAATTCAGCCTGAGGATCTGATTGCTTTGGTTTTCTTCCATATGAAATAGGACAGATATTTAACAGACGAAAAGACTGTTAATGCTGAAACATTGAACACTGTGATGAGAACCTTAGTTTTATACAGCAGTAGTGCCTTTCAGAATTTGGGACTTTCAGTTTATTTTTTATTTTAAGATTATTTAAAGTTTTACTATAGGGTATATGTGCTCACCAGAGATAGAGAGAGAAAGGGAAAGTGCGAAAGTAAGCCACCAGGTCTAAGACTTGAACTGCGTTTGGCCATTTGGGAGTTCAGCGCCTTAACCACACTACCTGCTGGCCCCGGTTTGTCTTATTTGTGGAGCTTTGTCCCTTTAAAAAAAAAAAAAAAAACACTTTTAAAAACAAAAGCAAAAACACTAGACTCATGTGCAGCTTAGGGATAAAAATTTTGAATTCTTTTTTCTTTTCTATTATTTAACTTTTTAAAATAATTATGTATTTAACTTTATTTATTTATTTATTTATTTATTTATTTATTTATTTATATTTGACCAGAGAGGACAGAGCAAGAGCAAGAGCGAGAGTGAAAGCGAGAGAGAGAAGGAAAGTGAGAAAGCAAGCCACCAGGTCTGGGACTCGAACTGCTGTCAGCCATGTGGGAGTCCAGCATCCTTAACCACCATGCCACCTGCTGGCCCCTATTTAACATTCATTCATTCAGGGACCAGCAGGTGGCGTGGCGGTTAAGGTGCTGGACACTCCCACATGGCCGAGCACAGTTCAAGTCCTGAATCTGGTGACTTGCTTTCTCACTTCCTCTCTCTCTCTTTCTCTGGCTCTCTCTGGTCAAATTAAAATAAATGAATAAATACATAAAATTAAAAAAAAATTCATTCACTTACTCACTCACTCACTCACTCTCTCATTCATTATGTTTTACCAGAGAGGATCAGAGTGAGTGTGAGACAGAGAGAGAGAGAGAGGGAGAGAGGGAGGGAGGGAGGGAGGGAGGGAGGGAGGGAAAGCAAGCTGCTTGGTCTGGGACTCAAACCGTATTCGGCCATGTGGGAGTCCAACGCCCCTAGCCACCACATCACCTGCTGGCCCCATAATTTTGAATTCTTTTAAGAACACACAGCATGCTCTCAGCCAGCTGGAAGGTGAGTGTGCATCTAGAAAGCACACGGCCTTAGCAGTGTTCAGATCACTGGCCTGCACAAGTCGCAGGGCGCCGCCGAGGTCAGGACATGGGTGCTGGAGAGAGTATGTCTAAAAGCGAAACACTGCAGAGTCATTTGAAGACGTTTGTCTTGTACCCAGGTATTTATACAGAGTTGCTAGTTTTATTGGATGAAAAGATTGCAGTTACCTTGTTTAATCTAAAGTATTGAATAAAAAGAACGTAAACAAGCACAAGTGCCAATAACTGCCTCAAAAATAAATACTGGTCATTTTTATTGCAACTGGTTTTGCTAAAGTTCCTGATAATAGAGTGAGTGCCAATGAAAAGCAGAGAGTTTTATTCTTTAATAAATATGTGTGATTTCTCTTTTAGTGGGACCAGAATTCCACTTTCTGTTTTTGAGTGGTCTCATTTTTTCTGCATATTTAGTCTTAACAGAAAAGCCAATAATTGTTATTTTTAAGATTTGCCTTTTTCTCTTAGAAGAAAGGGTTAGTCAAACAAATTAATGAAGGTAACAAGATAGAGCTATTTAACTTCCTTACACAAATGTGTCAACACTTAGTTCTCTAGCATAATTTGATCCATTAAATACCAAAAATACTTTTTTAAGTACAGTTTCTTTTTACTTCTATAATTCAGAATTTTAACTAATTCAGACTAGGCTGTCTATTAATTATTCAAATTAGGGGAAAGTTTCTCTAGTGTATCTAAATCTCAAGAGCCCAAGATGGTGTAAGTTTCTTCCTAAGATCCCCGATTGGTCTGAGAACCCTGGTTTTCAGAATCAGGATTATAATGCAGACAGCAGGCATCCCAGTCTCTCGTGCAGTCTGAGCTGTCTGGACACTAACTTGCATTCCTGTGGTGTGTGATTTCCAGGGTGCTTTCTGTTTTTTTGTTTTTCACCTGCCAGTTTTATAGACTTACATTAGTCTTTTCTTGATCAGGAATAAAGGACGTTTTCACTCCACAGTATTGTTTTTCTTCTGTCGTACATATAAAGTATGCTACTTGTCCGTTTTCCATCTGACCGATGCCTGTGTGTATGTTACTTGTATTAATAAAGCGACAGTGAGTGTCAGGCATCACCTGTGTCTGACTGTCATTAGCGTGGGTCAGTTTCCCAGGTACTGACTGTGTGTCTCCGTTGATTATTATGAGGGGGAGAAGAGGGCTTATTTTTCCCTTTCAGTTCTGTGACGTTCACCGTTTTTTCTTTTGTTTGTTTTTATGTTACGTTGTCCCATTTTAGGAGCAATTATGCTTGCCTCTCCACATTTTAGAAGAGAAGGGTTTGAGCCAGGTTGCAGTGACGGTCCAGGCTCTCCTGGCACTCGCCCCACCCAAGCAGCAGCAGCACCAGTTATCTGCTGTGTAAGGACTCCTGGGGCCTTGGGCACTGGCCTGGCCAGAACAAGGAACAGACACCGCGATTGCTGCTGCCAGCCGTCTGCTTAACAAAGCTCGAATGTGTTCTTAGAAGGGACTGTTTCCATGATTCCTATCAGGAATGTTCTACTTCATTTCTCCATTTTAGGGGAGGGTATATCCTTTTCATTGAATTTTTTATGAAGACACATTGGTTTTCTCAAATGAAACGTCTCTCGTTACTGAGAACCCAGCCACACCGAAGTCTAAGCTGGCTATGCTTTCCTACAGAGTAGACTTGTCGCGGATACCAGAGAGGTCTTCCCAGGGGATGTGTAGCGCTCCTGGGGGCCAAGACATGCCATGATCTTTACCGGTTCCTGAGACATGTGGGGCCCACTGGCTTCTAGACTCTCCTACAGCATTTGTTCAAATACAGATTCACATTTACTAGATCTGGAGTGAGACCTGGAAATTCACATTTTCGGCAGACGTTCCAGGTGTTTTTTATGAAGTACAGACCACTGCACCAAGCTAGATATTCTTACAGATTTGGAGAGTAATGCCCCCACTGCTTCTTTCAACCATATTTACAATCAGAGCTGCAGCATGACGACTTGGCCTGTTCTGTCAAAGGCAAAACAGGCTGGGGCCATGTGGGAGAACCGGGTTCAGTCCCCAGTCCACCTAAAAGCCAGGCTTCATGTGCCTATAGTCCCAGCTACTCAGGAGGCTGAAGCAGGAAGGTTGTGACGTAGTGACCCTGTTTAAAAAAAAAAAGAAGAAGAAGAAAGAAAGAAAGAAGTAATATGGAAGGCCTAGATTTTGGATAGTAAAACAGTGAAAGAAATACAGTTATATTTAGGGCCAGTGTTCTAGGTCCCCCTCCGACTCCTGGCCACGACCACAGCATCTTTTTGCAGAGATGGCTCTGTATCGTCCTGCTATTATCTAAACTTGTAAACAGGTTCTTCACACACAGGGCTGACCCCTCAGTGCTGCTCACACGCACTACTTTGCCGCATTTGCACTGCCGGCATGGAGCCACCCTCCCCACGCTGCTTCTGGACACCTGGCTCTGTAGATTAGCTGCACTCACAGAGACACACCTGCAGCTTTCCAGCTAATGGGAGGACGTGAAAACCAAGTAAAAGAATCAGGAAAAGCCACGTTTCTTCTATTTCTTTCAGGTAACTGCCAGTTTCTATGGCTTCTTAAAGCACTTAAGGCTTTTTTTTTTTTTTTCTTTTTGATTTTTGCCATAAGGTGCCCATATTCACCAGGGAGAGACAGAAAGGAAAAGTGAGAAACACTCCTAGAGGGGACAGCCACACCATAGTCCTTTCTCCTCCATTCTCCTCTCAGAAATTTGGGCATGCATGTATGTGTACCTGGCATGTTTTTCAAGCTGTGGGTCCAGGACTTGAACCGCAATCAGCCACGTGGGATCCAGCGCCTTAGCCATCACGCCACCGACTGGCCCCTTAAGGCATTTTAAAAAGAGCTTCCCATTTTTTCATCTAGCCCTCATCAAGCCCCACCACTAGTGCCTTATATACTCGGTTGTGGATAGACTAGAAGGGCCCAGGGGCTCACACAACCCAAAATCAGGAGCTTTTATTGAAGGTTTTTCTTTCCCTGTTTTTTTTTTTTTTTTTTAAGTTTATCCATCAGAAAGACAGAAACAAGAGGTGCCCCCAGTGGGAGCTTGACTCCCAGGCTCAGCCAGCGGGATTACTTGAACACACGTGCACACACACATCTAGCATGTAGAGGCAGGCCTCAGGATGCAAACACATCTGTGTCCGGCATCACAGCGTTGAGTAACTCCTGCACCATCGGCCCCTTCTTCCCCTGGGTTTTGAACCCCTTTTTGTTGTCAGTGATATCTTTTGGTATTCACTGCCCTTGTAAACCAAGTAAATAGAGTATGTGAAAATACTAGTTATGTAGGTTGTGTGTTTTTTCTTTACCAGTGCATGCATTTGAGTATAATGTTATCCCTCTGTTTATCATGTAAGTGAAGCATCTAAAAGTAGCTTTGGATAAAATCATGTTGCGTACCTAGTCAAAATAAGATGTTCACCATGTTCTTTCATAAAAGCAACTGAGAACATTACCAGTTTGTCGGAGTTTTAAATTATTTAAGACATCTGATCACAAAGCCCAATTCCTCAAGGTCTTCAGGAACAACAGTAAGTGTCCTATAAATGTTTAGAGCCAGTCTCCATTATATTTATAATTCCAAACAGACCTACCAACCTTATAATCTCTTAGGATTTAGCCATGTGTATTTTAAAGCTATAGGTATTCTTCCTTGTCAACACTAAACCTCAGTAGAATCTCCAAATTGTAGAGTACCACTAGAAATTTAACTCAGCAAAGGACAGGACTGTTTTTAACAAATTATGCAAGGAATAATTCCAGAAGACATTACATAATGCAGTACTTGAGAGCTGTGATTAATGTTCCCATAGAAATAAGTGGAAGTTTCAAGTATTTTATGTAACATGAAACCTTAATAATGTATTTTTATCAAATAATTCACATTTGTTTCTGAATTGTTAGAAAAATTTTGTGTACAGTTTTGGTTAATAATGAAGGAAAGATATTAAATATATTGAATTTCTTTTCCATGTCAAGATGCAAAAACAAATCATGATGTTTTGTTGGAGGATTTTTGTGTTCAGTATATTGTATGTAACTTTTTTATCTTATTTTTTAAGAGATATTTTTGCTATAGGGTGCGTGCGAGAGAGAGAAAGCTAGAAATCACCCCCCAGTGGGGATGGCCACGCCACAATCCCTTCTCCTCCATTCTCCTCTTGGGATTGCACCTGGCGTGAGTTTTATGTTACCAGGTCCAGGACTCAAACTGTGGTCAACTACGTGGGAGTCTAGTGACAGAACCATTATGCCATCTGCTAGTCCCATGTATCTTTTTTTAAACTGCAAAGAATACTTCAGTTTAACATTGAGCCTTGCGAGACTCCAGTGTAAGATGAAGATGACTTTGTCACAGTTCTCCCTAACCTGAAGCAGTGACCTTTCCAGCACTGATGTGACCAAGCACTCATGCCACCCAGCAGGCCCCTGCCACTTCTGGAGATGTGACGAGCAATTTCCAGGCTTTCACACCCATCTCTGTTGAGCACTCCAAACCAGTCTCCTCTTGTAATAGCCAGGCCTGGGAATGACTGATGGGAAGAAGGGCCTGTTTGGCTAGAACACAAGAGTAGAAAAAGGCTTAGCAGTAGGTCACTTTCATTAACAGCTTTTAAATACAGCCTTACAGCTAATCTAAGAGTTGGTGATTTCTTTCCACAGCTGAGCAATGACTAATGAAGTGTGACTGTGCCGATGAGTCTAATAAATGTTTAAAACTCAGTGCTTAAATGGTTAGACACATGAAGGAAAACACGGATATGCAGAAGCCTTTTATATACACAGTGAGATGGTTTATAGCAGGTTTCATTCTATTCTGAAAATGTTGTAAACATGTAATTAGTAAAAGATTTTGTAAAACATTGTCCTGTATTTGTATGTCTGTAAATATATTACATGAGTTCTAAGTATAAATATGTTAATATTGTGTATGTTAAGTTGCCTGTATGCCACCTTCCACACTGACATTAAAACAAAAGCCAGCACTTCAGTAGCACTTAATAAACACTTCAAAATGTTAAAGCCTATTTATCTTAACATGATTCCTTGGGTTAAGATAAATCAAGGAAGGGGTATCTAATTCTTAATGAAAAACATCAGTAAGAACTGGGTCTTTATATAGTACTGTGAGATTAAAATTCACTTTTCAGGGTTTTTTTTTTTAAGAATTTTTTATTTTATTTATCTTTATTTTATTTATTTGAGTTTGCTACAGGGCTCGTGCACTCAAAAGAGAGAGAAAGTGAAAGCAAGCCACCAGGTCTAGGTCTTGAACTATAATTGGCCGTGGGAGTCCAGCTCCTTAACCACTACTGCACCGGCTGGCCCCAAATTTATCTTAAAGAAGTACAAAATAAGGCTGGCAAGTGGCATGATGAAGACGCTGGACTCCCACATAGCCAACCACAGTTCAAGTCCCAGACCTGGCAGCTTGCTTCTCACTTTCCCACTCTCTCTCTGATCAAGTCAAAAAAATAATAATGAGTGAAATTAAATATTTCTTTTAAAAAAAAGTACAAATATCAAGATTGCCTGTACTAGGGTTAGATAGAAGACTTCATTCACAGGGGCCAACAGGTCATGTGGTGGTTAAGGGGCTGGAATTCCCACATGGCCTACAGTAGTTCTAGTCCCAGCCCTAGCGGCTTGCTTTCTCACTCTCCTTTCTCTCTGTGAAAAAACTCATGTGAAAAAAAAAAAATTAATTCTTTTTAAAATATTTATTTAATTCCATTTGTTGTTATTATTTGTTAATTTGACCAGAGCAAGAGAGAAAGAGAAAGCAAGAAAGCAAGCCGCCAGGTCCGGGTCTTGAGCTGTGGTTAGCCATGTGGGAATCCAGCACCTTTAACCATGCTACCTGCCAGTCCCTAAAATAAATAATTTTTTAAAAAAAAAGGCTTAATTCATGAAATGTACAAGGAGGCTTTAAAATGTTTTTGGAAAAAGGAATTAAGTATGAATTTATTTTGCTGCCCCCCAAATGAAATCTGCATCATTTTTTTCATAATATGCATTTTCCATGAACTTTTTGAAGAGCCTGCATTTGTAATACATTAGTACACTTTTTTTATCGGAAATGACCAGCTGTGCTACAGGGAAAGCTTTAGCATCCTGAGACACTTTTTTTGTTTTTTTTGGGTTTTTTTGGAGAGGTTTTTACTATAGGGCGTGTGTGCTAGACAGAAAGAGACAGAGACAGAAAGCGAGAAATCACCCCCTAGAGAGGATGGCCGCACCGCAATCCCTTCTCCATTCTCGGGATCTTGCGCACATGCACCTGGCATGAGTTTAAGCTTAAGCCACCGGGTCCAGGACACGAACCGTGGTTGACTATGTGGGAGTCTAGCAACATAGCCAGTAAGCCAACTGCTGGTTCCCGAGACACTCTGTTTTGACTGATCACAGAAAGGATGATCCAGAGGACTTTTTTTTTTTTTTTTTTTTTTTTTTAATTTACCAGAGGGTGCATGCACTCTCTGAAGAGAGAACAAAAGAGAAAAGTGAGAAAACAACACACCCCTCATGGGAATTGCCACAGTCCCTTCATTTCTCCCTCTCCTTTTGGGACTGAGCATACACACACACCTGCTGTACTTTTCAAGTGGCTGAGTCAGAAGTCTGATCACCTGAACGATTGCGCCACCCTTTCTAGAAGGAGAATTACAGGCAGCTCTACTGTGTGCCAGGCGCAGGTTAGATATCTTCATGTACTTTAATCTCCCTTAGTCTCACTACCCTATAAAGTGGGAATTGTTAAGTAAACAAAGCAGGTTTAGACCCTAGTGTCTGCTTTTCAAAAATATTAATAGCCTTCTAGAGAATCAGTGTCCCTACGTACTATTTGTGGGTTGTATAATTCTGACATCCCATTTTTTTTCCTTCATATAAACAACTTTTCTTTTTTTTACGTTTCTCAATCTGTCCAAAGTTTCCTCTTGCACCTCAAACCTACCCTTTACGACTCACTCCCTACCAACCTCATTTCCCCCCTCACAGTCTCTAGCATCCCGTTTCTTTTTTTTTTTTTTTTTTTTTTTTTTTTTTGGAGGTTTTTGCTATAGGGCTCGTGCACTCGCCAGACAGAGACAGAAAGCAAGAAATCACCCCCAGGGGGGATGGCCATGCCGCAGTCTCTTCTCCTCCATTCTCCTCTCGGGATCTTGGGCACGCACGCACATGCGCCCAGCGTGAGTTTTATGCCACCTGGTCCGGGACGTGAACCGCGGTTGACTACGTGGGAGTCCAGCAACATAGCCATTATGCTAACTGCTGGTCCCCTCTAGTATCCCATTTCTATCTTGTATTTGTAATTCATATCCCTCCTTGTTTCCCAGGAAAGTCACTGAGGTAGCCTAGGATAGGATATGTATTCCGTGCCATCATCATCTCAGGAAAGGCTTTAGTGATGATAAACTTAAAAGGGAGGCAGGGACCAGTATTTGTTCAAACTTGACTATGTATCTATCAATATGTTAGATACTTTGTATAATCATTTTTTAAAAAGAATTATTTACTTCTATTTATTTATTCATTTATTTTTATTTGACCAGAGAAAGACAGACATACAGAAGGAAAGTGAGAAAGCAAGCCACTAGATTAGGGACTCAAACCATAGCTGGCCATGAAGGAGTGTCCAGCGCTTCAACCACCACGCCACCTGCTGGCCCTGCATAAAGTCATTTTTAATTCCTACTAAATACTTCACCTTTGTGGGACCAGCAGTTGGCATAATGGCTGTGTCACTGGACTCCCAGGTGGTTGACAGTGGTTCGAGTCCCAGACCCGATCGCTTAAACTCACGCCAGGCTTGGGTGTGTGCGTGCCCAAGATCCTGAAAGGAGAATGGAGGAGAAGAGATTGTGGCATGGCCATTCCCCCTGGGGGGTGATTTCTTGCTTTCTGTCTCTGTCTTTCTGGTGAGCACACGCACCCTACAGAAAAAAAAAAAAAAAAAAAAAAAAAAAAGTAATGTTCACTTTTGTAAGAGGTTTTTTTTTGTTTCATTTTGGGTTTTTTTGCTACAAACTAGATAAAATCAGAATCAGACATTACAAGAATTACAGAAGTTTTAATGTCTCGCTATAACTAAGATCCATGAACTGTTTTTGTTTTTTGTTGTGTTGTTTTTTGTTTTTTCTTTTCTGGTGAAAAAGAGCAACAGGAACCTTCACAAACCTATTAAAAAGACTTCTTCCCAGCAAAATTCAAATATGAGGAAGCCTGAATTGATGGTATAATCCTAATTCAGGGTTTCAAAACAAGATAGCAGGCAAAGTGAAATCACCAAGCTTCACCTGGGAATGCCCAAACAGCCTGAGGAAGAGTCATCTGATGGTACAAGGCGTTTCTTATCCAGGTCCTCTTGCCCATCTCCAGGTCAGCAGTGGGAAGGACAGGAGACCACCTCGTCACTTCTTGCCTCTCCGCTTGTCTCTATCTTTACCTTTCGAATCCTTGCTGTCATCTTTGTCCTTCTTGGGCATCTTAAATCCACCAATTTCTCTCCGCACTACTGTGCCTCGCCACCAGGCCTGCAGCTGGAAGGGAATGGAAAATGAGTACAATTTATAGAATGCCTGACAGCTGCCCTCTCCACAGGAGGGTATTGTTCAATAAAGTACGTTCTGGGGCAGGCAGGTGTTGTGGTGGTTAAGGTCACTGGACTCCCACATGGCCGACCACGGTTCGGGTCACGGCCATCGTGGCTTGCTTTCTCATTTGCTCTCTCACTGTCCCTCCCTGGTCAAATTCAAATAAATAAAGTTAAACAAAATAATGATTTTAAAATAAATTTAAAAATAAAGTTCAGGAGCCAGCAGGTAGCATGGTGGTTAAGGGTACTGGACTCTTGAGAACCAGCAGGTGGTATGGTGATTAAGGCGCTGGACACTCCCATATGGCCGAATACAGTTCAAGTCCTGGACCTGGTGGCTTGCTTTCTCACTTTCTCTCTCTCTCTCTCTCTCTCTCTGTCTCTCTCTGATCAAATTAAAAAAATAAATGAACAAATAAAATTAAATAATTCTTTAAAAAAAAGGTATTGGACTCTCACATGTGGACCATGGTTTGATTCCCGGACCTGGCAGCTTTCTCACTTTCTCTCTCTGTCCCTCTCTGGTCAAATTAACATAAATAAATAAATAAATTTAAAATTAAATAATTATTTTTAAAAATAATTTAAAAAGTTAAGTTCTGTCTGAAAAACAGTCTCCGGCGTGTGTGCATGCATGCCCGAGATCCCGAGAGGAGAATGGAGAAGGGATTGCAGCATGGCCATCCCCCCTGGGGGGTGATTTCTCGCTTTCTGTCTCTGTCTCTCTCTTTCTGACAAGTGCACGTGCCCTATAGCAAAAACCTCCCCACCCCACCCCCAAAAAAATCTCTATGTGGGGACAGAGTGGCTGGGTACACTGTCAAAATGGCAATGCTTCCTGCTGTGCCAGACCCAGCTAAGCCATGCACTCACTAGTGGGTTCTCAAGGAGTCAAAGAAAGGAAGCTGATAAAGCCTTTGTTGTTTTTTTTCCCTCACTTTGAAACCTGACTTCCTTGGACTGTTTCCTTTATGGGTGTCAAGTTCCCCATACCCAACAATCATTTCATCCAAAAGGAATGTTAGTGACCGAGGCCCAGGGCAAAAGCAAGCCCTCAAAAATGCACCACTAAGTCTGGACGATTCAAGTAGGTTTCCCCGGTGCATTTCATATCTTTAGTGATTAAAGGACCACTTCTCTGGTTTTCAGAAGATTTAGATCTTTGCCATCAGGTACAACTGTTCTGAATACAATCTAGATTACTTTCAAATCAGAGGAAGTCTGTAAAGACTGGAAGCAATTCCTCCAGTGAAAAGAAAACAAAAGTGGTCTCCAGCTAGTTCTCCATTCTCACTGAAATCGATATGTCCTGGCAAGGGGGAAGCACACCGAGGCTTGGTAAGTACTCGCTGCTACTTCCGACTCACAACGGAAGCTCGGGCTTGGGCTCGGAGGCTAGCTGGCCCCGAATGTACTTTAAAGCTAACTTGTTTTGTCCACCCATAACTACACCCACTAGGATCTCAGTGCCGCTCTTTCAGAGGGAAGGGTGATCCTCTTGTTTCAGTTCAGTTGGCAGTCGTTTTTGCATTACTTTGTGCTGAAAAACATTTCCCAGGATCTATGACCTGTCAGTTTTATCATTACTAATATATACAAGTCCATTTAACACATCTTTTTCCCTCTAATTTGCTGCTTATCTACCTCTCTCCCTTTAAAACAAACAAAAAATAAGATTTATTTATTTATTTAATTCTATTTGTTATTATTATTTTTAAATTTGACCAGAGAGAGAAAGGGAAAGTGAAAAACCAAGCCACCAGGTCTGGGACTCGAACCACAGTCAGCCATATGGGAGTCCAGTGCCTTAACCACCACACCACCTGCCAACCCCTACCTTTTATTTATTTATTTTTTTGGAGAGGTTTTTTTGTTTTTTGTTTTTTGTTTTTTTTTTTTTTTTGGAGAGGTTTTTGCTATAGGGCGCATGCGCTCGCCAGAAAGAGACAGAAAGCGAGAAATCACCCCACAGGGGGGATGGCCACACCGCAATCCCTTCTCCTCCATTCTCCTCTCGGGATCTTGGGCACGCACGGACACGTGCCCAGCATGAGTTTAAGCCACCAGGTCCGGACTTGAACTGCGGTCAACTACATGGGGGTCCAGTGACATAGCCATTACGCCAACTGCTGGTCCCACCCCTCCCTTTTTTAAAGCAGCTTGTATCAGAACCCAGCAAATAGAGTGGAGTGATTTATAAACAATTTAAAGAAGTAGTAGACTATTAGAAGCAATCATTCTGTCAAAAGGTGGTTTGGGTTAGAAACAGTATTCTTTATTTCTCTCTTTTTTTTTTTTTTTTTTTTTAACAGTCTCACTACATAACAGTAGAGATCCTCCATCCTCAGCCTCCCCGCTGGGATTACAGGTGCACACCACCACTCCGGCTTTTAGGTAGGCCCAGGAATCAAATCCCAGACCCTCCCTGTGGTCTCAGCCTGAAGCACAGTATATTAGCAGCACACGCCGCAGTGTGCCGGACACTACATTCCTTTTTTTTTTTTTTTTTTTTTAAAGAAAGAGTTTTTTTGCTATAGGGTGTGTATGCTTGCCAGAGAGACAGAAAGTAAGAAATCATCCCCCTGGGGGGATGGCCATGCCACAGTCCCCTCTCCATTCTGCTCTCGAGATCTTGAGCATGCATGCACATATGCCCGATGTGAGTTTTAAGCTGCTGGGTCTGGGACACGAACCATGGCTGACTGCATGGGAGCCAGCAACAATGTAACCATTATCATCTGCTGGTCCCCAGAAACAATATTCTAAAATCTGATCTTCGGGCGTAGGTTTGACTTTCACTGTTAACCACCTTTTTTTCCCCAGATAAAGAGCTGGGGATGGGACCAGGAGATGGCATAATGGTTACATCGACTCCCACATAGTTGACTGCAGTTCGAGTCCCAGACGTGGTGGCTTAAAACTCATGCCGGGCACATAAATGCATACCCAAAATCCTGAGAGGAGAATAAAGAAGGTATTGATTGCAGATTGGCCATCCCCCCTGGCAGGGAAGGGGGATGGCCAGATGTGCCCTATAGCAAATACCTCTCAGGACCAGTAGATGGCGTAATGGTTATGTCACTGGATTCCCAGTCTACAACGGTTTGAGTCCCAGACCCAGTGGCTTGAAACTCAATGCTGGACACATGTGCATGTGTGCCCAAAATCTCAAAAGGAGAATGGAGGAGAGGGATTGTGGTGTAGCCATACCCCAAGGGGTGTTTTCTGTCATTTTCTTTTTGGCAAGCACACGCACCCTTTAGCAAAAATCTCTCTTAAAAAAGAAAAATCTCTCTTAAAAAAAAAAGAGCTGGAAACATGGAGCCAGCAGGTTGCCATAGTGGTTAAAGTGCTGGACTCCCATGTGGCTGACCACAGTTAAGTCTTAGACCCAGAGGCTTAAAATTCACACTAGGCACACGTGTGTGCTTGCCCAAAATCCCAAGAGGAAAATGGAAGAGAAGAGATTGTGGTCATCCCCCCGGGGGATGATTTCTCGCTTTCTGTCTGTCTCTCTCTCTCTTTCTCTCTCTCTCTCTGCTTTTCCAGCAAGCACACGTGGCCCATCACAAAAAATCTCTTTAAAAAAAACAACAGGGACCAGCAGTTGGCGTAACGGCTATGTCACTGGACTCCCATGTAGTCGACCGCAGTTCGAGTTCTGGACCCAGTGGCTTAAACTCACGCCAGGCGCATGTGCATGCCCAAGATCCTGAGAGGAGAATGGAGGAGAAGGGATTGCGGCATGGCCATCCCCCCAGGGGGGTGAGTTCTCACTTTCTGTCTCTCTATCTCTCTCTCTCTTTCTGAGCGCACGCGCCCTATAGCAAAAACCTCTCCAAAAAAAAAAAAACAGAGCTGCTGACATGACTTTCCTGTGTTCGTTTTCTCCCTGCACTATGGACTGTGCTGGTGAAACCCAGTAATAACAAAGGCCACACTTGCTCACAGATCTGTTCATGGTCAGCTACTTTGTGTTCAATAATGAACGAAAACTGCTTTGCCTTCCTTGGTGTTAGGCTGGCTGTGGCACTGATGGGGCCCACGATGCCAGCTTGGATTTTTTACCTTTAAGACGCTCTTTAATTCCAACATATCTTGTTCTATCTTCTTTCTGGTCCTCTCCTTCTCTATACGATCTTCGATGATGACCTGTTCATATTCCCGTAGCTGTAAAAGTAGACAGTAATCGTATGTTACAGTACTCTGTAGACTAAGCTAGAGCCCAGCCAGGCATGTGCTTATTTTTTTAATAATAATTTATCTTATTTTATTTATTCATTTATTTATTTTAATTTGACCAGAGGGAAAGAGAAAGAGAGGGAGGAAGTGAGAAAGTATGCCACCAGGTCAGGGACTCGAACCATGGTCAGCCATGTGGGAGCGTCCAGCACCTTAACCACCATGCCACCTGCTGGTCCTTTAATATAAAATTTTAAAGCATGCTAAATCAAAAGATAAACAAAAGAAAAAAAATTACTGGATTCCTAGACTATAAATATTCACATATTAACTTCATTATTGATCTTCAAATATTTTCAGTTTTAAAAATTCAAATTTAAGTTTTAAAATATTTCATGAAAATTAAATACCCAATATATGATTAAGAACCTCAAAATAATGTGATTTTCTCTAACTTTGGTAGAATGCACACAAACCATAGCAGCTGTCTTTTAAGAGAAATTTGAGGGACCAGCAGGCAGCGTGGTGATTAAGGCACTGGAATCCCACATGGCTGGCCATAGTTCAAGTCCTGGACCTGGCAGCTTGCTTTCTCACTTTTTCTTGATGTCTCTCTCTGATGAGTATATATGCCTATGGGAAATTTAAAAATAATAATAAAAATTAAATTAAATGGATAATTCTTTTAAAATAAAAGAGAAATTTGAAACTTTTACAATTGTTCAATGATGCAGCCATAATCGGCTGCATCATCATAAATGATGATTTTAGAAATCATCATGTACAAATTGACTTAAGACCATCACATGGAAACAGTAATAGTATCTATGGAAAGGAGCTGTAAGGACTAAGTAGCTGCATATGTAAAACACTAGCAAAGCGCCTGGACGGAGGAAGAACGATGTACGTGCCGCTGCTGCATTACCCCCGTTGTCATCGTCGTCATCGTCGTCACCAACATCGACAGTCAATCCCAGGGGCTTAGAAGAAGCTCACTCTACTTTTGACAAAAAGCAGCATTTTCCAGCCACTATGGCTTGGCTACCACTCACTCCTCAGTGAGCAGCCTTGTATTTCCTTACCGTCCTTGCAAGTTCTTGAAGGTGTGTTAAGTCACTGGCCTTTGCGGCTTTGAGAGCATTTAGTTCATTCTGTTTCGTTTCTGTGTCTCTATCAAATTTCTCCATCCAGAACTCCAGCTTCTCCTCAAGTTTCTATTTGGAAAGAACATTAAAACATTTCACCAGGCAGAAACCAGTATGATGGCGATGTATTTTTTTTATTTCTTTTTTGAAAAGGTAGCCGATATTTTTCCTACAAACAAACCAAAAACATCTCTGACCCTGAGGTACAGGCGGTAGCACGTTGCTCTGCAGTGCTGGAAGCAACGTGGCGGACTACGGGTTTGATCCCAAGATGACCTGAAACACACCAGGCCTGTAGGTCCAAGATGCTGACGAGCTGGAGGGCTGTGGCAAAGGGATGGCAGAGAGACAAGATCTTGTCGAGGGCGCCGATCTCTCCCCTCTCTCTCCTTCACTCTCTCTCATGAAAGAAAGAAATAAACTCAAGGAAAAAAGTATCTAGAGGGACCAACAGATGGCATAGCAGTTACATCACTGGACTCCTATGTAGCTGACTACAGTTCGAGTCCCAGACCCAGCTGCTTAAAACTCATGCTGGGGGGCCAGCTGGTGGTGTGGTGGTTAAGATGTTGGATTCCCACATGGCCAACTGTGGCTCAAGTCTCAGACCTTGTGACTTGAAAATCATGACAAATAAATAGATAAATAAATGTTTTTGGGGCCAGCAGATGGTTTGGTAGTTAGGTGTGCTAGATTCCCACAAGGCTGACTGCAGTTTGGGTCCTGGACCTGGCAGCTTGGTTTCTCCCTTTCCTTTTCTCTCTCTCTGATTAAATTTTAAATAAATAAATAAGTAAATAAATAAATAGAATTAAATACATGGATAATTCTTAAAAAAAAAAAAAAAAAAAAAAAAAAAACCCTCCACACCAGGTGCATGTGCATGCACATCCAAAATCCAAGCAGAAAATGGAAAAGGCATTGTGGTGTGGCCATCGCCCCGAGGGGTGACTTCTCTTCTCACTTTCTGTCTCTCTCTCTGGTAAGCACACGTGCCCTGTAACAAAAGTCTCTTTAAAAAAAAATTTTTTTTAAAAAGGAAAGAAAGAAAAGAAAAACTACTTAGATAAAACTGTTTATGGCTGAATTTACCAAGCTTCAATGAACAGATAACCTGCTTTGTTCTATTTATATTTTTAGATTTTTAGAGCATAAGAAGATGGAAAACTTCCAACTCATGCTGCCTAGCTAGTGTCACTCTGAGAGCAATAACACAAAGTATCACCAAAAAATTGAAATTCTCATTTCTGGAATATATAAATACAAAACAAAACTCTATAAATCAATACTAGCAGTTGATTAGGAGAATAATACTTGAGTAAGCAGGTTTTATTAAAAATTTAAAGATGACTCGGCATCAACAAATTTATCAGTGTATTTTACTTAATTAGCATACTAAAGGAGAAAAAAAAAGTATTTCGATCAATGAAAAAATCCATCTCATAAAATGTAATGCTCATCCTGTTTTTTTGTTGCTTTTTGTTATAGGACTTGTGCACATGGCCAGAAAAGGAGAGAGAGAGAAAGTTGAGAAATCACCCCCCAAGGGGGATGGCCAAGCCACAATCCCTTCTCCATTCTCCTCTCGGGATTGAGAATACACACACACA
The DNA here is from genome assembly GCA_026018925.1 of Tupaia tana. Taxonomy (NCBI): domain Eukaryota; kingdom Metazoa; phylum Chordata; class Mammalia; order Scandentia; family Tupaiidae; genus Tupaia; species Tupaia tana. The sequence goes on along the minus strand of JAKSZU010000020.1, from coordinate 28,397,832 downwards.
CTTCTCACTTTCCCTCCCTCCATCTTTCTCTGGCAAATGCACATGCCCTATAGCAAAATTTTAAAAAATAATTGTTTTTATAAAGCAGGGAATAAAGTTTTAGTGACGCACCTGCTGCTCCTTCCTAAGGAATGATTCGATCTCCATGTGAATCCGGTTCTCTTCTTCGGTCTTCATCCTTAGTTTCTGTAAGAACAATGATCACGAGGCCAGCGGGTGGCAAAGGTTAAGGTACTGGACTCCCACTTGGCCAACACTGAGTCTTTTTTTTTTTTTAAGATTATCTAACAACTTTGTTTTTTTAAAATTTATGCATTCATTTATTTTAATTTGACCAGAGAGAGATGCAGAGAGTGAGAGAAGGAAAGTAAGAAAGCAAGCCACCAAGTCCAGGACTCGAACCTTGGTCAGCCATGTGGGAGTGTCCAGCGCCTTAACCACGACACCACCTGCTGGACCAAGCATTGAGTCTTAAACCCCATGGCTTGAAAATCAAGCTGCGCATATGTGCGTGTGTGCCTAAGATCCCAGGATGCAAGTGGAGGAGAAGGGATTGCATCACAACCATCTCCCCAGGGGTGATTTCTCACTTTCACTCTTGCTGTCTCTCTCTCATCCACATCCTATGGCTCAAAAAAACTTAAAAAAAAAAAAAAAAAAAAAGAAAAGAATCAAATGCCAGGAGTTCTTCCTGGCTAGGTTGGGAATCAGAAGTTCTCAGGAGCTCTTTTGTCCAGGAACAGCCATCTTTCAGTAATTAATCAAAATGACGAACACAAAGGGAAAGAGGAGAGGCACCTGATATATGTTCTCTTAAGTCAGCTTTCAAATTAGCAGAGGTCTCAGAAAAGCTTCCCCCACACGGCGACGCCACGGACGGTGGTCCAGCCGCCTGCCCGTCGCTTTCTTCAACCTTCAGCCTTCCTCCTCTAATGAACGTGCACCTCTTCCTTACTCTAGACATTTTTCACTTTCACTTCTATGTTCACAAATTTAGATTTGAACAAAATTTGGCTCTCTAGATTTGGTATTTCTTGCTGGAAGAGTAACAAGTTCCTGGTTGGATGGCAACTAATTATCTTGTTTTGCCTTCTCCCTATCATGACCAAGAGAAATGGCAAATGGTAGAAAATCCGAGTAAAAGGCCCAAGGGAGAAAGTTCAAACAACTTTCAAAGTCATTATAAGAGAAGCAGGAACAAAGCTTCATCCCATCGGGAGTTCTGGTTCTTAGGGGTCAGCAGGTGGCATGGTGGTGATGGTACTGGACTCTCAGGTGACCGACTGAAGTTTGAGACCCAGACTTGATGGCTTGAGAATCACACAGGCTGTATGTGCGTGAGCGCAAAGATCCTGAGAGGAAAATGGAAGAGGGGATTGCAGCGTGCCCATCCCGCGGGAGGTGATTTCTCACTTTCTCACTTTCCCTCTGGCTGACTCTCTCTGACTCTCTCTGGGGAGTACATCCCCTATGGCAAAAACGAAAAAATAAAAGAAAGAAAGGCGCTGGATCCCACATGGCCACCTCCATGATTCAAGTCCTGGACCTGGCGTGTTTGGGTATCATATGCGTCACTGCCCAAAATTCTGAGAGAAGGGACTGTGGCCTGACTCTTCCACCTTGGGATTGATTTCTCACTTTCTTATATCTATGTCTCGTCTCTCTCTCTCTCTCTCTCTTTTTTTTTTTTTTGGAGAGGTTTTCGCTATAGGGCGCGTGCGCTTGCCAGACAGAGACAGAGAGACAGAAGGCGAGAAATCACCCCCCAGGGGGGATGGTCACGGCACAATCCTTTCTCCTCCTTTCTCCTCTCGGGATCTTGGGCACGCACGCACACGCGCCCGGCGTGAGTTTAAGCCACCAGGTCCGGGACGTGAACCGCAGTCGAGTACGTGGGAGTCCAGCGACATAGCCATTACGCTAACTGCTGGTCCCTGTCTCATCTCTCTTCAGAGAAAGCTCACACAACCTATGGCAAAAAATCTAAAAATAATAATAATAATTAAAAATCTGTGCTTTAGGACCAGCAGTTGGCGTAATGGCTATGTCGCTGGACTCCCATGTAGTCGACGGCGGTTCGAGTCCCAGACCCAGTGGCTTAAACTCACGCCGGGCGCGTGTGCGTGCGTGCCCAAGATCCCAAGAGGAGAATGGAGGAGAAGGGATTGTGGCGTGGTCATCCCCCCTCGGAGGTGATTTCTCGCTTTCTGTCTGTCTGGTGAGCGCACACGCCCTATAGCAAAAAACCTCTCCAAAAAAAAGTAAAAAAAAAAAAAAAAAAAAATCTGTGCTTTGTAAATATGTAAGTCTTCATTGAGTCTTTTATTTTTAGCAAATGTTGGGGCAGCTAGAGGAATAGATGGAAGAAAATAGTCCCCTTCGTTCTTTGTTAATTGAGACAAGGTTATTGAGTCAGCTGACATGTCACCTATTTCAATAGCTGGTTCTTTCCTAATTTAGTAGTAATTACCTCAATCTCCTCCAGCAAAAGCTCCTCTGTTTTGTTACATTTTTTCTGGGTCTGGGCAATCTGAAGCTCAGTGTTTTTTTTCATATAGCAATTCTCCAAGTTGGTTTTTGCCTTCAACTCTTGCAATTGGTCCTTGAGATGAGCGATATATTCATTCCGACTCTGTAGAAGAAAGACCAGAGTTCTATATTAAAAATATATGCCCTCTTGGGACCAGCAGTTAGCGTAATGGCTATGTCGCTGGACTCCCACGTAGTCGACCACGGTTCGAGTCCCGGACCCGGCGGCTTAAACTCACGCCGGGCGCGTGTGCGTGCGTGCCCAAGATCCCAAGAGGAGAATGGAGGAGAAGGGATTGTGGTGTGGCCATCCCCCCTGGGGGTGATTTCTCACTTTCTGTCTCTCTCTCTCTCTCTGTCTTTCTGGCCTTTCTGGCAAACCGCGGTCGACTACGTGGGAGTCCAGCGACATAGCCATTACGCTAACTGCTGGTTCCCGCTAAACCCATTTTCTCATCTGTAAAATCCTGCCCAGTGCCTGCTGCAACACAGATGCTCAAATACTTATCAAATGAAGTCCAAGAGATGTTGTTTAATTGCTTATTTTTCTCTTCCCTTCTTTCTACACTTGTCTCCCCTCTTCCCATCTTCCCCATTTCTTTTCTTCCTCGTCTTTCCTCCCTGTTTCTAGTTGTATGACAGTCAACAATAAGGCTGGACTCTCTATGAAGCAAGCGCAACTCCATTTTGAAAAGGTACCATCCATCTTAGAAATTGTGCCTCCTTCTCCCCCTCCCACCACAGTAACTACAGGAGGTAGGATCAACAGAAGCCCTAAGAAACAGTCAGTTACCAGGAGAGCCATGCCTGCTACCAGGGGAGCCATTAAGAGTCTGTTGTGTTCAGAACATACTTTTAGGAATGATTAACCTGCTTGCTTTGCTTCTGTAACTGGCTTTTTTTTCTTTTTTTAGAGGTTTTTGCTATAGGGCACGTATGCTCGCCAGACAGAGAGAGAGACAGAAAGTGATAAATCACCCCCCGGGGGGGTGGCCACGCCACAATCCCTTCTCCTCCATTCTCCTCTCGAGATCTTGGGCACACACGCACACGCACACACACGCACCCGGCCTGAGTTTAAGCCACGGGGTCCAGGACTTGAACTGAGGTCAACTACGTGGGAGTCCAGCGACATAGCCATTACGCTAACTGCTGGTCCCATCTGTAACTGGCTTTTTTGCTTTAAAGAAAGACCCTTCCGGGACCAGCAGTTAGCGTAATGGCGGTTCGCGTCCTGGACCCGGTGGCTTAAAACTCACGCCAGGCGTGTGTGCATGTGTGCCCAAGATCCCAAGAGGAGAATGGAGGAGAAGGGATTGTGGCTTGGCCATCCTCTCTGGGGGGTGATTTCTCGCTTTCTGTCTCTCTGTCTCTCTCTGTCTGGCGAGCGCACACGCCCTATAGCGAAAACCTCTAAAAAAAAAAAAAAGCCCCTTCCCTTTGTTACTATCAACATGTCATCCTGAGATAAAGTGTGATTATAGCCTATATAATATATAAACTCCTTTTCTCCCTTCACTTGGGGCTGTGGGGTTTTGAGAGACATGAGTCCCCCCCCGTATGCCACCAGTTTAATCAATAAACTCCAATAAATTTGGCTATGTCTGGATGTCCTCTTATTTCTCGCTGAGTAGACTATAACATCTAGAAAGACTTGAGTGGTTGGGACCAGCAGATGCCGTAATGGTGACGTCACTGGATTCCCATGTAGTCGACTGCAGTTTGAATGCTGGACCAGGCACCTGGTCAGGTGTGCGCCAGGCATGTGTGCACGTGGGCCCAAAATCCTGAGAGGAGAATGAAGGAGAAGGGATTGCAGGTGGCCATCCCCCCTGGGGGGTGGTTTCTTGCTATCTGTCTCTCTGGCAAGCACACACACCCTACAGTAAAAATTTCTCAAAAAAAAAACCAAACAAACAAAAAGTGCCGTACAAAAATACCTTCAGGTCTTGCCTAATAGTGCAGCAGTTAAGTGCTGTGTGGGGGAAGCTGGATCCCACATGGTTGAACAGGGTTCAAATCCTGGCCCTGGTGGCAACATGCCAAGCATGCATGCACAAGCCCAGGATCCCAGTGGGATGGAGAACTGGAGACAAAAAGGATTGCAGCATGACCAGGCTCTGTTGGGGGATGCTTGTTTTCTCTCTCTCTCTCAGGTACGCACGTGCCCTCTGGCATTAAAATATAGATCTTCAAAAACTCAAGAGCCTATTTTATTGTTTTTTGTTTTTTGCCAGAGGGTGAATATACTCACCAGAGAGAAACAGAGAGAGGAGAGGAATAAAACGCCCTCCCTATGGGGCATGGTCATGCCATAATCCCCTCTCCTCTATTTTTGGGATTGAGGTCATGCACGCATACATGCCCAGTGTGTTTTTCAAGCTACCAAGGCCAGGATCCAAACCATGATCCACCATGTGGGATCCAGCTCCCTCAATCAGTAGGCTATGGGGCGGCCTAGGCATGTTCTGATCAATGTTCTTTACCAGATCGAGTATTGAGTCTTTCAGAGTGAGAACGTGATGATCAGAACCAGCAGGTAGCATAATGGTTACGTCACTGGACTCCCATGTAGCTGACTACAGTTTGAGTCCTGGACCGGGCAGCTTAAAACTCACGCCGAGTCGTATGCATACGTGCATGCCCAAAATCCTGAGAGGAGAATGGAGGAGAAGGAGGGATTGCAGCATGGCCATCTCCCTGTGTGGTGATTTCTCACTTTCTGTCTTTGTCGCTCTGGGGAATGCACACACCCTGTAGGAAAAAAATCTCTCTTAAAAAAAAAAAAAAAAAAAAAAAAAGCTCTAGGAGTTTTTGCCTGTGTAAACAGAGGTATTACATTATGTAACTGTTTATAAGGTCAGACACGACCGTGCCAAGCCAAAGGCATTTGGCTTTAAGACTTGTCATGGGCCTCTAATTACTCAGAGTTCTTTCCTTTTCACTGTTTTGCACATTTTTATGGCCCTCTGTGACGCCAGTGTGGAAACACAGAGGAAGATGTGAAGTCCTGACAGGCCGGCGAGGGTGAAGTCATGATGGAGGCATACTGACCACCTCCTCCTCTCCCAGGGTACCAGCACCAGCTAGGAGCAGTGAGTTACAGGCGAGGGTCTTAGGCTGAGCGAATTCCTCTTTTACTAAGAAAAGATGTGCCTTCGTCCCAGCCTATAACCCTGGTTGTCTGCAGGGTCTGGAGCTTTCCCTGGGATCAAAGTCTGCAGAGTGGGGCCACATTTTTGTGGGGTTTTCGTGGAGACCAAACTTTACTTCCAAATCCCAAAACTGCTTTCAGACTGGGACTTCTGGACTTGTTACTTGAATTCAGAAAAGCACGATTTAGGAATGGAAAGAGGCAGCCAACCAATTCGGATTAATAAGGTTCTGATGGCTGCTCCAACGAAGCGAGCCAAAGGCTTCTAATGGTAGTGTCTGTTTTCCTAATTGAACGCAGAGTGGAGGAGAGGATGTCGGTTCCTGGAATTTTGGAAGCCACTGTCTGGAGAAGCTGGAACTTGTCTTACACCTCAAGTTCCTTTTCGGTCAGACGTCAAAAGGGAAATAGAAATGTAGTCTGTTAAAGTGATAAAAGTCACACACACACACAGACACGCACACGCACACACAAAATACAGCTCCGTATTAAATTCACTTTCATATTTTTCAGTCTAACAATACTGGCTTATTCCGTAAGAGTCTACAAATACACCCAGAGATTCCATTCTGAGATGCAGATGGGACATAATCAAATCTAGACTTCCAAAGTTTCAGGCCCTGTCCACTTCCAGGTGTGCCCTTCCCAGGTCAGTCCCCTGATGACAACTGAGGCCGAACACGCTTTCATGTGTACTAGTCAGCTGGACGCTGAAGTGCCTGATCACGCTCCTGCTCATCACTCCTTGAGGCTGTCCCTTTCTCATTCATCTGTAGGACTTCTCTATTCATTCCAGAGACGAGCACTTCGTGGATAATGCTTTATCTTCTCCCACACTGTAGCTTGCCCTTTCTCTTCTTAATGGTATCTTTTGATGAAAAGGTTTTAATTTTTTTTTTTTTAATTTGCCAGAGAGCACATGTGCTTGTCTGAGAGAAAGAGATAGAGGGAAGTGAGAAAACACCCCCTGAGGGTGAGGGTCACGCCAGGATCCCTTCTTCCCCATTCTCCTTTTAGAACATTGGGCTCACATGCAAGCACAAATGCCAGCATGGTTTCCAGGCCTCTGGGTCCAGGACTCAAATTGTGCAGGGTGGCATCCAGCCCTCCCAAGCCACTGGCTAGCCCCAAAAGGTTTTAATTGTAATGTACTCAAATGTATCAACCTTTTCTTTTTGTAATTTGTTTGGCCTATTTAAGAAATCTTTCCTGGGCTTGGGGACCAGCAGGTGGCATGGTGGTTAAGGTGGTGGACACTCCCACATGTCTGACCACAGTTCATGTCCTGGACCTGTTGGCTTGTTTTCTCACTTTCTCTCTCTCTCTCTCTCTCTCTCTCTCTCTCTCTGTGTGTGTGTGTGTGTGTGTGTGTGTGTGTGTGTCTGGTCAAAAGTAAAGGAAAAAAAAAGAATGAATAAATAAAATTAAAAACAATTCTTTAAGAAAAAGAAAATCTTTCCTGGGCTGGCCCAATAGCACAACAGTTACGAAATGCCACATGGCTGATCACTGTTCAAATTCTGGCCTCAATGGCTCAGAACAAAACAAGCGAGGCTTCTGCATGTGTGCCCAGGATCCTGCAAGGATGGAGAAATGAAAGAAAAAAGAATTACAACATGACCAGGCCCTGTTAAGGGGAGTGGTTTCCCTCCCTGTCACTCTTTCTCTTCCTCTCTCTCTCTCTCTTCCTCTTTTATATGTACCTTGCACCAATATACACTGTTTTAATTAATGCGACTTTACGACGATTCTAAAAATTCAAGAAAATAAGCCTTACCTTGTTTTTCACTATTATCATTACTAATTTTAGCCTTGGCATTTCTTTCTTTCTTTCCTTTTTTTTTTAGAATTATTTGTTTTATTTATTCATTCATTTATTTTAATTTGACCAGAGAAAGACAGACACAGAGAGAAGGAAAGTGAGAAAGCAAGCCACCAGGTCTGGGACTCAAACTGTTGTCAGCCATGTGGGAATGTCCAACACCTTAACCACCATGCCACCTGCTGGCCCCAGCCCTTGGCATTTCTGTATTAATTTTAGAATCAGTTTGTCAAGTTTCTCAAACATAGGTGAATAAATAAACTAAATAAAACCCAATCAGGACTCTGATTAAGATCAAATTCAATTTATAAATCAATTTTGGAAGAATTGACATCTTTTTTTTTTTTTTTTTTTTTGAGAGGTTTTTGCTATAGGGCGCGTGCGCTCGCCAGACAGACAGAGAGAGACAGAGAGACAGAAAGCAGGAAATCACCCCCCAGGGGGGATGGCCACGCCGCAATCCCTTCTCCTCCATTCTCCTCTCGGGATCTTGGGCACGCACGCACACGCGCCCGGCGTGAGTTTTAAGCCACCGGGTCCGGGACTCGAACCGCGGTCGACTACGTGGGAGTCCAGCGACATAGCCATTACGCTAACTGCTGGTCCCAAGAATTGACATCTTTTTAACACTGAGTCTTCCAATCAGTAACACAGCATATCTCTCTATTTAAGTATTATTTAATTTTTCAATACTGCCTTAGAGCTGTCTGCAAAGAAATTCGGTACATTTTATTTTGTGAAGGTTTTTGCCATAGGACATATGCACTTGCCAGAGAGACAGAGAGAGACAATGAAACAGAAAGTGAGAAATCACCCCAGAGGGGGATAGCCAGGCAACAATCCCTTCTTCTCCAGTCCCCTCCTGGGATTTTGGGCGCACACACACACACACACACACACACACACACTCCAACCATGATTTTCAGGTCACCAATGGTGGTCGGCCACGAGCGAGCCCAGCACCTCAACCAACACACCACCTGCTGGTCCCAGTCCTGTACATTTTATTATTGTTTTTGTTGCTGTTGGATTCAATGCTAGGTGTTTGCTATTTTGATGCTATAGTAAATAATACACAGGTTTATCATCCTTAATCAAAATGTCCAAAATCTGAAATGCTCCAAAATTTGAATTTTTTTGAGTGCTAATATGATGCCACAAGTGGAAAATTCCACACTTGACCTCATGTGATACACTGCAGTTAAAACAAAATATCAGGACCAGTGGTTGACGTAATGGCTATGTCCCTGGACTCCCACGTAGTCAACCGTGGTTCGAGTCCCGGACATCATGGCTTAAACTCGCACTGGGCGTGTGTGCGTGCATGCCCAAGATCCTGAGAGGAGTATGGAGGAGAAGGGATTGTGGCGTGGCCATTCCCTCTGGGGGGCGATTTCTTGCTTTCTGTCTCTCTGTCTCTGTCTTTCTGGCGAGCACATGTGTCCCATAGAAAAAACCTCTCAAAAAAAAAAAAAAAAAAAAAAAAAATATATATATATATACACCCCATATAAAGGGTTTACAGGTGTTGTGCTGGTTACAGGTGCTGGACTCCCACATGGCTGACCATGGTTCAAATCCCAGAATTGGAGATTTGCTTTCTTGCTTTCTTTTTCTCTCTGTCTCGCTCTAGTCAAATTAAAATAATAATAATAATAATAATAATAATAATGGAAATAATTCTTTTTAAAAATACCATATAAAATTACCCAAAAGCTATGTGTATAAGGTATATATGAAACATGAATGAATTTCATATTTAGACTTGGGTCCCATCCTCAAGATATCTCATTTTATATATATGCAAATACTGAAAAATCTGGAAAAAAAATCCCAAATTGAAAATACTTTCAGCTTCAAGTATTTTTCATAAGGGACACTCAGCTCATATGTTTCAATTTCCTTTTCTAAGTCTGTGCTAATCTATAAAAGAGATAGAGGGGTTAGCAGGTGGCGTGGTGGTTGAGGCACTAGATTCCTACATGGCCGACCACCATTTGATTCCTGGACTTGGTGGCTTGCTTTCTGTTTCCCTCTCTGTCGCTCTCTCTGGTGAGCACCTGTGTCCTATAGCAAACTTAAGAGGATAATAATAGTAACCATCAATAAAATAAAATAATTTTTTAAAAGCATGATCTAAGAGGGTAAGTTTCATAGCCAAGTATTTGCTGCTGTCTAGAAAACAAATATTTTTTTAGTTTGTTTGTTTTATTGAGAGTTTTTTTTGCTATAGGGCGTGTGTGCTCGTCAGAAAGACAGAGACAGACAGAGAGACAGAAAGCGAGAACTCACCCCCCAGTGGGGATGGCCACGCCGCAATCCCTTCTCCTCCATTGTCCTCTTGTGAGAGAGGACCTGGTGTGAGTTTAAGCCACTGGGTCCGGGACTTGAACAGCAGTTGACTATGTGGGAGTCCAGTGACATAGCCATTATACCCACTGCTGGTCCCCAAAACAAGTGTTTAAGGAAAGAGAAAAAAAGCGGTTGTAATCATAGCAAAAGGGGGAGGGTTATCCAGGAGATGACAAATTTGAAGTGTTTCTTTCTTTGTTTCTTTTCTTTTTCCTTTTCTTTGGAGAGGTTTTTTGCTATAGGGCACATGCAGTCACCAGAAAGACAGACAGAGAGTCAGAAAGCAAGAAATTCTCCCCCCCGGGGGGGGGGGAGGGGATGGCCACACCGCAGTCCCTTCTCCTCCATTCTCCTCTCAGGATCTTGGACACACATGCACACGTGTCCGGCGTGACTTTAAGCCACAAGGTCCGGGACTCGAACCACAGTTGACTACATGGGAGTCCAGCGACGTAGCCATTACGCCATCTGCAGATGTTTCTTTTTGTACTGTCTGGGTTTAGAGGGCTTAAAAGAAGATCAATACATCTTCTATTTACTTTTTCTTTTTAAGTGCCAAAGGGAGTGTGCACTTACCAGGGAGAGAGAGAACCCTCCCACAGGGTGTAGTCACCCTGCAATCCTTTCCCTCACCCCCATCCCAGCAGGATTTGGGGCACGCACACGCCTGTCACTAATGTGCTTTTCAAGCCACCAGGGCCAGGATTCAAACTGCAGTCAGCCACGTGGAATCTGACTCACAATGTAATGTACTTAACTCTGCACTGTGGGACTGGCCTGATGTATCTTCTACTTTAATAGTGAAGGAACTTGGGGCCCCCAGGTGGTGTGATGGTTAAAGGGCCAGATCCCACATGACCAACTACACAGTTCATGTCCTAGACTCAGCAACTTAAAAATCATGCCAAGCACATGTGTGTGCGTGCCCAAAATCCCAAGAGGAAAATGGAAGTAAAGGGATTGTGGCATAGCCATCCCACCTGGAGGGTGACTTCTCACTTTCCTTCTCTCTGTTTCTGAAAGAATTTTTATAATTATGGGAGAATTTTTCAAGAAAAACTGGGAAGGACCAACAGATGACATAATGGTTACATTGCTGGACTCCCACATAGTTGACTAGGGTTTGAATCCCAGACCCAGTGGCTTAAAACTCATGCCAGGAGCATGTATGTGTGTGCCCAAGATCATGAGAGGACAATAGAGGAGGCGTGGCCATCCCTCTGGGGGGTGATTTCTCGCTTTCTGTCTCTCGGTCTCTCTCTGTCTTTCTGGGGAGCACACCTGCCCTATAGCAAAAACCTCTCCAAAATAAATAAATAAATAAATAAAACAAACAAATAAATTAATGAAAGATACAATACAAATGACATGATTAAACCTACCCATCATGTATAATGAGTTTGTAACGTGCTTATGTTCTATCTAGAAATAGACTTTTCAATCTGGGATATTAAATACAAGAGACTGCTTGAGACAAGATCTGCAGGAAAGGAGTAGATAGTGGGGTTGGGGTGGGGGTGGGATGTGAGGGTAACACAGACTAAGAGTTCCAGAATGCTGGGGTCTTTTGTAGTTTCCAGACATACTTGTACATTCCAGGCCAGCTCTCTAGTTATTCTCTTTATATATTTTTTAAAGAATTATTTATTTTAATTTATTCATTAATTTATTTTGATTTGACCAGAAAGAGACAAAGAGGACTTGAACCATGGTCAGCCATGTGGGAATGTCCAGCACCCTACCCACCACGCCACCTGTTGGTCCCCTCTTTATATTTTTAATCGTAAAGGTACCCAGGAGAAATAACAATCTTTCATATACAGTTTTTCTTTGCTTAGGAAAGAAGGCTTCTAGGGCCCAGTCGGGGTATGGGGATGAACAGGCTGAATCCCACATGGCCAACTGCACCATTTTGAGTCCAGGATGGTAGCTTGAAAAACATACTGGGTGTACTGGGTGTGTGCATGCATGCCCAAAACTCTGAGAGGAAACTAGAGAAGGGCTTGGGTGCTTCCTCGCTTTCTCCCTCTCTCTGTGTCACTCTGTCTCTCTCCGGTGAGTGCATCTGCCCTATTGAAAACTTAAAAAGAAAGAAGTCTTCTGTATAGCTGATTGAGCTCAGTTAACTTCTGATGTTTCCCAGACAGTCTTACCTGTACTTCAAATTGCCGTTCTTTTTTGACATTAACTAGCTGTTTTTGAAGAGATTTTATCTGTTTTCTTCCTTTTTCCTCCCTAGAAGAAACATGAAGGATTCTGTTTACAGCAGTGCTTCTCAAACCTTAAGGGTGCACAGGGGTCAACTGGACATTAAAAACACTCCTGGGCTTCCCCCCCCACCCCCCCACCCCCCCGTGATTCTGTCAGCGGGTCCAGGACAGGACGCTGAAATGTGCAGCTCTAACAAGTTTCCAGGTGATGCCATGGTGCTAGCCACTAAGCGCACCTTTTTTTTTAAGTTTTGCTATACAGCACCCGTGCTCACTGGAGAGTCAGAGAGAGAGAGGAAAAAAAAGAGAGAGGAAATGAGAAATCAGCCTTCAGGAGGATGGCCACACCACACTCCCTTCTCTTCCATTGTCCTCTTAGGATTTTGGGCACACATATGAGCTTGGTTTGTTTTTCAAGCTGCAGGGTACAGGACTTGAACCATGCTGTTAGCCATGTAGGATCCAGCTGCCTTAACCACCATGCCACCTGGCTGGCCTCCACTGAGCACATTAAAAAAAAAATTATTTAGGTTTTTGCCATAGGGCAGTGCACTTGCCAGAGAGACAGAGAGAGGGAAAGAGAAATCACTGCTCCCCCCCCCCCGCCCGACAACCCCAAGGGGATGGCCACACTACCATCCCTTCTTCACTGTCTCCCTGGGATTTGGGGAACACACACACAAACACAACCATCCATCAGGTCCAGGACTCAAAATGCAGTCAGCCAAGTGGGAGTCCAGTGCCTTAACCGCCATGCCACCTGCTAGCCCCTGAGCACACTTTTAGTAATACTTTTTTTAAAAATGTACATTTAATCACTACATCTTTTTTTAATAACTATTTTATTTATTCATTGATTTTATTTTTAATTTGACCAGAGAGAGACACAGAGAGAGAGAAAGAGGAAAGTTTGAGTCCCACGGTCTGGGACTCAAACCGTGGTCGGCCATGTGGGCATGTCCAGCACCTTAACCACCACACCACCTGCTGGTTCCAATCACTGTACATCTTACAGTGTACATGGTTTTTCTCAGCAAGAATACAGTGCATATTAGTCAAGTCAAAGACATTACCACATACATTATCATCTAAAGATAATTTTTCATTTTATTAAATGCTCTGTTTGTTTTTTCTCTGATCACCTCTCTCTCACCTAGGTCACCCACTCCCTCCTACTAGTAACACTTTTTAAAAACTTATTTATCATCATTTTAAAAAAATATTTGACCATAGAGAGAGGGAGAGAAAGAAAGTGAGAAAACAAACAACCAGGTCCAGAACTTGAACCACAGTCCACCATACAAGAGTCCAGTGCCTTAACCACCATGTCACCTGCCAGCCCCTAGTAACACTTTTTAGAATACTGATTGGGGGCTAGCCCCATACAGTACTGTGTGTTGAGAGCCAGATTCCACATGGCCAACTGTGGTGCGAATCCTGGGCCTGGCAGTTTAATAAATACTTGGGCACTCATGTGTGTGCCCAAAATCCAAACAGGATGCAGAAGTGAAAGGAAGGGATTATGGTTTGAGCACACCCAGTTAGGGGATGCTTTCTCTCCCTCTTTTTCTCTCCCTCTCTCTCTGGCAAGCACATTCTCTGTCAGTTAAATAAATAAATAAACAATAAAGGACTGTGATTTGTTTTAGTAAACTAACGGTTTTCTGGCTCACCAGTGAGTGTTGTCTTTAAAATAGATGCTAAGAAAAAGTGTGTGGGGGTGAGGAGGAATAGGAAGAGGAAAAAGAACTCTTTCTATTCCGAACACTTTAATGACCTCTACTTACCTCACAATAACCTTATTCTCCTATCCTAAAAGCCTTATTAACCTTATTGTCAGTACTGCTAGCTTACAGATGAGAAAACGCGGCTTAGAGCCAAGGTAAGGTGCTGCCATGGGCCTGAGAACTTGTGTAACAGACCTCCATCTGCAGGGAGCGGAAGCAAACCAGGGCCCCTGCTTCTAGGCTCGGAAGTCCTTCACCGTGTAGAATCCAGGGCCACGCCTGCCGCCGGCTATCCCCAGCCGATTACTGAGTGTGGGAGTGAGACCAGGGCAGGCTCTTCCTGGTGGAGCCAGTTCTTCAGCAGTGGACTTAGGCTCCGAGGACTCCCTCATGACCTTGTGAAGCCATCCCTGGAGCACACAGCCATGATGCCCACCGATCTTCCCTCTCCTTCACTTGGTCCTAAAGTATTTTGATTGTATTGACTACTAAAGCACGAAAATCTTTTTTTTTTTTTTTTTAAGAGATATTTTTGCTATAGGGCACATGTGCTTGCCGGAGAGACAGACAGAAAGCAGGAAATCACCCCTCAGGGCAGATGGCCACACCACAGTCCCTTCTCCTTCTCCATTTTAGGCATGCATGCACATGCACCCGCCGGATCCAGGACTTGAACTACAGTCGACTATGTGGAAGTCCAACAATGTAACCATTATGCCATCTGCTGGTCCCAAAGCATGAAAATCTTTGGAATAAGCAGAAAGGTTGTGGACAAGAAAATGTACCTAGGCATGCATTTGTTATTGTTTGAGGACTTCCAATGAACGGTCTTAAGAATGATGACTGTAGGTTGGGAACCAGCAGTTAGCGTAATGGCTATGTCGCTGGACTCCCACGTAGTCGACCGCGGTTCGTGTCCCGGACCCGGTGACTTGGATCTCACGCCGGGCGCGTGTGAGTGTGTGCCCAAGATCCTGAAAGGAGAATGGAGGAGAAGGGATTGCGGCATGACCATCCCCCCTGGGGGGTGATTTCTCGCTTTCTGTCTCTATGTCTCTCTGTCTGTCTGGCGAGCGCACGCGCCCTATAGCATAAAACCTCTCCAAAAAAAAAAAAAAAAAAAAACAGAATGATGACTGTAGGGAAAAGAATATTCTTAGGGGCCAAATGGTGGCACAATGGTAAAAAGCAAAACTCTCTGCAGCAGACCCACATGGGAAGGTTCTGATCTGTGTCCAGAAACCTCCCTAAGCAACCAGGCATGTGTGGCCCATGACCTTGGGGCTGGCTGAGGCTGGAGAGACAGAGCATAATGTTGGTACGGGTTGGGAGCGCTCTCTCTTTTGCTCATGAAGGAAATAAACTTGAAAAAATAATTTTTTTTTCAGTCTTAATTCACTTTATTTTTCTTGTAAGAAAACCCTATGTTGTGGCCACAGCTGGAGCCTGGGTCCTCTGCATGGAGACTCTGGTGTGCCCTGGTGTGGGTTTTGACAAGATAGTCAGGGAACTCCTCACAGCGAGACCTGGTGAACATGGTCTCTTCTTCCAGAGGTCGGGGGTCAGCTACCTGTAGGTCTTAGAGATGGCATCAAAGGTGGCCTTGGCGAAGTTGCCCAGGGTAACCACGCAGGCCCTGGCTGGGATGTAGCAGTCATTGATGCCAGCCATCAGCAGCAGCTTCTAGGGCACGGGGCCGAGAAGATACCTCATTCTTGTCTCTGGGGGCAAGAATGAGGTGCACCAGCACAGAGCCACAGCAGCTGGTCACCTTGCAAGGGACACTGGGGCTCACCAATCTTGTTCCCCTCAGTAGCATCTCTGCGCAGGGACAATGTAGACCTTGGCCAGCAGGATGGCCCCTCTGATGGTCATGGTCACTTCTTTGGAGCACTTCACACCCAAGCCAACATGGCCATTGTAGTCCCAATATGACAAATGCCTTGAACCTGGTCCCCTGGCCAGCACGAATCTGCTTTTGCACAGGCATTATCTTCAAAACCTTGAGAGGTGTCCCGAAGAAAAAGTCAATCATCTTAGACTCCTGGATGGCCAGAGAGAAGAGACAGATCAACTCCAGGGACTTGATCTTCCTATCTCTGACCAGGAGGCCCAGCTCAGTGACTGGAATCCAGTCTTTGTCCTTGGTCTTGTCTCCGTGAGCTCCATGACCTTGGCCACAGCCTCAACTCCAGCCTAGAGGCAGCTGCCCAAGCCTCCACAGAGGGCGCTGCCACCTCCCATCCTAGGGACCCTGGGGCCTCTGGGCTCTCCTGCTGTACCGGTATCATCTGCCATTTGGTGTTTTCTCAGAGAAGAATATTCTTTTTTCTTAGAATGATTTTATTTAACATTATTTATTTATTCATTTAATTTGAACAGAGAGGGACAGAGCAAAAGCCAGAGAGAAAGAGAGAGAGAAAGCAAGAAAGCAAGCCAGCAGGTCCAGGACTCTCACATGGTCAGCCATGTGGGAGTCCAGCGCCCTTAACCACCATGCCACCTGCCGGTGCCTCAGAGAATATTCTTCTTCTTCTTCTTTTTTTTTTTTTTTTGAGAGGTTTTTGCTATAGGGAAAGTGCACTCGCCAGACAGACACAGAGAGACAGAGAGACAGAAAGCGAGAAATCACCCCCCAGGGGGGATGGCCACACCGCAATCCCTTCTCCTCCATTCTCCTCTTGGGATCTTGGGCACGCACGCACACGCACCCAGCACAAGTTTAAGCCGCCGGGTCCGGGACTTGAACCGCGGTCGACTACATGGGAGTCCAGCGACATAGCCATTACACTAACTGCTGGTCCCAGAATATTCTTAATATATTAAAGATACAGAAATCTGAGTTACTAAACTGGCAGAGCTATAACTAGTACTCAAATTTCTGTTTTCTTCTTTTTTTACTTTTTTCAATAGTATTTTTTTAAGGAGGACAGAAATAAGATTTATTGATGAGCATGCGTAAGGAAGGGGCAGTACAGTATGAACCCTCATGAGTGTAAGGTTTGCCACTTGTCTAGGGGACCTCGATTGGGGACGAGGTGCTTCTCAGCCACCAGGTCTTCAAATTCATCAGCGTTAAACTCCATAAAGCCCCTCTTCTTTGAGATGTGGATCTTCTGACAGCCAGGGAACTTCAATTTGGCCCTGTGGAGGGCCTCAATCACATGCTCCTCGCCCTACAGCTTGGTGTGGATGGACATGATAACCTGGCCAATGTGGACCCTGGCTACTGTGCTCTGGGGCTTTCCAAAGCCTGTCAGCCCCAGCACAGGACAACATCTTGTTGAGCATCACATGGAAAGGATTTAGGAATAGGGTTAGGGT